>OU343218.1:160426120-160914710 GCA_910596185.1 Chrysanthemum makinoi
GATCTTCAAAGTCGGGCACGTGTGAGAGAAGCGCATTTGATGAGAAAGAAGAGTAAAGAAGATAAGGAGGGTAAGAGAAAGCAAGTGTTCGGAGATAGAGAAGGTAAAAAGTTAAGATTTGATTTAGGAAAAAGGGTCGAAGGAATTCAAGAAAAAACACAATGTAAGAAGTGTCACAAACTTCATTATGGTGAGTGTAGACTCAATATGCCGGGATGTTATAAGTGCGGTTCCTTAAGTCACATGAGTAAAGAATGCCCGAAGCCAATGGTTATATGTTATGGGTGTAATCAAGTTGGGCACAAGTTGAATGAGTGTCCAAGTCGAAAAAAAAATGATGCTAAGATTGTGAGGACGGTCAAAGAAGAAAAAGTTGAGATTCCAAAACCTAAGGCGCGAGTTTACCAAATGGGAGTGGAGGAAGCAAAGTGGGAACCCGATGTCATTACAGGTATACTTTTTGTTAATTCCATTCCTGCTCGAGTCCTCTATGATTCGGGAGCTAGTGCATCCTTTGTGTCATTAGAATTTAACAAACAATTAACATCTCCACTATCTAAACTCGCCAAACCCCTTGAAGTAGAAATAGCCGATAGTAAAGTGGTAGTTGTGATTAATGTGTTTCGGGGTGTAGATTTGGAATTAGATAATAGTATATTTAAGATCGACCTAATTCCTATAATGCGGAATAACTTGATGTTATCATAGGCATGGATTGGCTTAGTTATCACAATGCCGCTATTTTATGTAATCAAAAGATGGTACGAATTAAGAGTCCAAATGGTCGAGAAATAGTAATATATGGAGATAAAAGAAAAGGAGAATTTAAGATATGCTCAGTAATGAAGGCTAGGAGATATTTGTCATGGGGTTGTTATGCGTTTTTGGCTCATGTGGTAGATACGAGTATTAAGAAGGCAAGCCTTGATAATGTTTCTATTGTTAATGAATTTCGAGATGTTTTTCCGGAGGAATTGCCGGGTGTCCCACCCGAAAGACAAGTAGAATTTCGCATTGACCTTATTCCGGGTGCCAAACCGATAGCGAAGACCCCTTACCGTTTAGCCCTTTCTGAAATGAAAGAATTGATGAGCCAACTTCAAGAATTGTTAGATAAGGGTTTTATTCGTCCAAGTAGTTCGCCATGGGGAGCACCAATTTTGTTTGTTAAAAAGAAGGACGGTAGCATGCGGATGTGCATTTACTATCGGGAATTGAATAAAGTAACAGTGAAGAACGTGTACCCTTTGCCGCGAATCGATGATCTTTTTGACCAACTTCAAGGCGCTAAATGGTTTTCCAAGATTGATCTACGTTCGGGTTATCATCAATTGAAGGTTCGAGAAGAAGATATTCCTAAGACAGCTTTTAGGACACGATATGGGCATTATGAATTTACGGTTATGCCTTTTGGACTCACAAATGCACCCGCAGTTTTTATGGACCTAATGAATCGAGTGTGTAGGCCGATGTTGGATAAGTATGTAATTGTATTTATTGATGACATTCTTATTTACTCAAAGAATGAGGAAGAACATGCGGTTCATCTACGAGAGATTCTTGAAACTTTAAGGAAAGAAAAGTTGTATGCAAACTTTGCAAAATGTGAATTTTGGCTACAAGAAGTTCAGTTCCTTAGCCATGTTGTTAATCCGGAAGGTATTAAGTTTGACCCATCAAAAATAGAAGCAGTAATGAATTGGCGAGCTCCGAGAAACGTGGGAGAGATACGAAGTTTTCTAGGATTGGCAGGGTATTATAGGAGATTTATACAAGACTTTTCTAAGATTGCATCCTCATTAACTAGACTTACCAAGAAGAATGTCCCTTTTGAATGGGGGAAGGAACAAGATGATGATTTTTCTACTTTACGAAGGAAGTTATGTGAAGCACCAATTTTAGTACTACTGGAAGGAACAAAAGATATGGTTGTATATTGTGATGCGTCATACTCCGGCCTTGGTTGTGTCCTTATGCAAAGAGGCAAGGTAATAGCCTATGCCTCAAGACAGTTAAAGAAGCATGAGAAAGATTACCCGACACACGATTTGGAATTTGTAGCAGTGGTCCTTGCCCTAAAATTGTGGAGGCATTACTGTTAGCCTTAATAGTTTTTATTAGAAGTGATGGTCATTCACATTTAGGAACTTTGTAACGTGTGTTAGATATCGTGCTAGAATAGTCAAAGGGCTCGTGGATTGGGCTAAGCTAAATGGTTAGACGTTTAGTTAAGTTAGCCTTGTATAAGTTCATGTAACCCAATCCATGTCCAAGCCCATCTCACGGCCCATGGCCAAGCCTTAGGGCATTATCTCTTTTACTCTAAATACCCCTCAAGTATGTCATTTGAGGGGTGTGCTTGAAAGTGTGTGTGTGTGTGTTTTTCCTTGAAGCAATATACAACTTATTGTTTTCATCTTTCTTCTCTCTACCTCTCTAACATACACGAATTCATATTCAAGTCACCAAGTTCTTATCTTCATCTTTTCCTTTCCTATTATTTACGCATAAAGTATTGGTTTAACGAGGTATACTTGTGTTCGTTAAGTGCGTATTTGTGATAAGGTTGATATATCTTAGGTCCTAACAATTGGTATCAATCGCCTAACAATGGTTTAGGAGTGTTTGTGTTTGTTTTGAAGTGTTGGTACTGTTACGCGTATAAGCTCACGTTTTACATATTTCATACGCTTAAAGCTTTGATTTTTTCATCAAAAAATTCAAGATTCTTGTGGTTTAAGGTTTATTTGGTGTTAAAGTTTCAGTTTTTTGAAAAAATTTTCAAGCTTTACGGGTTTAGATACGTTTTTTAAACTCATTTTGGTTCGTTGGTCATTTCTACTCGTAATTTTTCTAAGCACTTTGGGTGAAAAGGTCAACATTTTTGGGTTATTCGAGTGTTTTTAAGGATATCTGTGCAAGAGAAATCGTTTGAATCGTTGGAAATTTTTTACGAGTAGGTCAAAACCCTAGTTCTACTCGTAAGAAAGTCAACTACGCATAAGGTCCTACTAATAACTTTTTGGTGCAGATTCTTCGAGCTTTAACGGTTACTCAGTGCTTCCCTCACTTGGATAAGTGTGTGGAACACTTCGACTTGTGGATATCCCTTACGCTGTGACAGTGTAAAGGATTTTTGGTTTTAACCTAAGTTTACGCATAAGCATAAACTCTTACGAGTAGAACTCTACGCATAAGATCACACTTACGCGTAAGGTTTTACGACTAAGTTTTTTTGTATACGCATAAGCCTAAGGTTACGCGTAAGATACTTTCTACGCATAAGAATCCTACGCCTAAGATCCTACGCATAAAGATCCTACGGATAAGATCCTACGCCTAAGCACCAATTCTACTCGTAACTCCTTCTCTCTAAGTCTACGCCTAAGCTTTAAAAAAAAAAAAAAAAATCCATGCCGTATGTTGTCAAGGAGACCACTCTAAATTTACAAGAAGTAATGCAAAGAGAGTTTGCGGAACTAAGAAGAGAAGAAGGTCATGGTAGGGTTGCTAAGAATGATAAATCATCTTACCGCGATTTCACGGCATGCGACGTACCTAAATTTATGGGGACCCTTGATCCTATAGCTAGTAATAGATGGCTTATTGCTGTTGAAGGTGCCTTTCGCAAAAGTGGGTGTGAAGAGGCAAAGAAGGTTGTTTATGCTATCAACTTCCTTCGTGATGGTGCTAGAACTCGGTGGGAAGGGAAGGTGTGTGAAAAAGGGGAAGCTTGGTCAGATTTATGTTCGTGGAGAGAGTTCAAGGAATTATTTACCTCGAAATATGCACCGGCGGAGGAAATTGATAAGATTAGGGAAGAATTTCAGACTCTAGTGCAAACAAAAGAAACGGTGAATGAGTTATGGAAGAAATTTAATGACATGGTCCCTTATTGCTCCGAGTATCATAATAATGAGAAGCTTAAGGTAGATAGGTTTCAAAGGATGCTTAAAGATGAAATCCGTGAAGTCATCTCACCATTTAAGTGTAGTACTTTGGAAGATCTTCTAAGTCGGGCACGTGTGAGAGAAGCGGATTTGATGAGAAAGAAGAGTAAAGATAAGGAGGTTAAGAGAAAGCAAGTGTTCGGAGATAGAGAAGGTAAAAAGTTAAGATTTGATTTAGGAAAAAGGGTCGAAGGAATTCAAGGAAAAACACAATGTAAGAAGTGTCACAAACTTCATTATGGTGAGTGTAGACTCAATATGCCGGGATGTTATAAGTGCGGTTCCTTAAGTCACATGAGTAAAGAATGCCCGAAGCCAATGGTTATATGTTATGGGTGTAATCAAGTTGGGCACAAGTTGAACGAGTGTCCAAGTCGAAAAAAAAATGATGCTAAGATTGTGAAGACGGTCAAAGAAGAAAAAGTTGAGATTCCAAAACCTAAGGCGCGAGTTTACCAAATGGGAGTGGAGGAAGCAAAGTGGGAACCCGATGTCATTACAGGTATACTTTTTGTTAATTCCATTCCCGCTCGAGTCCTCTATGATTCGGAAGCTAGTGCATCCTTTGTGTCATTAGAATTTAACAAACAATTAACATCTCCACTATCTAAACTCGCCAAACCCCTAGAAGTAGAAATAGCCGATAGTAAAGTGGTAGTTGTGATTAATGTGTTTCGGGGTGTAGAGTTGGAATTAGATAATAGTATATTTAAGATCGACCTAATTCCTATAATGCTGGGAGAATTTGATGTTATCATAGGCATGGATTGGCTTAGTTATCACAATGCCGCCATTTTATGTAATCAAAAGATGGTACAAATTAAGAGTCCAAATGGTCGAGAAATAGTAATATATGGAGATAAAAGAAAAGGAGAATTTAAGATATGCTCAGTAATGAAGGCTAGGAGATACTTGTCACGGGGTTGTTGTGCGTTTTTGGCTCATGTGGTAGATACGAGTATTAAGAAGGCAAGCCTTGATAATGTTTCTATTGTTAATGAATTTCGAGATGTTTTTCCGGAGGAATTGCCGGGTGTCCCACCCGAAAGACAAGTAGAATTTCGCATTGACCTTATTCCGAGAGCCAAACCGATAGCGAAGACCCCTTACCGTTTAGCCCCTTCTGAAATGAAAGAATTGATGAGCCAACTTCAAGAATTGTTAGATAAGGGTTTTATTCGTCCAAGTAGTTCGCCATGGGGAGCACCAATTTTGTTTGTTAAAAAGAAGGACGGTAGCATGCGGATGTGCATTGACTACCGGGAATTGAATAAAGTAACAGTGAAGAACGTGTACCCTTTGCCGCGAATCGATGATCTTTTTGACCAACTTCAAGGCGCTAAATGGTTTTCCAAGATTGATCTACGTTCGGGTTATCATCAATTGAAGGTTCGAGAAGAAGATATTCCTAAGACAACTTTTAGGACACGATATGGGCATTATGAATTTACGGTTATGCCTTTTGGACTCACAAATGCACCCGCAGTTTTTATGGACCTAATGAATCGAGTGTGTAGGCCGATGTTGGATAAGTATGTAATTGTATTTATTGATGACATTCTTATTTACTCAAAGAATGAGGAAGAACATGCGGTTCATCTACGAGAGATTCTTGAAACTTTAAGGAAAGAAAAGTTGTATGCAAACTTTGCAAAATGTGAATTTTGGCTACAAGAAGTTCAGTTCCTTAGCCATGTTGTTAATCCGGAAGGTATTAAGTTTGACCCATCAAAAATATAAGCAGTAATGAATTGGCGAGCTCCGAGAAACGTGGGAGAGATACGAAGTTTTCTAGGATTGGCAGGGTATTATAGGAGATTTATACAAGACTTTTCTAAGATTGCATCCTCATTAACTAGACTTACCAAGAAGAATGTCCCTTTTGAATGGGGGAAGGAACAAGATGATGATTTTTCTACTTTACGAAGGAAGTTATGTGAAGCACCAATTTTAGTACTACTGGAAGGAACAAAAGATATGGTTGTATATTGTGATGCGTCATACTCCGGCCTTGGTTGTGTCCTTATGCAAAGAGGCAAGGTAATAGCCTATGCCTCAAGACAGTTAAAGAAGCATGAGAAAGATTACCCGACACACGATTTGGAATTTGCAGCAGTGGTCCTTGCCCTAAAATTGTGGAGGCATTACTGTTAGCCTTAATAGTTTTTATTAGAAGTGATGGTCATTCACATTTAGGAACTTTGTAACGTGTTTTAGATATCGTGCTAGAATAGTCAAAGGGCTCGTGGATTGGGCTAAGCTAAATGGTTAGACGTTTAGTTAAGTTAGCCTTGTATAAGTTCATGTAACCCAATCCATGTCCAAGCCCATCTCACGGCCCATGGCCAAGCCTTAGGGCATTATCTCTCTTACTATAAATACCCCTCAAGTATGTCATTTGAGGGGTGTGCTTGAATGTGTGTGTGTGTGTTTTTCCTTGAAGCAATATACAACTTATTGTTTTCATCTTTCTTCTCTCTACCTCTCTAACATACACGAATTCATATTCAAGTCACCAAGTTCTTATCTTCATCTTTTCCTTTCCTATTATTTACGCATAAAGTGTTGGTTTAACGAGGTATACTTGTGTTCGTTAAGTGGGTATTTGTGATAAGGTTGATATATCTTAGGTCCTAACAATTGGTATCAATCGCCTAACAATGGTTTAGGAGTGTTTGTGTTTGTTTTGAAGTGTTGGTACTGTTACGCGTATAAGCTCACGTTTTACATATTTCATACGCTTAAAGCTTTGATTTTTTCATCAAAAAATTCAAGATTCTTGTGGTTTAAGGTTTATTTGGTGTTAAAGTTTCAGTTTTTTGTAAAAATTTTCAAGCTTTACGGGTTTAGATACGTTTTTTAAACTCATTTTGGTTCGTTGGTCATTTCTACTCGTAACTTTTCTAAGCACTTTTGGTGAAAAAGGTCAACATTTTTGGGTTATTCGAGTGTTTTTAAGGATATCTGTGCAAGAGAAATCGTTTGAATCGTTGGAAATTTTTTACGAGTAGGTCAAAACCCTAGTTCTACTCATAAGAAAGTCAACTACGCATAAGGTCCTACTCATAACTTTTTGGTGCAGATTCTTCGAGCTTTAATGGTTACTCAGTGCTTCCCTCACTTGGATAAGTGTGTGGAACACTTCGACTTGTGGATATCCCTTACGCTGTGACAGTGTAAAGGATTTTTGGTTTTTAACCTAAGTTTACGCATAAGCATAAACTCTTACGAGTAGAAATCTACGCATAAGATCACACTTACGCGTAAGGTTTTACGACAAAGTTTTTTTGTCTACGCATAAGCCTAAGGTTACGCGTAAGATACTTTCTACGCATAAGAATCCTACGCCTAAGATCCTACGCATAAAGATCCTACGCATAAGATCCTACGCCTAAGCACCAATTCTACTCGTAATTCCTTCTCTCTAACTCTACGCCTAAGCTTTAAAAAAAAAAAAAAAAAAAAATCCATGCCGTATGTTGTCAAGGAGACCACTCTAAATATACAAGAAGTAATGCAAAGAGATTTTGCGGAACTAAGAAGAGAAGAAGGTCATGGTAGGGTTGCTAAGAATGATAAATCATCTTACCGCGATTTCACGGCATGCGACGTACCTAAATTTATGGGGACCCTTGATCCTATAGCTAGTAATAGATGGCTTATTGCTGTTGAAGGTGCCTTTCGCACAAGTGGGTGTGAAGAGGCAAAGAAGGTTGTTTATGCTATCAACTTCCTTCGTGATGGTTCTAGAACTTGGTGGGAAGGGAAGGTGTGTGAAAAAGGGGAAGCTTGGTCAGATTTATGTTCGTGGAGAGAGTTCAAGGAATTATTTACCTCGGAATATGCACCGGCGGAGGAAATTGATAAGATTAGGGAAGAATTTCAGACTCTAGTGCAAACAAAAGAAACGGTGAATGAGTTATGGAAGAAATTTAATGACATGGTCCCTTATTGCTCCGAGTATCATAATAATGAGAAGCTTAAGGTAGATAGGTTTCAAAGGATGCGTAAAGATGAAATCCGTGAAGTCATCTCACCATTTAAGTGTAGTACTTTGGAAGATCTTCTAAGTCGGGCACGTGTGAGAGAAGCGGATTTGATGAGAAAGAAGAGTAAAGAAGATAAGGAGGGTAAGAGAAAGCAAGTGTTCGGAGATAGAGAAGGTAAAAAGTTAAGATTTGATTTAGGAAAAAGGGTCGAAGGAATTCAAGGAAAAACACAATGTAAGAAGTGTCACAAACTTCATTATGGTGAGTGTAGACTCAATATGCCGGGATGTTATAAGTGCGGTTCCTTAAGTCACATGAGTAAAGAATGCCCGAAGCCAATGGTTATATGTTATGGGTGTAATCAAGTTGGGCACAAGTTGAATGGGTGTCCAAGTCGAAAAAAAAATGATGCTAAGATTGTGAAGACGGTCAAAGAAGAAAAAGTTGAGATTCCAAAACCTAAGGCGCGAGTTTACCAAATGGGAGTGGAGGAAGCAAAGTGGGAACCCGATGTCATTACAGGTATACTTTTTGTTAATTCCATTCCCGCTCGAGTCCTCTATGATTCGGGAGCTAGTGCATCCTTTGTGTCATTAGAATTTAACAAACAATTAACATCTCCACTATCTAAACTCGCCAAACCCCTAGAAGTAGAAATAGCCGATAGTAAAGTGGTAGTTGTGATTAATGTGTTTCGGGGTGTAGAGTTGGAATTAGATAATAGTATATTTAAGATCGACCTAATTCCTATAATGCTGGAATAATTTGATGTTATCATAGGCATGGATTGGCTTAGTTATCACAATGCCGCCATTTTATGTAATCAAAAGATGGTACGAATTAAGAGTCCAAATGGTCGAGAAATAGTAATATATGGAGATAAAAGAAAAGGAGAATTTAAGATATGCTCAGTAATGAAGGCTAGGAGATACTTGTCACGGGGTTGTTGTGCGTTTTTGGCTCATGTGGTAGATACGAGTATTAAGAAGGCAAGCCTTGATAATGTTTCTATTGTTAATGAATTTTGAGATGTTTTTCCGGAGGAATTGCCGGGTGTCCCACAAGAAAGACAAGTAGAATTTCGCATTGACCTTATTCCGGGTGCCAAACCGATAGCGAAGACCCCTTACCGTTTAGCCCCTTCTGAAATGAAAGAATTGATGAGCCAACTTCAAGAATTGTTAGATAAGGGTTTTATTCGTCCAAGTAGTTCGCCATGGGGAGCACCAATTTTGTTTGTTAAAAAGAAGGACGGTAGCATGCGGATGTGCATTGACTATCGGGAATTGAATAAAG
The DNA here is from genome assembly GCA_910596185.1 of Chrysanthemum makinoi. Classification (NCBI taxonomy): domain Eukaryota; kingdom Viridiplantae; phylum Streptophyta; class Magnoliopsida; order Asterales; family Asteraceae; genus Chrysanthemum; species Chrysanthemum makinoi. The sequence continues at coordinate 160,435,356 of OU343218.1, forward strand.
TAACAGTGAAGAACGTGTACCCTTTGCCGCGAATCGATGATCTTTTTGACCAACTTCAAGGCGCTAAATGGTTTTCCAAGATTGATCTACGTTCGGGTTATCATCAATTGAAGGTTCGAGAAGAAGATATTCCTAAGACAGCTTTTAGGACACGATATGGGCATTATGAATTTACGGTTATGCCTTTTGGACTCACAAATGCACCCGCAGTTTTTATGGACCTAATGAATCGAGTGTGTAGGCCGATGTTGGATAAGTATGTAATTGTATTTATTGATGACATTCTTATTTACTCAAAGAATGAGGAAGAACATGCGGTTCATCTACGAGAGATTCTTGAAACTTTAAGGAAAGAAAAGTTGCATGCAAACTTTGCAAAATGTGAATTTTGGCTACAAGAAGTTCAGTTCCTTAGCCATGTTGTTAATCCGGAAGGTATTAAGTTTGACCCATCAAAAATAGAAGCAGTAATGAATTGGCGAGCTCCGAGAAACGTGGGAGAGATACGAAGTTTTCTAGGATTGGCAGGGTATTATAGGAGATTTATACAATACTTTTCTAAGATTGCATCCTCATTAACTAGACTTACCAAGAAGAATGTCCCTTTTGAATGGGGGAAGGAACAAGATGATGATTTTTCTACTTTACGAAGGAAGTTATGTGAAGCACCAATTTTAGTACTACTGGAAGGAACAAAAGATATGGTTGTATATTGTGATGCGTCATACTCCGGCCTTGGTTGTGTCCTTATGCAAAGAGGAAAGGTAATAGCCTATGCCTCAAGACAGTTAAAGAAGCATGAGAAAGATTACCCGACACACGATTTGGAATTTGCAGCAGTGGTCCTTGCCCTAAAATTGTGGAGGCATTACTGTTAGCCTTAATAGTTTTTATTAGAAGTGATGGTCATTCACATTTAGGAACTTTGTAACGTGTGTTAGATATCGTGCTAGAATAGTCAAAGGGCTCGTGGATTGGGCTAAGCTAAATGGTTAGACGTTTAGTTAAGTTAGCCTTGTATAAGTTCATGTAACCCAATCCATGTCCAAGCCCATCTCACGGCCCATGGCCAAGCCTTAGGGCATTATCTCTCTTACTATAAATACCCCTCAAGTATGTCATTTGAGGGGTGTGCTTGAAAGTGTGTGTGTGTGTTTTTCCTTGAAGCAATATACAACTTATTGTTTTCATCTTTCTTCTATCTACCTCTCTAACATACACGAATTCATATTCAAGTCACCAAGTTCTTATCTTCATCTTTTCCTTTCCTATTATTTACGCATAAAGTGGTGGTTTAACGAGGTATACTTGTGTTCGTTAAGTGGGTATTTGTGATAAGGTTGATATATCTTAGGTCCTAACAATTGGTATCAATCGCCTAACAATGGTTTAGGAGTGTTTGTGTTTGTTTTGAAGTGTTGGTACTGTTACGCGTATAAGCTCACGTTTTACATATTTCATACGCTTAAAGCTTTGATTTTTTCATCAAAAAATTCAAGATTCTTGTGGTTTAAGGTTTATTTGGTGTTAAAGTTTCAGTTTTTTTGCAAAAAATTTCAAGCTTTACGGGTTTAGATACGTTTTTTAAACTCATTTTGGTTCGTTGGTCATTTCTACTCGTAACTTTTCTAAGCACTTTGGGTGAAAAAGGTCAACATTTTTGGGTTATTCGAGTGTTTTTAAGGATATCTGTGCAAGAGAAATCGTTTGAATCATTGGAATTTTTTTACGAGTAGGTCAAAACCCTAGTTCTACTCGTAAGAAAGTCAACTACGCATAAGGTCCTACTCATAACTTTTTGGTGCAGATTCTTCGAGCTTTAACGGTTATTCAGTGCTTCCCTCACTTGGATAAATGTGTGGAACACTTCGACTTGTGGATATCCCTTACGCTGTGACAGTGTAAAGGATTTTTGGTTTTAAACCTAAGTTTACGCATAAGCATAAACTCTTACGAGTAGAACTCTACGCATAAGATCACACTTACGCGTAAGGTTTTACGACTAAGTTTTTTTGTCTACGCATAAGCCTAAGGTTACGCGTAAGATACTTTCTACGGATAAGAATCCTACGCCTAAGATCCTACGCATAAAGATCCTACGCATAAGATTCTACGCCTAAGCACCAATTCTACTCGTAACTCCTTCTCTCTAAGTCTACGCCTAAGCTTTAAAAAAAAAAAAAAAAAAAAAAAAATCCATGCCGTATGTTGTCAAGGAGACCACTCTAAATTTACAAGAAGTAATGCAAAGAGAGTTTGCGGAACTAAGAAGAGAAGAAGGTCATGGTAGGGTTGCTAAGAATGATAAATCATCTTACCGCGATTTCACGGCATGCGACGTACCTAAATTTATGGGGACCCTTGATCCTATAGCTAGTAATAGATGGCTTATTGCTGTTGAAGGTGCCTTTCGCACAAGTGGGTGTGAAGAGGCAAAGAAGGTTGTTTATGCTATCAACTTCCTTCGTGATGGTGCTAGAACTTGGTGGGAAGGGAAGGTGTGTGAAAAAGGGGAAGCTTGGTCAGATTTATGTTCGTGGAGAGAGTTCAAGGAATTATTTACCTCGGAATATGCACCGGCGGAGGAAATTGATAAGATTAGGGAAGAATTTCATACTCTAGTGCAAACAAAAGAAACGGTGAATGAGTTATGGAAGAAATTTAATGACATGGTCCCTTATTGCTCTGAGTATCATAATAATGAGAAGCTTAAGGTAGATAGGTTTCAAAGGATGCTTAAAGATGAAATCCGTGAAGTCATCTCACCATTTAAGTATAGTACTTTGGAAGATCTTCTAAGTCGGGCACGTGTGAGAGAAGCGGATTTGATGAGAAAGAAGAGTAAAGAAGATAAGGAGGGTAAGAGAAAGCAAGTGTTCGGAGATAGAGAAGGTAAAAAGTTAAGATTTGATTTAGGAAAAAGGGTCGAAGGAATTCAAGGAAAAACACAATGTAAGAAGTGTCACAAACTTCATTATGGTGAGTGTAGACTCAATATGCCGGGATGTTATAAGTGCGGTTCCTTAAGTCACATGAGCAAAGAATGCCCGAAGCCAATGGTTATATGTTATGGGTGTAATCAAGTTGGGCACAAGTTGAATGAGTGTCCAAGTCGAAAAAAAAATGATGCTAAGATTGTGAAGACGGTCAAAGAAGAAAAAGTTGAGATTCCAAAACCTAAGGCGCGAGTTTACCAAATGGGAGTGGAGGAAGCAAAGTGGGAACCCGATGTCATTACAGGTATACTTTTTGTTAATTCCATTCCCGCTCGAGTCCTCTATGATTCGGGAGCTAGTGCATCCTTTGTGTCATTAGAATTTAACAAACAATTAACATCTCCACTATCTAAACTCGCCAAACCCCTAGAAGTAGAAATAGCCGATAGTAAAGTGGTAGTTGTGATTAATGTGTTTCGGGGTGTAGAGTTGGAATTAGATAATAGTATATTTAAGATCGACCTAATTCCTATAATGCTGGAATAATTTGATGTTATCATAGGCATGGATTGGCTTAGTTATCATAATGCCGCCATTTTATGTAATCAAAAGATGGTACGAATTAAGAGTCCAAATGGTCAAGAAATAGTAATATATGGAGATAAAAGAAAAGGAGAATTTAATATATGCTCAGTAATGAAGGCTATGAGATACTTGTCACGGGGTTGTTGTGCGTTTTTGGCTCATGTGGTAGATACGAGTATTAAGAAGGCAAGCCTTGATAATGTTTCTATTGTTAATGAATTTTGAGATGTTTTTCCGGAGGAATTGCCGGGTGTCCCACCCGAAAGACAAGTAGAATTTCGCATTGACCTTATTCCGAGTGCCAAACCGATAGCGAAGACCCCTTACCGTTTAGCCCCTTCTGAAATGAAAGAATTGATGAGCCAACTTCAAGAATTGTTAGATAAGGGTTTTATTCGTCCAAGTAGTTCGCCATGGGGAGCACCAATTTTGTTTGTTAAAAAGAAGGACGGTAGCATGCGGATGTGCATTGACTATCGGGAATTGAATAAAGTAACAGTGAAGAACGTGTACCCTTTGCCGCGAATCGATGATCTTTTTGACCAACTTCAAGGCGCTAAATGGTTTTCCAAGATTGATCTACGTTCGGGTTATCATCAATTGAAGGTTCGAGAAGAAGATATTCCTAAGACAGCTTTTAGGACACGATATGGGCATTATGAATTTACGGTTATGCCTTTTGGACTCACAAATGCACCCGCAGTTTTTATGGACCTAATGAATCGAGTGTGTAGGCCGATGTTGGATAAGTATGTAATTGTATTTATTGATGACATTCTTATTTACTCAAAGAATGAGGAAGAACATGCGGTTCATCTACGAGAGATTCTTGAAACTTTAAGGAAAGAAAAGTTGCATGCAAACTTTGCAAAATGTGAATTTTGGCTACAAGAAGTTCAGTTCCTTAGCCATGTTGTTAATCCGGAAGGTATTAAGTTTGACCCATCAAAAATAGAAGCAGTAATGAATTGGCGAGCTCCGAGAAACGTGGGAGAGATACGAAGTTTTCTAGGATTGGCAGGGTATTATAGGAGATTTATACAAGACTTTTCTAAGATTGCATCCTCATTAACTAGACTTACCAAGAAGAATGTCCCTTTTGAATGGGGGAAGGAACAAGATGATGATTTTTCTACTTTACGAAGGAAGTTATGTGAAGCACCAATTTTAGTACTGCCGGAAGGAACAAAAGATATGGTTGTATATTGTGATGCGTCATACTCCGGCCTTGGTTGTGTCCTTATGCAAAGAGGCAAGGTAATAGCCTATGCCTCAAGACAGTTAAAGAAGCATGAGAAAGATTACCCGACACACGATTTGGAATTTGCAGCAGTGGTCCTTGCCCTAAAATTGTGGAGGCATTACTGTTAGCCTTAATAGTTTTATTAGAAGTGATGGTCATTCACATTTAGGAACTTTGTAACGTGTGTTAGATATCGTGCTAGAATAGTCAAAGGGCCCGTGGATTGGGCTAAGCTAAATGGTTAGACGTTTAGTTAAGTTAGCCTTGTATAAGTTCATGTAACCCAATCCATGTCCAAGCCCATCTCACGGCCCATGGCCAAGCCTTAGGGCATTATCTCTCTTACTATAAATACCCCTCAAGTATGTCATTTGAGGGGTATGCTTGAAAGTGTGTGTGTGTGTGTTTTTCCTTGAAGCAATATACAACTTATTGTTTTCATCTTTCTTCTCTCTACCTCTCTAACATACACGAATTCATATTCAAGTCACCAAGTTCTTATCTTCATCTTTTCCTTTCCTATTATTTACGCATAAAGTGGTGGTTTAACGAGGTATACTTGTGTTCGTTAAGTGGGTATTTGTGATAAGGTTGATATATATTAGGTCCTAACAATTGGTATCAATCGCCTAACAATGGTTTAGGAGTGTTTGTGTTTGTTTTGAAGTGTTGGTACTGTTACGCGTATAAGCTCACGTTTTACATATTTCATACGCTTAAAGCTTTGATTTTTTCATCAAAAAATTCCAGATTCTTGTGGTTTAAGGTTTATTTGGTGTTAAAGTTTCACTTTTTTGCAAAAATTTTCAAGCTTTACGGGTTTAGATACGTTTTTTAAACTCATTTTGGTTCGTTGGTCATTTCTACTCGTAACTTTTCTAAGCACTTTGGGTGAAAAAGGTCAACATTTTTGGGTTATTCGAGTGTTTTTAAGGATATCTGTGCAAGAGAAATCGTTTGAATCGTTGGAAATTTTTTACGAGTAGGTCAAAACCCTAGTTCTACTCGTAAGAAAGTCAACTACGCATAAGGTCCTACTCATAACTTTTTGGTGCAGATTCTTCGAGCTTTAACGCTACTCGGTGCTTCCCTCACTTGGATAAGTGTGTGGAACACTTCGACTTGTGGATATCCCTTACGCTGTGATAGTGTAAAGGATTTTTGGTTTTAACCTAAGTTTACGCATAAGCATAAACTCTTACGAGTAGAACTCTACGCATAAGATCACACTTACGCGTAAGGTTTTACGACTAAGTTTTTGTGTCTACGCATAAGCCTAAGGTTACGCGTAAGATACTTTCTACGCATAAGAATCCTGCGCCTAAGATCCTACGCATAAAGATCCTACGCATAAGATCCTACGCCTAAGCACCAATTCTACTCGTAACTCCTTCTCTCTAAGTCTACGCCTAAGCTTTAAAAAAAAAAAAAAAATCCATGCCGTATGTTGTCAAGGAGACCACTCTAAATTTACAAGAAGTAATGCAAAGAGAGTTTGCGGAACTAAGAAGAGAAGAAGGTCATGGTAGGGTTGCTAAGAATGATAAATCATCTTACCGCGATTTCACGGCATGCGACGTACCTAAATTTATGGGGACCCTTGATCCTATAGCTAGTAATAGATGGCTTATTGCTGTTGAAGGTGCCTTTCGCACAAGTGGGTGTGAAGAGGCAAAGAAGGTTGTTTATGCTATCAACTTCCTTCGTGATGGTGCTAGAACTTGGTGGGAAGGGAAGGTGTGTGAAAAAGGGGAAGCTTGGTCAGATTTATGTTCGTGGAGAGAGTTCAAGGAATTATTTACCTCGGAATATGCACCGGCGGAGGAAATTGATAAGATTAGGGAAGAATTTCAGACTCTAGTGCAAACAAAAGAAACGGTGAATGAGTTATGGAAGAAATTTAATGACATGGTCCCTTATTGCTCCGAGTATCATAATAATGAGAAGCTTAAGGTAGATAGGTTTCAAAGGATGCTTAAAGATGAAATCCGTGAAGTCATCTCACCATTTAAGTGTAGTACTTTGGAAGATCTTCTAAGTCGGGCATGTGTGAGAGAAGCGGATTTGATGAGAAAGAAGAGTAAAGAAGATAAGGAGGGTAAGAGAAAGCAAGTGTTCGGAGATAGAGAAGGTAAAAAGTTAAGATTTGATTTAGGAAAAAGGGTCGAAGGAATTCAAGGAAAAACACAATGTAAGAAGTGTCACAAACTTCATTATGGTGAGTGTAGACTCAATATGCCGGGATGTTATAAGTGCGGTTCCTTAAGTCACATAAGTAAAGAATGCCCGAAGCCAATGGTTATATGTTATGGGTGTAATCAAGTTGGGCACAAGTTGAATGAGTGTCCAAGTCGAAAAAAAAATGATGCTAAGATTGTGAAGACGGTCAAAGAAGAAAAAGTTGAGATTCCAAAACCTAAGGCGCGAGTTTACCAAATGGGAGTGGAGGAAGCAAAGTGGGAACCCGATGTCATTACAGGTATACTTTTTGTTAAATCCATTCCCTTCGAGTCCTCTATGATTCGGGAGCTAGTGCATCCTTTGTGTCATTAGAATTTAACAAACAATTAACATCTCCACTATCTAAACTCGCCAAACCCCTAGAAGTAGAAATAGCCGATAGTAAAGTGGTAGTTGTGATTAATGTGTTTCGGGGTGTAGAGTTGGAATTAGATAATAGTATATTTAAGATCGACCTAATTCCTATAATCTTTGGAATAATTTGATGTTATCATAGGCATGGATTGGCTTAGTTATCACAATGCCGCCATTTTATGTAATCAAAAGATGGTGCAATTAAGAGTCCAAATGGTCGAGAAATAGTAATATATGGAGATAAAAGAAAAGGAGAATTTAAGATATGCTTTCGATAATGAAGGCTAGGAGATACTTGTCACGGGGTTGTTGTGCGTTTTTGGCTCATGTGGTAGATACGAGTATTAAGAAGGCAAGACTTGATAATGTTTCTATTGTTAATGAATTTTGAGATGTTTTAGGAGGAATTGGGTGTCCCACCCGAAAGACAAGTAGAATTTCGCATTGACCTTATTCCGAGTGCCAAACCGATAGCGAAGACCCCTTACCGTTTAGCCCCTTCTGAAATGAAAGAATTGATGAGCCAACTTCAAGAATTGTTAGATAAGGGTTTTATTCGTCCAAGTAGTTCGCCATGGGGAGCACCAATTTTGTTTGTTAAAAAGAAGGACGGTAGCATGCGGATGTGCATTGACTATCGGGAATTGAATAAAGTAACAGTGAAGAACGTGTACCCTTTGCCGTGAATCGATGATCTTTTTGACCAACTTCAAGGTGCTAAATGGTTTTCCAAGATTGATCTACGTTCGGGTTATCATCAATTGAAGGTTCGAGAAGAAGATATTCCTAAGACGGCTTTTAGGACACGATATGGGCATTATGAATTTACAGTTATGCCTTTTGGACTCACAAATGCACCCGCAGTTTTTATGGACCTAATGAATCGAGTGTGTAGGCCGATGTTGGATAAGTATGTAATTGTATTTATTGATGACATTCTTATTTACTCAAAGAATGAGGAAGAACATGCGGTTCATCTACGAGAGATTCTTGAAACTTTAAGGAAAGAAAAGTTGCATGCAAACTTTGCAAAATGTGAATTTTGGCTACAAGAAGTTCAGTTCCTTAGCCATGTTGTTAATCCGGAAGGTATTAAGTTTGACCCATCAAAAATAGAAGCAGTAATGAATTGGCGAGCTCCGAGAAACGTGGGAGAGATACGAAGTTTTCTAGGATTGGCAGGGTATTATAGGAGATTTATACAAGACTTTTCTAAGATTGCATCCTCATTAACTAGACTTACCAAGAAGAATGTCCCTTTTGAATGGGGAAGGAACAAGATGATGCTTTTTCTACTTTACGAAGGAAGTTATGTGAAGCACCAATTTTAGTACTACTGGAAGGAACAAAAGATATGGTTGTATATTGTGATGCGTCATACTCCGGCCTTGGTTGTGTCCTTATGCAAAGAGGCAAGGTAATAGCCTATGCCTCAAGACAGTTAAAGAAGCATGAGAAAGATTACCCGACACACGATTTGGAATTTGCAGCAGTGGTCCTTGCCCTAAAATTGTGGAGGCATTACTGTTAGCCTTAATAGTTTTTATTAGAAGTGATGGTCATTCACATTTAGGAACTTTGTAACGTGTGTTAGATATCGTGCTAGAATAGTCAAAGGGCTCGTGGATTGGGCTAAGCTAAATGGTTAGACGTTTAGTTAAGTTAGCCTTGTATAAGTTCATGTAACCCAATCCATGTCCAAGCCCATCTCACGGCCCATGGCCAAGCCTTAGGGCATTATCTCTCTTACTATAAATACCCCTCAAGTATGTCATTTGAGGGGTGTGCTTGAAAGTGTGTGTGTGTGTTTTTCCTTGAAGCAATATACAACTTATTGTTTTCATCTTTCTTCTCTCTACCTCTCTAACATACACGAATTCATATTCAAGTCACCAAGTTCTTATCTTCATCTTTTCCTTTCCTATTATTTACGCATAAAGTGGTGGTTTAACGAGGTATACTTGTGTTCGTTAAGTGGGTATTTGTGATAAGGTTGATATATCTTAGGTCCTAACAATTGGTATCAATCGCCTAACAATGGTTTAGGAGTGTTTGTGTTTGTTTTGAAGTATTGGTACTATTCGCGTATAAGCTCACGTTTTACATATTTCATACGCTTAAAGCTTTAATTTTTTCATCAAAAAATTCAAGATTCTTGTGGTTTAAGGTTTATTTGGTGTTAAAGTTTCAGTTTTTGCAAAATTTTCAAGCTTTACGGGTTTAGATACGTTTTTAAACTCGTATTTGGTTCATTGGTCATTTCTACTCGTAACTTTTCTAAGCACTTTGGGTGAAAAAGGTCAACATTTTTGGGTTATTCGAGTGTTTTTAAGGATATCATGCAAGAGAAATCGTTTGAATCGTTGGAAATTTTTTACGAGTAGGTCAAAACCCTAGTTCTACTCGTAAGAAAGTCAACTTCACGCATAAGGTCCTACTCATAACTTTTTGGTGCAGATTATTGAGCTTTACGGTTTACTCGGTGCTTCCCTCACTTGGATAAGTGTGTGGAACACTTCGACTTGTGGATATCCCTTACGTGTGATGTAAAGGATTTTTGGTTATTAACCTAAGTTTACGCATAAGCATAAACTCTTACGAGTAGAACTCTACGCATAAGATCACACTTACGCGTAAGGTTTTACGACTAAGTTTTTGTGTCTACGCATAAGCCTAAGGTTACGCGTAAGATACTTTCTACGCATAAGAATCCTACGCCGAAGATCCTACGCATAAAGATCCTACGCCTAAGCATCAATTATACTCGTAACTCCTTCTCTCTAAGTCTACGCCTAAGCTTTAAAAAAAAAAAAAAAAAATCCATGCCGTATGTTGTCAAGGAGACCACTCTAAATATACAAGAAGTTATGCAAAGAGAGTTTGCGGAACTAAGAAGAGAAGAAGGTCATGGTAGGGTTGCTAGGAATGATAAATCATCTTACCGCGATTTCACGGCATGCGACGTACCTAAATTTATGAGGACCCTTGATCCTATAGCTAGTAATAGATGGCTTGTTGCTGTTGAAGGTGCCTTTCGCACAAGTGGGTGTGAAGAGGCAAAGAAGGTTGTTTATGCTATCAACTTCCTTCGTGATGGTGCTAGAACTTGGTGGGAAGGGAAGGTGTGTGAAAAAGGGGAAGCTTGGTCAGATTTATGTTCGTGGAGAGAGTTCAAGGAATTATTTACCTTGGAATATGCATCGGCGGAGGAAATTGATAAGATTAGGGAAGAATTTCAGACTCTAGTGCAAACAAAAGAAACGGTGAATGAGTTATGGAAGAAATTTAATGACATGGTCCCTTATTGCTCCGAGTATCATAATAATGAGAAGCTTAAGGTAGATAGGTTTCAAAGGATGCTTAAAGATGAAATCCGTGAAGTCATCTCACCATTTAAGTGTAGTACTTTGGAAGATCTTCTAAGTCGGGCACGTGTGAAAGAAGCGGATTTGATGAGAAAGAAGAGTAAAGAAGATAAGGAGGGTAAGAGAAAGCAAGTGTTCGGAGATAGAGAAGGTAAAAAGTTAAGATTTGATTTAGGAAAAAGGGTTGAAGGAATTCAAGAAAAAACACAATGTAAGAAGTGTCACAAACTTCATTATGGTGAGTGTAGACTCAATATGCCGGGATGTTATAAGTGCGGTTCCTTAAGTCACATGAGTAAAGAATGCCCGAAGCCAATGGTTATATGTTATGGGTGTAATCAAGTTGGGCACAAGTTGAATGAGTGTCCAAGTCGAAAAAAAAATGATGCTAAGATTGTGAAGACGGTCAAAGAAGAAAAATGATGCTAAGATTGTGAAGACGGCACAAGTTGAATGAGTGTCCGATAGAGATGGAAGGTTCACTTCAAACTTTTGGCGAAGTTTCCAAGAAGAATTAGGTACAAGATTACACATGAGTACAGCTTTCCACCCGCAAACGGATGGACAAAGTGAGAAAACGATTCAAACACTAGAAGACATGTTAAGAGCTTGTGTAATTGACTTCGGGGGAAATTGGGACGATCATTTACCTTTAGTCGAATTTGCCTATAATAATAGTTACCATGCTAGCATTGAAATGCCACCTTATGAGATGCTTTATGGTAGGAAATATAGAACTCTGGTATGTTGGGATGAAGTGGGGAAAAGAGAGTTAGCTAGTACGGATATAATACTAGCAACAACCGAGAAAATTAAGACGATAAGAGAAAGACTTAAAGCGGCCCAAGATAGATGGAAGAGTAATGCCGATAACCAAAGGAGACCAATTGAATTCGAAGTTGGAGACTATGTTATGCTTAAGGTTTCCCCTTGGAAGGGCGTTCTTAGGTTTAAATATAAAGGAAAGTTAGGGCCAAGATTCATAGGACCCTTCAAGATCATAGAAAGAGTTGGTGAAGTAGCTTATGTATTGGATCTCCCCGACGAGATGAAAGGAATTCATAATACATTCCATGTATCTTACCTAAGGAAATGTTTAGCGGATGAAGCTAGTATAATTACATTGGATGATGTTGAGATAGATCCGAAATTGATGATTCAAGAAGAACTGGAGGCCATACTCGTGAAAAAGACAAGGCAACTAAGAAATAAAGAAATTCCATTAGTGAAAGTGCAATGGAAGATTCGAAAAGGTACAACCATTAGATAGGAACCGGAAGAAAGAATGAAGAGCAAGTATCCTCAACTTTTCCAAACATGATTTCGGGGACGAAATCAATTATTAGGAGGGGTGAATTGTTACACCCGTATCCCGTCAAGGTATTGTTAAATAGAAGTATTAAACTTTCGTTAGAATGTATATGAATGCTTCTAAAATATTGTGGCTAGTTAGAAAGAATAAGAACTTTTGTGACCTATATAAAAGAATACTAGAATGGAGGGACTAAAGTTGCCATTAAGGCCAAGTAATTTAATTTAAAAGAAAAAGTTAGTAATTAGAAGAGATATCCAGAATTTGTGAAGAAACCTCAAGGTGAAGAAAGGGTTTGGAAGAGAAGAAGAAGTAGACATCAAGAACACATTATTTGAAGCCAAATTCGGACCTATTGTAGTGATTATCAAGATAGGGGGGACCCTTAATTTCATATCTCTAATTAAGTAAGTATCTTCCCCAATTTTTATAATTAGGGTTTTGAATTTAGAAGTTAAAAGTAGTAATAGGAGATGTTCAATTTCTTGAAATTGCTAGTTATAGTCTCTAATTTAGCATAATTGTTGTTTAGGAAGCTTAAGGAAGTGGTGATTCTAATTGGTAGAAACCTATTGATCAATTGGAGGTAAGTATAGTGGGTTAATGTATTATCATATTGAATATGATTATTTGATTATGTTATAGTTGTTGGAGCTTGTAATAGTTAGCTTGGATCCATAGCTTTGTATGTCAAGTAGTGTAAATACCAAATGTTAAGGTATGTGTTTATGTTATAGATGCTCCATGTAATTCTTATGTGTTGTGATAGTTTTAATTGCATTTGACCCATTTACTTACTAAGCAATTTCTTATGTTATAGTTGATGACATTTTGTAGGTCTTAGCAAGGAGGATAAAGGTAAGACTCAAGTGTAGGATGGATTTTGCTTGAGCTCCTAGTTGAGCTTGTCTTTTGGAACCAAGGTGTTAAAGTTGGAAGCCCCGAAGAGTCAAGTCGTTTTGGTATATTTCAAGTGTGTTGGTCTTCTTTCCGTCAATAATTATCTTTATGTTTATGTTCTTTAAAACATTAAGTCAATGTGTCAAGTTATTGTACTTATGGGTCATGGAGCTAAAAATGATATTTGGCATAAAGCCGATTATTTGTTTTGAAGATTAAAAGTGTTATGATTACTAGTAATAGTTTCTCCTATATGGGTTATAAGTTGTTCACAGGTTTTGTAGTAATGTTCAAGGTGATATGTAGTTTTTATTGGGTCAAAGTGTAGTGAGTCTGCACAAAATATGCAGGTCTGGGTTCCTGACGGCGTCGCGTCCAGAAATCGGCGCCGTCGCATTTTCACCAAAACTTTCTGAGCCGTCACGATTATAATCTGACGCCGTCACAAAATCTTTCTGAGCCGTCACGTTAGTCCCAGAAGGCGTCGCTCTTATAACCTGACGACGTCACGTTTAAAAAGAAAACTTTCAGATTTTCCTTCCTTCTCTTGTCATCCATGTCTATAATAAAAGTTTTAAAATTTCCGTTATGGGGGCGTAACACAAGCTCAAGTCCATGAGTTGTCATGCTTCCTCATCATCAAGGCTACTGAAGTCTTCTTGTTGATGATTCCTTTCTTTCTTCAAAGAAGTGTAGTGTTGAAGACATTAGTGAAAGATGTCTCAAGAGGCAAGACAAAGATATTAGTGAAGGGTATCTATCATCTATAGGATAAAGCACTTGTGGTAGGTGCTTAGAAGTCAAGACAAAGAAGCATTAGTGAAAGGTGCTTAGAAGTGAAGACACAAGACATTAGTGAAAGGTGTCTTGTAGATCTAGTCAAAGGCATTAGTGAAAGGTGCCTTAGATGTACATTCGATATGGTGTGTTTCGATGTACAAGATAGACTAGTATTAGATCCAAGGATATTGATATCCTTGATGAGGTTGTAAAGGAGTAGATCTCCTTTGGGATTAGTCGTTGGTGTAGTGTGGTAGTAGTTCCTCCATTGCAATGGAACTAGGTGCTTAGCCTAGTACCTAATAAAGGGTAGGCGGCGTTGTGAAGGTGTAGTTCACCTTGGAGTGAAAGAACTAGGTACTTAGCCTAGTACCTTATAAAGGGTAGGCAACGTTGTGTAGGTGTGGTTCACCTTGGAGTGAAAGAACCCGGTGGTTAGCCTAGTACCGGAAAAAGAGTAGGCGACGTTGTGAAGGCTTCTCCGCCATAAGGAGATTGGTGTAGTGATTACGAACTCTCGAGTAGGTGACTCGGGGAGTAGAGTAGGGCAAGGAAGGTGACCTTGTAGCCGAACCACTATAAATACTTGCGTTGTGGTTTTGTGCTTCTTACTCTTATCTTTTCATTACTTACGTTTATATGTTTGTTTATCAACATCCAACACACACATCCAAATAGATTGACATAAGTCGATCTAAATAGATTAAAATGAAGTTTTAATTGGTAAAACTATTCAACCCCCCTTCTAGTTTTCCACAATTGGCATCAGAGCTTCGTTACCAAGTTTCTTGAAGTATATTGTACTTTAAAAACTTGATACGATCCATGGTTAATTGAAAACTACAAAGAAGGTTTTTCATAAAAGCAAACACCATGTCTTTCAAAACTATATGTTTGGATGTTGAGTTGATAACAACATTTTTTTTACCTTTTCATTTAAATGCACTAATCTTCTTCGTCATGTTGATTAGTCAAAGCTCATACCCACCAAGCTTTAGGAGTCGCTTGGTAACAAGAATACCTTCCTTAAGAAGGTATCTTAAACACAAAGGATCGGGAATAGTCTAAGTGACATTTGCTGTGTCATTTGTAAAGACATTCCTAAGTGCGCTGGAGGTATGATTCTCCTTTGACCTTGCTTGATAATTAAGTATACCTGTTTAGGTATTTATATGATTATCTTTTTGTGCTCATACATGTTTTACATGAAGCTTCGTTAGGAAGCCTTTTTCTTACAATACGTGTTATATTTCTCGTCTATAGTCATAGTATATAAAACTTATGTTTTATTTCTTTTCAATCCAATAATAAAACAAAACACGAATTTCAAAAATTCTCCTTTCCCTACTTATAAACCCACCATCGGCCACTCACTTTTTCAAAATCTTCCAATTTCAAAAAATTTCCTTTCATTCAAAAATTTCATCTTCCTCCTCACTCCATGTCAACCGAAACCAAGAAAGATCCGTCATCAACATGGTTTACATCGCACTCGTGCTCATCGCCCTAACACTCATCGCACTTGTGTTCCCTATGATGAAGTTCACATACAGAGACATTTACTTTGTGTTGTTAATCTATATTGGGGTTATATACCCAATCCTTTGTATCATCCTTAGTATTGAAATGCAATATTACTAATGATCTAGTTTATCTAGGTTATTACTATCATAATGTGTTTGTCATTGTTTTTTGATTTATATGTTTTATTTTCTTTCGTGATACATTAAGAGTCATGTGTGCATGCTAAAAGAAAATGTAGGATAAAACATATTTCGTGGTATAAAACTGTAAAACCTATTTCTTTATCAAAACTGTTTCTGTTACTACAGATCCACGGATCCCGGAAGATATACTAGCCGGATCCCTTTTGTAAAGGAACCGTGGGATCCGTATTACTGGAAAACAGCTTTCATGCAAAATTAAAAACCACTATCTTTCTAAAAATAATAATCCACTAGAAAGTCAAAACCTTGAGTTAAGTGTCATGGTTGTTAAAAACCATTGTTAATAAATATCTTGTAAAAAACGTTAGATAATCATTAAGTGACTACGATCATCACCTTCTTTTAACTCATCATCTCTATAGGTTGAACTATGACGCACTAATATGAGTTTGACTTTTCACTCACTAGCGTCTACACTCCAAACATCTCCCTTGAGCCCAACACACCTGGCAATCATGTCCGTGGGTTCAATAATCTCAAAAACCGTCACTTTCATGAAGGACGTATTGTAGACACCTCTCTACAATTCTAAGAAGGTATCAATACCTCCATCCAAGCCATAGGACTAGAATGTCTTCTTGAAATCAACGAGAAGATATGTCCAAGGTTCATAATGGAATTCTTCCGTCAAGTTGAACTCGTTCGTAACGAGGATCGCTCTCTATCTCTTTGGTTTTATATCAAAAACCAAAAGTTCACTCTAACCTTTGGGCATTTTGCTCATATCCTCCGGATTCCAAACCATGGACAATGTGCCTTCACCGAAGATTGGTCTCTTGATTCTCTCTTCAACTTTCGTGAAGAAAATAGTCCATATTGTTCACACATACCCTCTCCGAAAGATTTAAATCGCATGATATGCAAACCTCGACCATATTACTCCGATCCAAACATTATCTTCACACGGGACATCCGAGAAGAGTACAAACCCCTTGCACTCATTCTACGTGAAAATTTTTGGAGTCTTAGGGGAAATCGAGAAATTCTTCCCGCTTGTTGTGCTCACATGTTGTAAGTTTGCTAACACAACAACCATACAATCTCGCCTATTTCTTTGCAAGGCGAATTGTAAATCTTTAAAGCTCCAAGAACAAACTCATCCCTTATGGAATGTTCTTGACGCGTCTCTACCATAATGTTATGCACTTCCATCCTCAATTTTAAAGTCCGTTGTACGTACTTGTGAACAAGATGATGGAACCTCTAAACATATCTCTCATGAAGACTTTCTTCATTCTTGACTCCACCAACACTCATCAATCACATAATGATCCTCCTAGCGAAAACACTCAAGGAACCTAGTAGTATTCTAAAATAGGATCAATTCTCTTGTACTCGTGCTTTATCAATGTAATCCAATTTCCTTCATGAAATAAAACATTTTACATTTGATATCTTAGTATTAGAACTCCCTTTAGACTATCCTTGAGATATAATGCATTGTCAAGATCATTGCATACCTTTAGTAAAGGTCCTGCTGAGCAGATGGGCGGATCCCAAAGATTGTGCTAGACGGATCCCTACACTTAGGGAACCGTGGGATCCGGCAAACAGAAAATGCAATTGCAAGCATTATATTTCAAACATATCCTTAGAACATCTCACTAAGCTAAACATAGGGTCTTAAGGCATATTAAGTCCTTATCAAGATAGGTTGATCTTTCCTACTCATTCTAACTCACATAGATCACACTCTAAGACGCTTGTAGATCTACCGTTTCGTTTTTAAAACCATAAATCTTCCGCTCTTAAACTCACACCTCATTTTCTACTTGATCCCTCACATCTAGTCTTAGAAATCTTTCAATTATGGCAAAATTGATCATAAATCATCCTCACCTCCAAATTGATCAAAGTTGATCAAAATCTAGTTTTCCCATCTCAAAGCTTCTAGGATATTTTCCAAATCACTATCCTAAAACACAACCTGATCTCTAGGATCATTTAGCTTCAATTGACACTCTAAATCTTTAGTGTCATACTTACTCATCCATTGGTACTCTTGAAAGTTCCAAATCCTTCCATAAATGACAATCATTAGCTACATCATTCATTACCTTCAAGTACTCAAGCACCCCTTCATTTAAAACACTTAGGAGGACTGAAACACTCAAGATGATATAGGTCTTAGATCTTAGAAACATCATTTCCACTCTTTCATAGCTGCTGAGAGCCGGATCCCTAGGATTAGCCTAGACGGATCCCTCTGAGGTGGGACCCGTGGGATCCGAATGACAGTTTAGGTCAAATCTGTTGGTGTTTAACTCCCAGAATAGGGTTAGATAATCAATGTCAGCATAAACAAATACCACTAGGTGGTTACCGGATATCACTTGGAATCGTGTGATCACTTTCCAAAGTAAACTATTCGACCATAATGCCTGGGTTACACGAATATCTACTTGGGATAAGACCAAATGCAATTATGGAATTAGGCACAATTCAATAACCCTTGCGCTTATAAGTGTTAATGGTTTTCTGTGTGTCTTTCATGCATGATCAGATCTCCTATATATAGGAGGTTACTCTTAGCTAGTCAAATGGAATTATGAGTATTAATCGGCCCATTAATAGCCTCATAATTATCCCCATTATAGCCGTTAGTGGTTACATGACCAATTAAGCGTGGTTATTAAGCAGTTGAAACTGCTACTTGAATAGGTCAAAGCCGTTACAAGCAGTACTTTCATCAGTACTTTCATAGCGCTATCAGTGGATACACTGCTTCAGTGGAAAAAACAAGCTTCAGTGGAAACACTGCTTATCAGTGGAAATACTGCTTATCAGTGGAAACCACAAGCAGTACTTTCCACAAGCAGTACTTTCCACAAGCAGTACTTTCTACTAGCACTACCAATACAAACCACTACAAGAGTGAGGGTGTTCATGGACCTTATGGGTGTACACTCCGTACCTCCTAACCCATTACAAGGTGTGAACTAATCCCACAAGTGCACTAAATTTTCCAACAATCCTCCCCAAATTTAGTTCACTTCCTTTGCATGAAAAATAAACATCAAGCAAAACATGTGCATAAACGAAAATGTCCTGAGGATTGAATTTCCATCTTAGTAAATTACACGTTCAAATATTCGAGAATCAGGGTGTTCTAAGAATTGAACCCTTCAACCCATTTGAATACCTGAAGATAAAATACACACAAGTTTTCAAACACTTATCAGCTCCTGACACTATACAAGCCATGTGTCCATATCCAAATTCATAAATGTTGTAAAATCTAAAAGTCCAAAAGCTCCCTGAAGCGGCAAAACTTCAACATTTATATAGGTGGTTCCTCTTTATTCATGCTCCTGCCAAGCACTTTTTCAAAGAAAATTAACCATTAAGAAGTAAAGACTTCATCCTCCTTTCAGCAGGTTCTGAGCACAACCTTGGGATGTAAATAAAACATGTGCTCCAGTCCACTGAATGTTCAGCTTTCCACATTGAACTCAGCTCCCAAGTTTCCTTAGGAGGGAGTTGGGTGTCCTAGCATTCAGGGACTAAGTTGGACTTAAACCCATCCCTTTAGCAGACTTTATAACCAAGTCTCTAGCCAGACCCTTCGTCAAGTGATCAGCTAAGTTCTGTTGAGATCTCACAAACTCTATAGGTACCACCCCATTCATGATAAGCTCACGAATCATGCTATGTCTGACACGTAAGTGTCTAGACTTACCATTGTACATCTGGCTATAAGCCTTAGCCAATGTAGCTGCACTATCACAACGGATAGAAATAGGTGCTATAGGTTTAGGCCACAATGGAATCTCAAGAAGCAAGTTTTTCAACCATTCAGCTTCTTTACCAGCAGCTGCTAAGGCCACAAATTCAGATTCCATTGTTGAACTGGTGATGCAAGTTTGCTTCTTGGATGCCCAAGAAATTGCACCTCCACCAAGTAGGAATACCCAGCCACTGGTAGACGAATTGTCTTCAGTGTTACTGATCCAACTTGCATCAGTGTAACCTTCCAATACTGATGGGTAACCAGTATATGAGAGACTATAATCCATAGTTCTCTTCAAATACTTCAGTACCCTTTGAACTGCTTGCCAGTGATGAGCACTAGGATTACTAGTATACTTGCTCAATTTTCCCACTGCAAAACCAATATCAGGTCTTGTACAAGTCATGGCATACATCAAGCAGCCAATTACCCTAGAATACTCAAGTTGAGATACAACCTTGCCTTTATTAGGCATTAGCTTCTCACAAGTATCCATAGGTGTACTCACTGGCGTACAATCAAAGTAATTGAATTTCCTCAGTACCTTCTCAATATAATGAGACTGCGAGATAGAAATTCTTTTACTTTCATGTTTAATCCTTATACCAAGGATAACATCAGCCTCCCCCATGTCTTTCATGGAGAACCTTGATGACAAAAATTCCTTTGTCAGGTCAACCTGATTTTGGTCAGTGCCAAAGATCAACATGTCATCAACATATAGACAAATGATGACTCCTTTACCAGAATCATCAAATTTGCTATATACACATTTGTCACCCTGGTTAAGAACATAACCACTAGACAAAACCACTTCATCAAATTTTTGATGCCATTGCTTAGGTGCCTGCTTAAGTCCATAAAGATACTTAATCAGTTTACACACCTTGTTTTCATTGCCAGGCAAGATGAAGCCCTGAGGTTGGTTCATATAAACCTCCTCTTCCAATTCACCATTCAAGAAAGTTGTCTTCACATCCATCTGATGAATAATCAGATTGTGAATAGATGCCATAGCAATCAACAGTCTTATGGTACTGATACGAGCCACAGGGGCATAAGTATCAAAATAGTCTATCCATGACTTTTGTTTAAAGCCCTGAATAACTAGTCTAGCCTTCAACTTTTCAATAGTTCCATCTACCTTCATTTTCTTCTTGAAAATCCATTTGCAACCCAAAGGTTTGCAACCAGGTGGTAGATCAACCAACACCCAAGTGTTGTTCCCCATGATGGAATCCATCTCATCATTGATTGCTTCTTTCCAGAAAGCAATATCCTGGACTTCATTGCTTCTTCAAATGTCTTGGGATCATCCTCAACAATGAAGCAATAGGAGTATTGGTCTGAGACCTCATCCCTTGTTCCTTCAACTAAGTATAGTTGAAACTCAGGTCCAAATGACTTTGGAGTCCTGACCCTTTTGCTCTTCCTGAGCACAGTTCAGGTTGTTGAACCACAACCTCATTAGGGACCACTGATGGTACTTCATCAGGGACCTCTGATACACCGGTGTCATGAGTTCCATTAGGAATCCTCTGACTTGGTCTAGGGACTGATGAGAATCTATTCTCATCAAAGTTTGCATCCCTTGATTCAATTATTGAGTTAACTGAAACATATTCATTAGGTTCAATAACATAAAACCTAAAAGCCTTGGAATGCTCAGCATATCCAACAAAGATGCAATCAATGCCTCTTTCACCCAAAGTTTTCAACTTTGGATCAGGGAGTCTTAAAACAGCCCTACAACCCCAAACCTTGAGATAGTTCAGGTTGGGTTTCCTTTTAGTCCAGAGTTCATAAGGGGTAACCTTGTTCATTTTGTTGGGAACCATATTTAATAAATAGCAAGCTGTTAACATAGTTTCACCCCAAAACCCTTGACTCAGTCCTGAATAGGACAACATGGAATTAACCATCTCCTTCAGCACCCTGTTTTTCCTTTCAGAAATACCATTTTGCTGAGGAGTATAAGCGGCAGTCGTTTCATGGATTATACCAACTGACTGAAAATACAGAGTATCCATGTACTCACCTCCCCTATCAGTCCTTAATCTTTTGATCAAAGACCCAAGTTGTAATTCAACTTCAGTTTTAAACACTTTGAATTTATCTAATGCTTCATCCTTGGTATGTAACAAATAGACATAACAAAATCTAGAAGCATCATCAATAAACTTCACAAAGTACTTCTTATTCCCCAAAGAAGGAGTGGCATGCAAATCACACAGGTCACTGTGTATTAACTCCAAGAGCTTAGTCTCACGACTAACACCCTGAAAGGGTTTCTTGGTTATCTTGGTCAACATGCAAGTTTTACACTTTTCAGTGTCCATGTCAAAAGCTGGGATCAAGTCTTGCATTCTTTTATAGTGTACATGGCCAAGTCTTGCATACCATAGGGTAGAGTCAGTCAGGTCATAGGTGGTCACAAAAGCTGAAATAACACTATCAGTGGAAACATTAAGCCTGAACATTTGATTACATAAATAACCAAAACCAATAAAAACACCATGCTTAGAAAGCACAAATTTATCAGACTCAATAACTTGTTTATATCCATGATTATTCAATACACTACTTGAAACCAAGTTCTTCCTTATATCAGGAACATGAATAACATTAAACAAAGTTACAATCTTTCCAGAACTAAAATTGAGATCTACACAACCACGACCATGCACCAAGGCTGTTGACTCATTTCCCATGTGAAGAATAGAACCATCATTCAGTGACTCATAGGTCTTGAACCAGCTTCTATCTTTGCACACATGAACTGTTGCACCAGAGTCAACCCACCACGCAACATCATCATCCTGCACATAATAAGATTCAGATACATATGTAACATAATAAATCTGAAAAGGCTTATTAAACATATTCTGACCTTTCAGTGAGTTGGTTGAACCACCACTCCCTGAACCATTAGTGCCTGATCCATTGGCTTTACCACCAACTTTAAGACCCTTGCAGTCCCTTTTGATGTGACCAGTTTTGCCACATTTCCAACAAGTAGGTGTTGCCTTCTTGTTAGGATCTGCCCTTGTGTTGTCATGATATTTGCGTTTGCCTTTGTTGTCATTGTACCTGGTGGAGTTATTATGCTCCACCATATTGACAACAGATGCACCAGTAGCATTACTACTCTTTGGCTTGTCATTATCCTGCATCTTGAGAGATTCCTCAATGCGCAGCTGACTGCCCAACTCAACCAGAGTTAACTTCTCTTTCTTATGTTTTAAGGTATGCTTGAAATCTTTCCAAGAAGGCGGAAGTTTATCAATGACACAAGAGACTTTAATAGCCTCATCCATGTTCATATTGTGTTGTGTAAACCTTCCAAGTATTCCAAA
Source organism: Chrysanthemum makinoi (assembly GCA_910596185.1). Classification (NCBI taxonomy): domain Eukaryota; kingdom Viridiplantae; phylum Streptophyta; class Magnoliopsida; order Asterales; family Asteraceae; genus Chrysanthemum; species Chrysanthemum makinoi. The sequence goes on from OU343218.1 coordinate 160,457,885, forward strand.
AAGTTCATTGTATTCTTCCATGACTGGTCTTGAATCAGTCATTTTGTAATTTGTAAAATTACTAACAAGAAACTTCTTACTTGATGCATCCTCAGCCATATATTTGGCATCCAAGGAATCCCATAGTTCTTTGGAAGATTCAAAGTTCCGATAAATATCAAACAGAGAATCAGACATACCATTGAGAATAAGACCTCTGCATATGTAGTCATCATTCTCCCATTTGCTCCTCCTCCTGATCTGCTCCACTGTAGCATCATCACCATCATCAGGAATAGGTGTGGTTAGCACATACACCACACTCATGCTTGACAGCAAGAAGTGCATCTTCTTTTGCCACCTCCTAAAGTCCACCCCTTCAAACTTATCAAGCTTGGCAAAGTTTGAAGCCATGTGTTTCATTGCAGCAGCAGCCATTGATTATCACAAATAGTTTACTTTGATTGTTGGTGTTTAACTCCCAGAACAGGGTTAGATAATCAATGTCAGCATAAACAAATACCACTAGGTGGTTACCGGATATCACTTGGAATCGTGTGATCACTTTCCAAAGTAAACTATTCGACCCTAATGCCTAGGTTACACAAATATCTACTTGGGATAAGACCAAATGCAGTTATGGAATTAGGCACAATTCAATAACCCTTGCGCTTATAAGTGTTAATGGTTTTCTGTATGTCTTTCATGCATGATCAGATCTCCTATATATAGGAGGTTACTCTTAGCTAGTCAAATGGAATTATGAGTATTAATTGGCCCATTAATAGCCTCATAATTATCCCCATTATAGCTGTTAGTGGTTACATGACCAATTAAACGTGGTTATTAAGCAGTTGAAACTGCTACTTGAATAGGTCAAAGCCGTTACAAGCAGTACTTTTATCAGTACTTTCATAGCGCTATCAGTGGATACACTGCTTCAGTGGAAACCACAAGCTTCAGTGGAAAACACAAGCGTCAGTGGAAACACTGCTTATCAGTGGAATCACTGCTTATCAGTGGAAATACTGCTTATCAGTGGAAACCACAAGCAGTACTTTCTACTAGCACTACCAATACAAACCACTACAAGAGTCAGGGTGTTCATGGACCTTATGGGTGTACACTCCGTACCTCCTAATCCATTACAAGGTGTGAACTAATCCCACAAGTGCACTAAATTTTCCAACAAAATCTTACTAAAACAATCATTTCAACTCATCTTCCTAACTCAAACACTCCATCTCATCTTAAATGAGTTCCTAGATCAGTGCAACTTCTGAAGTTGACTCTTGTGCATGTCAATCATCACATTCCAATGAATTCTAGTGGCTTAAGGCTTAAATGCACTTGCCAAATCTCTTAGTTTATAAACCACTATGTTAGGACCTCCATAGTCATCACTCTCATCCTAACTTTCAGCTCTTGGAACCTATTGAAATCATCTCATCATGAGAAAAACCCCAAGTAGTAACCTATCCACCAAAGAACCACACATGAAAAAGGCTCGTGTTATACACGAAATCTCTTCAATCGAATCATCTCCGGTCAAGCCAACAAATGATATAATCCTTCATCATCCAATCAAACCAATTCCTAAAAGGATAGTACCCACAAAACTACCTATGCCAAACACCACCATACCTCCTAGGCCAAATAATATCATCTCCACCAAACCATCACCATTGGTTCCTAGAGCTATTTTATTTACATCCCCACTATCATCACCACATCTCTACAATTTAGAGGACTTGCCTCCTAAGCCTTCTCATCCGCTTCTGCCGAAAACATACTCCTCATTAGGAGGAATAATGGTTCAAAATCAAGGTGTTGAGTCAACACTTGCTCTGGCTTCCTTTTCACCGTTTCCATCATATAATCCCATTTGGATTATGAGAAATCATCAAAGTCAACCAACCGACCATATGGATGTTGACACTTCTCTACCACCACAATTATTCTTGGTTGAGTCATTCTCAAATGCACCTCCACCAATTCCTCATCGTTTGAAGCTCCTCAAGCCGCTTCACTTGATCCTTCGCATCAAGCCATGTCATTTCTTCCACCACCACTACCTAGCCATGACAAAGATTGCTATCATTGTCAACATGTTGAAAGTTTGATACATGAAGTACGAGAAGACCAACGTTTCATGTTCTATCATCTCCTCGAACGTTTCGACGAGATTAAACCTAAACAAAACTTGAGCTAGAAGATTATAGTGGTGTCCTAGCATCAAGCGTTAGTTGGTCTAGAAATTCCTAGCCACGAATTGTCTATTTTCTTATTTTTAGAGTCATGTATATCATAACTCTTGTTTTATTAAATGAAATTACATGCTACTTGCTATATTTCTGAGTATATGAGTATATTATATAATCCATATCTCCTTTTGGTATTAACATTTCTTGTTATACCACTCTTTACTGATTTTATTCATCAGCCAGACGGATCCCTCATAATTGCCTAGACGGATCCCTACTAGGAGGGAACCGTGGGATCCGTGAGACAGAAAGCTTTCTTTCTACTAACTTGAATCACATTTGCAGGAAATTGAGAATTATACTTGATTTCTAACCTTTGTTTTGTAGTTATTCAATTTATATATGAAGACTTTGACATCCTAAAGCTAGGGGGAGCTTTATGTCAAAGCAATACATTGCAAATTACTTGCAATACTAGGTTTACATTTCGTGACATCCCTTTGCAAAAATTGCAATCATCAAGGGGGAGCACATTCGCCTTGTAGACGATATCTTTTGCAAACTTATTTGCAAACTTATTTGCAAACAAACTAGATTAGTATCATTTACTTGACGCCCTTACATAGGGATGGACTCGTCAAGGGGGAGAAAAAGACGAGATCCTTTCCCGTTATTTGCTTTCTATTTCTTTTTACTTTTCTTTTCACATGTTTTTCTTAAAAACGATGTGTTACTTTCCTTCAAACACTTTTTGTTTCGACAAAAAGGGGGAGAAGAAAGTAAAAACTACAAATTCAAACTTTTACGAATTTTAGCTTTTCCTTAAAATAATTTTATGTTTTGTCATCAATAAAAAGGGGGAGATTGTTAATACAAATAAGCCGTAAAAACGTTTATTTATATTTTACGATATTCAAATGTTTTGTCGATAACAAACGTAAAATCATTTTAACGAAACAAATAGAATACGTAAATGGTTTGAACTAATAGTTTCTAACATATTCACATTTTCACATAAAACACTAAAACAAGTATAAGTGATTTTATGATTTAGTAATACATATGTACAACAACTAGTGTTTACATATTTGGATAAAATATACACATAACTAGTATGTAGTATATTGGGTAATATAAATGGGTAGAAACTTAAGTATCACAACCCATTGGGCAAATACATTGAATGTAGTTGGGTACAACCCAAAGCCCATAACCCATGGATCTTGACCCATAACCCATTGCATGACATCATGCTTATATCACATATGGATAATACCCATAACCCATGGATCAACCCATACCCAAGTGACTAAGTGCATTGCACTTAAAGATACAATGTATCTAGCCAAAGATCCATGGTTCAACCCATGACCCATGACCCATAACCAAAATACCCATGGGTAAAGAGGAGCGTTCCACGGATCCCTAGCTTTGTGCTAGCCGGATCCCAAGTGGAAGGGATCCGTGGGATCCGGGGAACAGTAGGATTTTTCCTCTATAAATAGTGAGCCATTTCTTCATTATTTCTCATCCCTTTCAATCCCTTTCTAACACACTTTCCCCCCTGAGTTAAATCTCACTAACCTTAGATCCAAGAGATCTATGTTTGTAGTTTTGTTTTTGTGTGATCTTTTAGGTTCCTCTTAAAGGCAAGATTACCATCTTTGAAGTCGAGCAAGCTGTTACACCCGTATCCCGTCAAGGTATTGTTAAATAGAAGTATTAAACTATCGTTAGAATGTATATGAATGCTTCTTAAATATTGTGGCTAGTAATAAAGAATAAGAACTTTTGTGACCTATATAAAAGAATACTAGAATGGAGGGACTAAAGTTGCCATTAAGGCCAAGTAATTTAATTTAAAAGAAAAAGTTAGTAATTAGAAGAGATATCCAGAATTTGTGAAGAAACCTCAAGGTGAAGAAAGGGTTTGGAAGAGAAGAAGAAGTAGACATCAAGAACACATTATTTGAAGCCAAATTCGGACCTATTGTAGTGATTATCAAGATAAGGGGGGCCCTTAATTTCATATCTCTAATTAAGTAAGTATCTTCCCCAATTTTTATAATTAGGGTTTTGAATTTAGAAGTTAAAAGTAGTAATAGGAGATGTTCAATTTCTTGAAATTGCTAGTTATAGTCTCTAATTTAGCATAATTGCTGTTTAGGAAGCTTAAGGAAGTGGTGATTCTAATTGGTAGAAACCTATTGATCAATTGGAGGTAAGTATAGTGGGTTAATGTATTATCATATTGAATATGATTATTTGATTATGTTATAGTTGTTGGAGCTTGTAATAGTCAGCTTGGATCCATAGCTTTGTATGTCAAGTAGTGTAAATACCAAATGTTAAGGTATGTGTTTATGTTATAGATGCTCCATGTAATTCTTATGTGTTGTGATAGTTTCAATTGCATTTGACCTATTTACTTACTAAGCAATTGCTTATGTTATAGTTGATGACATTTTGTAGGTCTTAGCAAGGAGGATAAAGGTAAGACTCAAGTGTAGGATGGATTTTGCTTGAGCTCCTAGTTGAGCTTGTCTTTTGGAACCAAGGTTTTAAAGTTGGAAGCCCCAAAGAATCTAGTCGTTTTGGTATATTTCAAGTGTCTTGGTCTTCTTTCCGTCAATAGTTGTCTTTATGTTTATGTTCTCTAAAACATTAAGTCAATGTGTCAAGTTATTGTACTTATGGGTCATGGAGCTAAAAATGATGTTTGGCATAAAGCCGATTATTTGTTTTGAAGATTAAAAGTGTTATGATTACTAGTAATAGTTGTTCCTATATGGGTTATAAGTTGTTCACAGGTTTTGTAGTAATGTTCAAGGTGATATGTAGTTTTTATTGGGTCAAAGTGTAGTGAGTCTGCACAAAATATGCAGGTCTGGGTTCCTGACGGCGTCGCGTCCAGAATCTGACGCCGTCGCATTTTTGCCAAAACTTTCTGAGCCGTCACGATTATAATCTGACGCCGTCACAAAATCTTTCTGAGCCGTCACGTTAGTCCCAGAAGGCGTCGCTCTTATAACCTGACGACGTCACGTTTAAAAAGAAAACTTTCAGATTTTCCTTCCTTCTCTTGTCATCCATGTCTATAATAAAAGTTTTAAAATTTCCGTTATGGGGGCGTAACACAAGCTCAAGTCCATGAGTTGCCATGCTTCCTCATCATCAAGGCTACTGAAGTCTTCTTGTTGATGATTCCTTTCTTTCTTCAAAGAAGTGTAGCGTTGAAGACATTAGTGAAAGATGTCTCAAGAGGCAAGACGAAGATATTAGTGAAGGGTATCTATCATCTATAGGATAAAGCACTTGTGGTAGGTGCTTAGAAGTCAAGACAAAGAAGCATTAGTGAAAGGTGCTTAGAAGTCAAAACAAAGAAGCATTAGTGAAAGGTGCTTAGAAGTGAAGACACAAGACATTAGTGAAAGGTGTCTTGTAGATCTTGTCAAAGGCATTAGTGAAAGGTGCCTTAGATGTACATTCGATATGGTGTGTTTCGATGTACAAGATAGACTAGTATTAGATCCAAGGATATTGATATCCTTGATGAGGTTGTAAAGGAGTAGATCTCCTTTGGGATTAGTCGTTGGTGTAGTGTGGTAGTAGTTCCTCCATTGCAATGGAACTAGGTGCTTAGCCTAGTACCTAATAAAGGGTAGGCGTCGTTGTGAAGGTGTAGTTCACCTTGGAGTGAAAGAACTAGGTACTTAGCCTAGTACCTTATAAAGGGTAGGCAACGTTGTGTAGGTGTGGTTCACCTTGGAGTGAAAGAACCCGGTGGTTAGCCTAGTACCGGAAAAAGAGTAGGCGACGTTGTGAAGGCTTCTCCGCCATAAGGAGATTGGTGTAGTGATTACGAACTCTCGAGTAGGTGACTCGGGGAGTGGAGTAGGGCAAGGAAGGTGACCTTGTAGCCGAACCACTATAAATACTTGCGTTGTGGTTTTGTGCTTCTTACTCTTATGTTTGTTTATATGTGCTTCTTACCCTTCTGGCTAATCCAGGAGCAAACGGCTCTTGGTAAAGATTTCTCAAATCCGTTTATATGGCTTGCAATTTCCCCAAAATTGCATGGTATTCAGCTCACCATATCCTAAAAAGTGAAGAGTTGGCTAGCCCGCAAGGTTATGGCTTGTGGTAAAGGCAGTGGAAAAACCATAATTGGTATTCACCTCACCAAAGATAATTCTGATAATTTATCTAAGAGTTGGCTAGTCCAGAAGGGTACGGCTTCTGGTAAAGACAAAATCAAATCCGTTGAAAGCTGGTGGTTTGCTCAAAATCACATGGTTATCGGTGTACCATGGTTCTTACTTGAACTGAAACATTTGGCTACTCCAGAAGTAATGGCTTTTGGTAAAGAGTTTCAAATCCATTATGTTTTCTCAAATCATTGCTAGGGACTAGCAATATCTCAGTATGGGGGATTGATGAGTGTCTAAATACTCATCATTTTTGTACAAAATAAACTGCAAAATCATCTGAAAACACTCGAAAACACATCAAAATGATCAAAATATCACAAATCAGTGTTTTATGTGTTTTAAATGCAAAAATATCAAAATCAGATGAAAAACATATCAAATTTGCAAAATTGCAGTTTTAGTCCCCCAAGTTTATAAAATTGTCAACAATAGTCCCTGAGCCAAAATTTCAAAAGAAAAGTCACCAAAGGTCTTTTTAAAATCACAAATTGTCATATTTAGTCCTTTGGTGAGAAATCTAAAAGTTTTGAGAAAATTACAATTTAGTCCCTGAAAATCCAAAATGTTCAAAACTAGTCCTTGGGAATTTTCAAAAATGTCAAAAAAACTAAACCTTGGACTATTAAATATTGGCAAAACAAACCCTTGGATCACTCTTCATAATTTACAGATTGGGTCCCACACCTTTGCAAAATTACAGCTTTGGTCCCTTGGTTTTGTGGAAATTGCATTTATGGTCCTTATGTTGTTACTTGTCCAAATGGACCCTTTATTACCTTTGGCCCAAACTTATTACCCAATCCAATCCCCAGCCCAACAAAATACCCGGTTTATACCCGAATCCAACCCACTCCCTTTGTTTAACACCGGTCAAATGGTTTGACCCGCCTTTTTCCCTCTCTCCTTCACATGATACACCTCCCATCATCACTTCCTGCTTCTCACCTGATCACACTCCATCTCCACCATCATCACCCCTATTTCCCCCCCCCTCCAAACAGAAGAAGCCAAGGGAGCATTTAATGCATTATCCCAACCTCACTCAAGCCTTAGCTGTTAAATCCAAAATTGGCGCCAAATCCATTTAAATGGCCAAGATTAAATTCAGTGATCCAAGGGCCTCAAGTGTTGCTGGGATATGTCCAAATAAGTGAGAGAAGGAGCTTTGGATGTATAAAAAGCCAAGAGTAGCTACAAGAAGGAGTTAGTTTTATTTTTTTATTAGCAATGAATGTCGACTTGTATTTTTCCATCTCTTAATTAGTTCTTAGTTGTAATTTCAAACTTCTTTGTATTAAATTCAAGTATCTCAGTGTATTTCAACTTGATTCAAGTGACAATTTCAGTTAATGTTTAATATCCATCATTTATGTCCACTGTTGACATTTTAAATTTCAAACTCAGTTGTTAAAACTTTTAGCATTTCAAGTTAATCTCATATAAGCTTATATAAGCTTATAATAGCTTCTTGTAAGCTTATAATCAAGTTTCAACAATTTTTTGATATTGGTCAACAAAAAGACAAAAAGGAGCAAAAGTGATACAGAACAGGAAATGGGTGATTCAGGCATGGATGTGGGTTGAAATGGAAGCTATGGTTGTTTAAATTAGGGTAGTGGTCCTTGTTTCACAGTTTGCTAGCCATAGTGGCTTTGGACATTTGTAAGTCAAGTTCAAATTCTTAGCATAATCAGTAATTGTAGTATTAATCTGATCAAATCTGCTCTAATAGAAGTATTTAAGTGTTATTAAGTTAGTTTAATCATAATTGCAAGATGGTTCTGAGTTTGGATCTGTTTTGTTGCAAATCAGGCCCATAAAGGGGTGTTTGGTTTATAGCCTAAGACTGCCCTAAAGGCTTGTGCAGTGGTTCATTTCTCTTGTTTCATGTTTGTGTAGTTTAAGTATGCTCAATTGAGTCAGAATCTGGTGCCTGCTACTTCAAAAGTCAAACTTTTACTCAAATCTGTCTATCTGTCTTACTGTTGGAATTTGAGGATTGCAGAACATGGTTTTGTGTTTAGGAGTCTTAAACAAAGCTAGCATTAGTCTTATTTAATCATAATATTTCATTTCCAGTCTTCAAATCATTATCAAAATCCAGATAAGTCAACTTTCCACTTTTTCTTCAAAAGTCAATTTTGCATAATATCAAGTTTTGAGTCTAAATGGAGGATTTTTCATGCACTCAGTTCTAGGTCAATGCAAGTAAAAGTTGTATGTTTAAAAACCTCACCTGGTCTTGGTTCTTATTATCACTTTTATGGAATTTTGCAAATTTTTTAGAACTCTCAAATAAGCTGTTCAAAATAGGCTTAAGTGCCCTGTGCAGGGCACTGTTGCCTGCACAGGGCTTGAGCAGTTTTTGCAAAGCTTGTGCAGAGCTCTTCATAGTTCCATTAGGTCTGATTTTTGGTTCATAAGCACTTAGCCAGGTCCTCTAGAAGTTCCAATTAGTAGTTTTCAGTTTGAGCTTATTTTTAAGCTTGTGCCTTGGTCTAAACTTGGTACCTCAGAACATGATTTAGCTTATTAGTTCAAGTATCAAATCTGATCAAACCTGTGAATCAGTGGTATTGGCTTGTTGAATCTTGTTGCATTTCAGTTATTTTAGCTTATAGTAGCTTCTGTTTTGGGTTGGTGGCTTTTGGACTCCATTTGGCTTATTAAAGTGCTTATTTATAAGCACTAGCTACATCAGTTTCAATATCTTGCACTCAAGCCCTGGTTTTTCTATTTTTCCCAGCTTCCTAATATCATTTTAGACTTTTCCTGAAATTTTCATATTTTTCTAAGTTGTTTTGCTATTTTTCCTAATTTAAAGTAGTTTTTAAGCATTTTTAAATAGCTTTTAATACAAATAATTAAGAAAAGTCTCAAAAAAATAATTTTTCATTTTTCTTAAGTTTAGATAAATATAAGAAGCCTAAAAAGTAATTTTCCATATTTTTCATAGTTTATTTGGTAATTTTTAATAATTTAATTAGTTTTAAATAGTATTTAAATCCTAGAAAATAGAAAAATAATCATAAAAATACAAAAATAGTTTTGAAAATTCTAGTTTGATATTTTAGACTTTTCCATTTCATAATTTTATTTTTCTAGCTTTATTTCCTAATTTCTTGTATTTTAGATAATTATTTAATAGTTAAAAATAGTTTTTAATTAATAATAATTAGATAATTAGTCATAAAAATAATTTTCCTTTTCTATAAAGTTTCTTATATCATTAGGTTTGTAAAAATGTATTTTTCATATTTTTAGGACTTTTATTTCTTAGATTTCACTTTTTATTTTTGTACGTTTACGTATTTTTATTTTAAACGTAAGTTTTTAGTTTTAAGTTTTAAACGTTCATCATTTTGAAAATAGTGATAGCGTTTATTTAATAGATTTTATCTTTTTAATTTCCTTAATTTGCATTTAAGCCGTTGTAATTTGTTGGCTTTTCTGTAGTTATAATCATAATTCAAATCCCTTTTTCCGTTCAAATCTCTCGATCACTATACGTTTGATAATCCATTGCATAGCTCGCTGGGACATAACGACCCGGGGAGACTCTATACTCCTCAGATCTTCATTGATTTCGTGTCTGAACAGTTTTAAGCTGGTTACGGTCCGTCATTCACAAGTGGCGGGCTTGTGTGATTTAGCTTGACTGTTTGGCGCGCATCAAATTTTTGGCGCCGCTGCCGGGGAGCTGTGCGGCTTATCTTACGTCTAGCAGATTAGTGATTTGGATATTCACTCTTTGTTCATACCATCCATCTGTATATGTTTATATTTTCTTATCCAAAAACCCCAAAAATATTCTTCTCATTCCTCTTATTCGTTGATTCTATTTCTCTTACCCTCTTTTGCCGTTTAATTCTATTCTTCGTATCCTCTCAACCATTTGATTCTCTTCTTAATCCTCTATATGTTTAATTCTTATGTCGACATTCGTCCACTTCATCGTCAGAAATGTGTGTGAACAGTGTGGAGGGCCTAGTTCAAGCGAATTTTGCAATTCGTGCGAATTATCCATCAAAAATGCTTTTCAAAGTTATTTCGACCACCCGCCACAACCTGAAATACATTCTAATCTTGACAAACCAGTTCAAACGTCGAAGCTACCCCAAGCACCCATTTAGGATTACGAGGACAACCTCTTTGAATCTAGAGCCCGTAATCTAATCGAACAAATTTATGTCGATGAAAAAAGGTCAAGAATTAGAATTGATTACGATGAACCCGTTCAAACACCGGTGACTAGCAAGCATGACTTGCCTAATCTTCACGTTTCTCAAGAACCAGAACCGGAGACCATAACGGAAGTGGTGGAAATTGCTAGCTCTCAGCGCACACCACTTGTCCCACCTCCTGATCTTTTCGAATGTTCTTGAGACTTGATAGTCATTCAGATCACCATGTTGGTTTTGATGATTCTTTGAATAAACCGATTCCTCTTCATAACTCTCAAATGCAATCGTTTATTCCTTGTGTCGGTTGTGGTGAGCCTCTTTATGGTTCACCCTGTCGTTGGTGTACTTGTGTACAATGTGGTAATGATATTCATAACGGGAGTTGTTTGTTTTGTGGTTCAAGGAATTCATTTGATTATGATCCTAATCAGAACTCATTTAACGACTCCTCAAATTTTTCCAATTACCCACCACAGCCCGACTTATCTTCATATAACCAACAGTTTTACTGTTGTGAATTTTGTGGAGGTCCTCACCAAGGATTTGAGTGTCAATCCGGAAACACGTTTGTCTATGAACAGTTTTCCAGCGATGCTCAGAGTTTTGGTTATAACCAAAATCCATATGATTCACCTGTCCAGACTCAACAGTTTTACTGTTGTGAGTACTGTGGAGGTCCCCATTTCAGCTCTGATTGTCAAATAGGGAACCCAGTTCCTTGTAACAATCATGACTCTCACATGTTTGATACTTTCCAACCTCCACAGCACTATACGGTTCAAACTCCACCTGAGCCGTTGTCTCAAGAAATCTCCCACGATCTTGAAACCGCAATGAAAACACTTGAGGATATGATGAGTAATTTTAAGAATCAAGTGAGTGGTGAAAAGACCATAGGAGAATTGCTGGCCGAAGAACGAGAAGCTCGCAAATCTAGGGAAGAATTATTTATCCTAGAGCAAGCAGCTCTAAGGCGTTCCCAATTTCTTAAGGCCGCTCTATATGACGATGACGAGGAGGGTTTTTATCCTTTTAGAAATAATATTTCTCAACCTCCTCAGTCAGTTGATATTCCAGCAGTTGAGATTCCATCTCAAACAACTGCTATCACACCCGAGATTCACACTCACTCTCTTATTATGGGGGACGAGCATCTCGACACTGTTCCTGAAAAGGAATCGGACGAATTCATAAAGTCTAGTGTTGAGGACCTTGTCCCAATCCCAAGAGAGTCACAGGGAATTCTTGATCATGTGTGTGATATCCCTCCTCCTCTTGTCTTCCCAAAAGATCATGTTGAGATGTTCTCCGATTCTGATGATGATTCATTGTCTTGTGGAGACATCGCCTATGTGGAAGATTTACCTTCTGAGCTTGTTAGCTTAGAAGAAGAGAATGATGAAGTTACTGACACTGAAATCAAAGATGAAGCTCTTCGTGCAACATTATTGAATGTCAGTCTTCTCATTTCTAAAATCGAGGCTTTCAAAGAGAAACCTATTTCATCTCCTATCCCCATTAAGGATAGTGACATTCTTTCCGATGATTCTATTCCGGAAATGAAAGCCTCCTGTTTTGATAATATGGGAGAGAAGATTAGTGGCAGTACCACTTTTCATTCTCATAATTCTCTCCTCGATCATGAATCATTTACCTTTGAGGAGTTCGCCAGTGAACCCACTCATATCAATTCTGAATATGATTCATTCACCTTCATGGAGTTCTCAGATGAACTCACTCATATCATATCTCCGCCGGAGTATGATAACTTCTACTTTGATCTAGACACACCCGAGATATGTCTAGACCAATTGAGCTTAACTGAGGAGATTCATGAGACTATGAATTCTCCTATTGAAGATGAAGAGTTAGTCATGATTTCTATCATGATTTTCTTTCTCTTCTTCATATATTCTGTCACTTCTCCTGTTCTTCACTCCTTCGGGAATGAAGACATTATCTTTGATCCCGGCATTTCCATATATCATTTTTGAGCCGGTTCTATGTATATCTCATCGGTGTGGAACTTTCGCGTGCTTCAATGTTTATCCAAACATCTTGAATGAAAGTCCGATGGAGATTGTCTCTTCCACTTACTTCCCCATGAACAAATTAATTCGGGGTCGAGTCAAGCTAGCGACTCGGTAATCAAAAACAATAGCACACTATATGGGTTTTCACCCATATTTCTGACTTCTTTCTATTTTCTACCACCCTAGTGTGGGGGGGTTGCCCCACATGTTGTGTATATATGCAAGTTTCAAAAAAAAAAAAAAAAAAAAAAAAAAAAAAAATCTTCTTTCTAAATAATGGCCGTAGTATTTCCCTTTTACGTTCTTTGTTTTGGCATAACCGCCGGTACTTTGAATATTGAGGGCAATATTCATTTCTAAGTGTGGGGGGGAATTCTCGCGAATTTCATCATATAATTATACCAATTCCCCCGTTTTTGGCCAAAAATTTTTTTTTTTTGGAGTAAGTGTTCTACGCTTACTCAATTGGTTATCAGTCCGCCTTGTCTAATAGACAAAAGGATTGGCTAATCCAGGAGCAAACGGCTCTTGGTAAAGATTTCTCAAATCCGTTTATATGGCTTGCAATTTGCCCAAAATTGCATGGTATTCAGCTCACCATATCCTAAAAAGTGAAGAGTTGGCTAGCCCGCAAGGTTATGGCTTGTGGTAAAGGCAGTGGAAAAACCATAATTGGTATTCACCTCACCAAAGATAATTCTGATAATTTATCTAAGAGTTGGCTAGTCCAGAAGGGTACGGCTTCTGGTAAAGACAAAATCAAATCCGTTGAAAGCTGGTGGTTTGCTCAAAATCACATGGTTATCGGTGTACCATGGTTCTTACTTGAACTGAAACATTTGGCTACTCCAGAAGTAATGGCTTTTGGTAAAGAGTTTCAAATCCATTATGTTTTCTCAAATCATTGCTAGGGACTAGCAATATCTCAGTATGGGGGATTGATGAGTGTCTAAATACTCATCATTTTTGTACAAAATAAACTGCAAAATCATCTGAAAACACTCAGAAACACATCAAAATGATCAAAATATCACAAATCAGTGTTTTATGTGTTTTAAATGCAAAAATATCAAAATCAGATGAAAAACATATCAAATTTGCAAAAATTGCAGTTTTAGTCCCCCAAGTTTATAAAATTGTCAAAAATAGTCCCTGAGCCAAAATTTCAAAAGAAAAGTCACCAAAGGTCTTTTTAAAATCACAAATTGTCATATTTAGTCCTTTGGTGAGAAATCTAAAAGTTTTGAGAAAATTACAATTTAGTCCCTGAAAATCCAAAATGTTCAAAACTAGTCCTTGGGAATTTTCAAAAATGTCAAAAAACTAAACCTTGGACTATTAAATATTGGCAAAACAAACCCTTGGATCACTCTTCATAATTCTGATTGGGTCCCACACCTTTGCAAAATTACAGCTTTGGTCCCTTGGTTTTGTGGAAATTGCATTTATGGTCCTTATGTTGTTACTTGTCCAAATGGACCCTTTATTACCTTTGGCCCAAACTTATTACCCAATCCAATCCCCAGCCCAACAAAATACCCGGTTTATACCCGAATCCAACCCACTCCCTTTGTTTAACACCGGTCAAATGGTTTGACCCGCCTTTTTCCCTCTCTCCTTCACATGATACACCTCCCATCATCACTTCCTGCTTCTCACCTGATCACACTCCATCTTCACCATCATCACCCCTATTTCCCCCCCCTCCAAACAGAAGAAGCCAAGGGAGCATTTAATACATTATCCCAACCTCACTCAAGCCTTAGCTGTTAAATCCAAAATTGGCGCCAAATCCATTTAAATGGCCAAGATTAAATTCAGTGATCCAAGGGCCTCAAGTGTTGCTGGGATATGTCCAAATAAGTGAGAGAAGGAGCTTTGGATGTATAAAAAGCCAAGAGTAGCTACAAGAAGGAGTTAGTTTTATTTTTTTATTAGCAATGAATGTCGACTTGTATTTTTCCATCTCTTAATTAGTTCTTAGTTGTAATTTCAAACTTCTTTGTATTAAATTCAAGTATCTCAGTGTATTTCAACTTGATTCAAGTGACAATTTCAGTTAATGTTTAATATCCATCATTTATGTCCACTGTTGACATTTTAAATTTCAAACTCAGTTGTTAAAACTTTTAGCATTTCAAGTTAATCTCATATAAGCTTATATAAGCTTATAATAGCTTCTTGTAAGCTTATAATCAAGTTTCAACAATTTTTTGATATTGGTCAACAAAAAGACAAAAAGGAGCAAAAGTGATACAGAACAGGAAATGGGTGATTCAGGCATGGATGTGGGTTGTTTTGGAAGCTATGGTTGTTTAAATTAGGGTAGTGGTCCTTGTTTCACAGTTTGCTAGCCATAGTGGCTTTGGACATTTGTAAGTCAAGTTCAAATTCTTAGCATAATCAGTAATTGTAGTATTAATCTGATCAAATCTGCTCTAATAGAAGTATTTAAGTGTTATTAAGTTAGTTTAATCATAATTGCAAGATGGTTCTGAGTTTGGATCTGTTTTGTTGCAAATCAGGCCCATAAAGGGGTGTTTGGTTTATAGCCTAAGACTGCCCTAAAGGCTTGTGCAGTGGTTCATTTCTCTTGTTTCATGTTTGTGTAGTTTAAGTATGCTCAATTGAGTCAGAATCTGGTGCCTGCTACTTCAAAAGTCAAACTTTTACTCAAATCTGTCTATCTGTCTTACTGTTGGAATTTGAGGATTGCAGAACATGGTTTTG
Organism: Chrysanthemum makinoi; assembly: GCA_910596185.1. Classification (NCBI taxonomy): domain Eukaryota; kingdom Viridiplantae; phylum Streptophyta; class Magnoliopsida; order Asterales; family Asteraceae; genus Chrysanthemum; species Chrysanthemum makinoi. The sequence goes on from OU343218.1 coordinate 160,473,226, forward strand.
TGTTTAGGAGTCTTAAACAAAGCTAGCATTAGTCTTATTTAATCATAATATTTCATTTCCAGTCTTCAAATCATTATCAAAATCCAGATAAGTCAACTTTCCACTTTTTCTTCAAAAGTCAATTTTGCATAATATCAAGTTTTGAGTCTAAATGGAGGATTTTTCATGCACTCAGTTCTAGGTCAATGCAAGTAAAAGTTGTATGTTTAAAAACCTCACCTGGTCTTGGTTCTTATTATCACTTTTATGGAATTTTGCAAATTTTTTAGAACTCTCAAATAAGCTGTTCAAAATAGGCTTAAGTGCCCTGTGCAGGGCACTGTTGCCTGCACAGGGCTTGAGCAGTTTTTGCAAAGCTTGTGCAGAGCTCTTCATAGTTCCATTAGGTCTGATTTTTGGTTCATAAGCACTTAGCCAGGTCCTCTAGAAGTTCCAATTAGTAGTTTTCAGTTTGAGCTTATTTTCAAGCTTGTGCCTTGGTCTAAACTTGGTACCTCAGAACATGATTTAGCTTATTAGTTCAAGTATCAAATCTGATCAAACCTGTGAATCAGTGGTATTGGCTTGTTGAATCTTGTTGCATTTCAGTTATTTTAGCTTATAGTAGCTTCTGTTTTGGGTTGGTGGCTTTTGGACTCCATTTGGCTTATTAAAGTGCTTATTTATAAGCACTAGCTACATCAGTTTCAATATCTTGCACTCAAGCCCTGGTTTTTCTATTTTTCCCAGCTTCCTAATATCATTTTAGACTTTTCCTGAAATTTTCATATTTTTCTAAGTTGTTTTGCTATTTTTCCTAATTTAAAGTAGTTTTTAAGCATTTTTAAATAGCTTTTAATACAAATAATTAAGAAAAGTCTCAAAAAAATAATTTTTCATTTTTCTTAAGTTTAGATAAATATAAGAAGCCTAAAAAGTAATTTTCCATATTTTTCATAGTTTATTTGGTAATTTTTAATAATTTAATTAGTTTTAAATAGTATTTAAATCCTAGAAAATAGAAAAATAATCATAAAAATACAAAAATAGTTTTGAAAATTCTAGTTTGATATTTTAGACTTTTCCATTTCATAATTTTATTTTTCTAACTTTATTTCCTAATTTCTTGTATTTTAGATAATTATTTAATAGTTAAAAATAGTTTTTAATTAATAATAATTAGATAATTAGTCATAAAAATAATTTTCCTTTTCTATAAAGTTTCTTATATCATTAGGTTTGTAAAAATGTATTTTTCATATTTTTAGGACTTTTATTTCTTAGATTTCACTTTTTATTTTGTACGTTTACGTATTTTTATTTTAAACGTAAGTTTTTAGTTTTAAGTTTTAAACGTTCATCATTTTAAAAATAGTGATAGCGTTTATTTAATAGATTTTATCTTTTTAATTTCCTTAATTTGCATTTAAGCCATTGTAATTTGTTGGCTTTTCCTGTAGTTATAATATAATTCAAATCCTCTTTTCCCGTTCAAATCTCTCGATCACTATACGTTTGATAATCCATTGCATAGCTCGCTGGGACATAACGACCCGAGGAGACTCTATACTCCTCAGATCTTCATTGATTTCGTGTCTGAACAGTTTTAAGCTGGTTACGGTCCGTCATTCACAAGTGGCGGGCTTGTGAGATTTAGCTTGACTGTTTGGCGCGCATCAATTAGACTTATCATACTTTTAATATACCTAGTTAGAGTATATTGATAAGTTTAGACATTTTTGTAAGTATTACATTTTTACGTTATCCAGTTTTAAGTTTCGTGACCTAAAGGCTTAACGTTAGTAATTACTGGGACCACACTACACCTCATAAACCAAAAAATGGGTAAAATAACACACACTACCACCTCAAAAGAGAGGTGTCATGCATTAGCTTCTCACAAAGCCATTTGGCTTTCTCTTAACACACTAAGTCTTATAACTCTCCACATATACTACCTTTGTCCCCCACTAGAGGATAAAACTTCACTAACACATCTCTTACATGCAAAAAGTGATTAAAACCCCCTCCTTCATCTCCCTAAGTCGTTCAACCCCCTCCTCCATCATCATCATCCTTTTGATTTCATACAACAAATTATACTACAAAAGTGAAGGGTTTAGGTAGCTAGTTATTATTCTTGGGTTGTTTTAGTGATTCCATGGTTAGATTTGGAGTTATACAAGAGCTTAGGGGCTGAAGTAAGGTGATATTTAGGGTGATTATCAAGCTGTTATAAAGATAGATAAAGATTAAAGAGAAGGGTGAAAGATTGGAAGGGTTTAGGTGTTGATTTGTAGTTGTGATACTTGTGTTATTCCAATCCTTGTAAGCTATTATTTATCTTCATATTCATTAGATATGATTGTAATAATCTCTATAATTATTTGATGTAATTTGATATAAGTAGTATATGTAATATGGCTTAATTGATGTTGTACATGAGGTTGTGCCATAAAAACAAGCTAAAACAAGTCCTAGGTAAGTTCTATGAACATGAATTCTGAAACAGTCCCAAAGTTTGATTAAACTGATCATCTCAATAACCTTGAGGTTAATTCAGTAAGATAGGATTTTATAACTATGTCTTACGGTCTTTTCTCCGGGTGGCGCACCTCATAACTCATCCTGATGAGTAAATGAGAGCCAAAATGGCAAAACATGTCAAAATCTGCACACCAGATTTCATTTGAGAAAAGCCCATAGTTCTGTTCATTTCTGGAAGTCGACACAGTTATATGAAATGTAGCCAAGACCTAAACTTGAAGTTTGGCGAAAGCCGCGTGTCAAAAAAAATTGTAGAACTCAATTTATTGTTGTTTTAGCAGGACTGAATGTGCAGCCAAGCTTTTTGCAATGAAATATAAGTACATACTTGTAATTAGACGATTGATATAGGTAAACTTTGGACCTTAGACTTGATTAAGCTTAAGAAGTTGTTAGATAATATAAAAATATAAACTTGAGCTTTTGAATCACTTAAAAAGGAGTTGTGGTTAAAAAGTTATGCCTAGTTAAGTTTTACTAGATAAAAATATAGTGTTGGAACAAAAGCATGCTGATACCATTTTAAATCACGATTTTGACCCTTTTCTGGTCCGAATCAGAAAAAGTGTAAAACACGAAAGTTGCTTAGAATGACTTTTTTTACAAAAACTCAAGCGCACATAAGCAGAAAGTGAACGACAAAAGCTAAAAACGGCAAAAACTAACCTGACCTGTTGTTGACTAGAAAACAACCTTAATGAGAACTTTAAGTGATATATTGATCATTTGAGGCTAATATAAAACCAAGATTAAGTCAAGATTATTGTCTTGAGGTTGTCTAACTTTGACACATCCTTAATATGGTCTTGATTATTATTGTTTAAACATATTTAGCCGCACAGCTAGTTTGGGCTTAATGACCCGAAACTTATTTTAAAACTTGGTTCATAGAATTTGCTAGACTTTGACAAACTTGGCGCACCTCATAACTCATCCTGATATTTATATAAATCGAATGATAAATCTTTTAAAACGACTCCATTAGAGTTCGTTTTATATTGTTATGATTGTTGTGCCATGAAGTAACACCCAGTTTGAATTCCGTTGCGTATCACAAAATTTGGGGTGTTACAGATTGGTATCAGAGCCTTAATTATAGAGAAACGGGTCTAATTGTGACCTAAACTTTAACTACTTTTACAAACAAAAACATTTTATAGCCTTCCGTTCTCCGTGTCTTCCATCCTCCAGACGATTATGTGACTTTTAGGCATTTTAAGATATACAAACATATTAGTATATTGATATATATACACTCAACATAATTTCAGTCATAAACAATGTACTAAACATATCTCCATTTGCCTATTCTAACGCATTACGACACAATCATATTTTTCCAAATCATGTATCTACTTGTGCATTTTAGGATTATGAAACTTCCTCTAAGACATTGTAATTGATTACAATGGTCTTTCCTACTTTCCAAACATTGTAAATTGCACAATGGTCTCTATTATTTCCTAGACATTGTGAGTTACATAATGGTCTCAACTATTTCTCAGATATTGTGAGTTGCACAATGGTCTCTATTATTTCCTAGACATTGTGAGTTACACAATGGTCTCAACTATTTCTACGACATTGTGAGTTGCACAATGGTCTCAACTACTTCTCAGATATTTTGAGTTACACAATGGTCTAGTTTACTTCGCAAACATTGTAAATTATACAATAGACTCTAGAAATTATCTTATAAAACCTTATGTGATATTGTTTTACATGAAACCTGTCACAATCTAATGATTTCCTTAATGGAAATACAAGAATTGGGATTTCTAAAAGACAAACTAATTCATCATCTACAAAAGCTGAAGTTCAGCAACTTTCTATATATTCATCAAAGTCCTATTTTGAAACCTTCATTGTTAAAAGTTCGTGATTCTAGCCAAGTATGGAATATTTTAGAATTACTTAAGACTTACTTTCCACACGTATCTACCCATACTATCTTCTATGCAATGGAATGTGAAAACATAGGTTACAAGTCTTGTATGACCGGGACTTGCAACTGAATGGTTTGATATCGCCTTTGCCTTGTGGATATTTTCTCAAAAGCTATGGACATATCACGAGTATACCTAATTTAGGTATTTGGAAAATTTATCGAACCTCGGCTAAATATAGTCAAGTCACATATATTTAACCTATGGACAGTGGAACATAGTCTGACTAACTATGTTCGAATTAAAATTTTCAAACACTGAGAATAGTTATACAAGGGTTATATTCAGGTTAATTGATAACGCTACACGCGTCGTTCGGGGTCAAAGGAACTTCCTTTTCGTCGAGCAAGTTTTTCAACACCCTAGGCAGTGAACCTAATCGTTGTAGTGTAGTAATTAGGGTAAGCCACGGGTATTAATATCGTTCTCTAGGGGAATAGGAATGCTAGTAAGAAGTTACTACGCTAAGGTTGGGGTTGAGGAAGATTATTTTTTTATCTTTTTATGTTTTTTTGGAAATTGAAAGGTACGAATCTCGGGGTTTGGATTTGGAGGTTGGTATTGCTACCGATTTCTCTACTTATCTAATTATCTAGTCTAAGGTGTATGTAGTCTATGTCTAGTTATTGTGTGCTCGTATGATTGTTTAAAGATGTGTTTACTTAGGTTTTACTACTCCTTAATTATCTCCTATTGGTGGTTGAATTGTCACGTCCTTATTCTTAGTTGCGTTGTGTGTCTAAAGTCGTAGGGTATGCGTATGTTCCCTAACTCTTTGAACTTACCAAAGGGTCTCGTCTACAAAATCCACTAGGGATAATAAACTCTTACTCTAAGGCACTCTTTGGATGGTTTAGCTTACAACTACTCAAGGAGCTATATTCTAAGGTTCACAAAGATTTAATCAAGCATTAAGTACACAACGAATGACCTATCGCATTACTTGATCATTAATCAACTAAGATAAGAGACAACCAATCAATATTCAATAATTAAGTTTCATATTCCCTAAGCAAACACACAAGTAAATTAGCCAGACATGGAGAACATGCAAGCATACACACAAATAATCAAAGACATAATTGAATTAATGAAGTAAAACACTTATCTTGGTGTAAGATAGGGTTTGGAACCCTAAAATGCTGTACAAGACAACCTTGGTTCGGTTTAAGTTTTTACTCCAAAAGACTACACACTAATACTGAAAAATTCGGATTCTATATATAAGATTACACATGCGACGGCGTCACCTTATGTTTTGTGACGCCGTCGGGTCGCCGTCATTAGGGTTTCGTCTTGGCCACGTTAGACTTGCGACGGCGTCACCTTGTGCTTGTGACGCCGTCTCTTCAACTTCTGACGCCCGTCATTGAATCTAGGCCGTCTGAGTTGCGACGACCTACTCTTTTATAACTTGACGTCGTCACTTGAAAATAAGAGTTTTGGCTTCTGTCCCGTCACAAAATCCTCCGACGGCGTCGCAGATAAGCAGTGACGCCGTCACCTTGTATTTTCAGCAGCTGGAGTGTCTCGATTCTTGACTTTGGCCATTTTCTTCGTATATCCGCGCCTTTTCGTCCAAATAAGTGCCATTACAGCAATTTGCCTTCAAGAGACCTAAAAAGTGAAAAGGAACGATATTAAGTAATAACGGATACAAAAGTGATCAAATAAGGGCTTAAACGACCCCTCAAAAAGGTACCTTTTAAAACCTTATCATTAATTTCCTACTTAAACTCGATAAACCACCAGAATTCATTAAAAAAATCTAGAGACATGATAGTGTCTTACCACTCAGCGAGATCTTAACACTTATTTATACTACCTAATTTCATTCTTGAAAGTTTTCATTCGTGAAATAATCCTAACTACTATCTTGGGATAGTCATCAAATCTTCACATCATTTCTTAGAAGTACTAGCCTGATTAGGTTTCAAGGCTATCATTCCGCCATAATCCTTTACAATCCACTTATGATTTTAAAGCAAACTAAACATATCTACCTAAGAATAATGGTAAACGTACACTACACTCTCCTAATCATCAACATATCACATCATTATCTGAACCCCATTATAAGTCAGTATGTAAAACTTCACAGTATCACGTTTCTTTCAAACACTAGTAGACATAAACATTATACGATATATCCTTCATCCCAAAACCACCTAAGACATGATCAACTTTGGAAATGGTTTGGATAACCACTTGCCACTAGCAAGACCTTCCTACAACGACAATTATCACATCATTATAAACCATTTCACATCAACAATATCTTACACCTTTGATTAACAAAAATTACCCTAACAACAACAAAAACTATTCCATTTGAGGCACTATATCGACGAAAGTGTCAGTCAACCATTTGCTGGACTAAGGTGTTCAGAGATCACCCACGAAACAACTAAGGAAACCATACAAATACAAATTTGGCTGCATTCGGCACACTATCACCAGAAACAAAAATTACATAGATATAAGGCGTTAAAATTTAACAAAAACTCCATGTTAGAAATTAAGATTTTGTTGAAAGCCTTGATACAATAAGATATGATTCGTTTTGAGAACCGGGAAAAGCCAAACTTGAGGTATATTGGACTCTGTAAGATTTTAACAAACCCTTTAGATTATCAACTTAAGCCACCACCAAAAACTTAGAATGGTACATAACATATTCTATGACTAGAAACTTGAGAACGCAAAGATTAGAATACGGCGCAGACACCCACATTTTCCTAGAACACTTCAACATCGGATGACACACACTGAATTCCGGGACGGAATTCCCTTAAGGGGTAGAGACTGTAGCAACCCGTAATTTTTCATAAGTTAAAATGACTATTTTACCCTTTGACTTTTTAAAGTTTACTTTTGACTTTGACTTTTGACTATTTGACTTTTACCTTAACGTAAAAGCAAATACGATAACCGGTAGTAAATGGTAATTTTCTTTGTGACCAACACATGACTACGATACGTCTATATGTTCAAAATACTTTATTTTCACCAATAATCATAATTTATATGAACTATTACTACTTTATCATTTTTAAATAGATATGTTACTTTTTACATAAGACGCGTACTCAAACCTACATTATTAGGTTTTAACAACATAAAAGCACTCTATTAGACTTATCATACTTTTAATATACCTAGTTAGAGTATATTGATAAGTTTATACATTTTTGTAAGTATGACATTTTTACGTTACCCAGTTTTAAGTTTCGTGACTTAAAGGCTTAAAGTTAGTAATTACCGAGACCAAACTACACCTCATAACCAAAAACTAGGTAAAATAACACACACTACCACCTCAAAAGAGAGGTGGCATGCATTGGCTTCTCACAAAGCCACTTGGCTTTCTCTTAACACACTAAGTCTTATAACTCTCCACATATACTACCTTTGTCCCCCACTAGAGGATAAAACTTCACTAACACATCTCTTACATGAAAAAAGTGATCAAAACCCTCTCCTTCATCTCCCTAAGTCGTTCATCCCCCCTCCTCCATCATCATCATCCTTTTGATTTCATACAACAAATTATACTACAAAAGTGAAGGGTTTAGGTAGCTAGTTATGATTCTTGAGTTGTTTTAGTGACTCCATGGTTAGATTTGGAGTTATACAAGAGGTTAGGGGCTGAAATAAGGTGGTCTTTATGGTGATTATCAAGGTGTTATAAAGATGGATAAAGATTAAAGAGAAGGGTGAAAGATTGGAAGGGTTTAGGTGTTGATTTGTAGTTGTGATACTTGTGTTATTCCAATCCTTGTAAGCTATCATTTATCTTCATATTCATTCAATATGATTGTAATAATCTATATAATTATTTGATGTAATTTGATATAAGTAGTATATGTAATATGGCTTAATTGATATTGTACATGAGGTTGTGACCATAAAAACAAGCTAAAACAAGTCCTAGGTAAGTTCCATGAACATGAATTCTGAAACAGTCCCAAAGTTTGATTAAAGTGATCATATCAATAACCTTGAGGTTAATTCAGTAATATATTCTTTTAGAACTATATCTTACGGTCGTTTCTCCGGCTTGCGCACCTCATAACTCATCCTGATGAGTAAATGAGAGCCAAAATGGCAAAACATGTCAAAATCTGCACACCAGATTTCATTTGAGAAAAGCCCATAGTTCTGTTCATTTTTAGATGTCGACTCCATTTTATGAAATGTAGCCAAGACCTCAAATTCAAGTTTGGCGAAAGCCGTGTGTCAAAACAAGTTGTAGAACTCAACTTATGGTCGTTTTGGCAGGACTGAATGTGCAGCCAAACTTTCTGCAATGAAATATAAGTACATACTTGTAATTAGACCATTGATATAGGTAAACTTTGGATCTTAGACTTTATTAAGCTTAAGAAGCTGTTATAGAATATAAAAATATAAACTTGAGCTTTTGAATCACTTAAAAAGGACTCGTGGTTAAAAAGTTATGCCTAGTTAAGTTTTACTAGATAAAAATATAGTGTTGGAACAAAAGCTTGCGTACGATTTTAAATCACGATTTTGACCCTTTTCTGGTCCGAATTAGAAAAAGTGTAAAACACGAAAGTTGCTAAGAATGACTTTTTCTACAAAAACTCGAGTGCACATAAGCAGAAAGTGAACGACAAAACCTAGAAACGGCAAAAACTAATTTGACATGTTGTTGACTAGAAAACAACCTTAGTGAGAACTTTAAGTGATATATTGATCATTTGAGGCTAATATAAAACCAAGATAAAGTCAAGATTTTCGTCTTGAGGTTGTCTAACGTAGACACATCCTTAATATGGTCTTGATTATTATTGTTTAAACATATTTAGCCGCACAGCTAGTTTGGGCTTAATGACCCGAAATTTATTTTAAAACTTGGTTCATAGACTTTGCTAGACTTTGACAAACTAAGTAAATGACCATATGTCATGTTTAACCTGTTTCACGACCTCTTGATTTTTGATAGCCAAACAACATTTAAGGAATAGTTTAACTTAAGGATTCATGTACAACATCATAAGCCAACAAACTACATATACTTGTACACTTATATCGTACAATATACTAAAACACGAATACTATGATTTCTTAGGTAATCATTAAAGATCGTGGTCTTGCCATACTCTATTGTTGACATACAATATATCGTTACACTCCGCGGCTGATCACTACTGTGAGTTTCATAGCCCCAGCTTTTGTTTAACTGTTTTATAAACTCTTTTGGGGGAGATACATGCTACTGCTTTTACTACATGCTAAAATTCTTTATTATGGACAATTAATTGCAAAATGAATGCCTTGAGTGTATTATTGCATGCCTAAGTTGTTTATGCCAAAAGTCCCCAACATCATGGACCACTAATCACTGGGAGTGAGCGCAAATATTGTGGATAGGTCTATTGGGATTGACGAATCCCATTTGTGTTGACTGGGTAGGCAAACAAATGCACTATATTTGAGTAACATTAGGTAAAATGACAGTTTTACCTATTAGGGCTGGTACCAACAGTTTCACCAATTAATTTTGGAACACGTTAACGCCTTGGTTGCATGAGCTTAGTGAAATAATAATTGTTTTGTTTTCAACATTATGGGTGTATAACAACGTAACCCACACAAACATTATGTGTTCAATTTTTAACAATAAACCTATGGATTCACTCAACCTTTTTGTTGACAGTTTTAAGCATGTATTTCAGGTCCATATTGTACGAGGATGGCACGGAGGAGCACGGATACTCAAAAGGCTATAAATTTTATTATGATTCAAATTTTGTAAACCGTGAAACTACTGCAACCTCATTTTTGTAAACTCTGATATTTATATAAATCGAATGATAAATCTTTTAAAACGACTACATTAGAGTTCGTTTTATATTGTTATGACTGTTGTGCCATGAAGTAACACCCAGTTTGAATTTCGTTGCTTATCACGAAATTGGGGGTGTTACAGATTGGTATCAGAGCCTTAATTATAGAGAAACGGGTCTAATTGTGACCTAAACTTTAACTACTTTTACAAACAAAAACATTTTATAGCCTTCCCTTCTCCGTGTCTTCCATCCTCCAGACGATTATGTGACTTTTAGGCATTTTAAGATATACAAACATATTAGTATATTGATATATATACACTCAACATAATTTCAGTCATAAACAATGTACTAAACATATCTCCATATGCCTATTCTAAGGCATTACGACACAATCATATTTTTCCAAATCATGTATCTACTTGTGCATTTTAGGATTATGAAACTTCCTCTAAGACATTGTAATTGATTACAATGGTCTTTCCTACTTTCAGAACATATAAATGCACAATGGTCTCTATTATTTCCTAGACATTGTGAGTTACATAATGGTCTCAACTATTTCTCAGATATTGTGAGTTGCACAATGGTCTCTATTATTTCCTAGACATTGTGAGTTACACAATGGTCTCAACTATTTCTAAGACATTGTGAGTTGCATAATGGTCTCAACTACTTCTCAGACATTTTGAGTTACACAATGGTCTAGTTTACTTCGCAAACATTGTAAATTATACAATAGACTCTAGAAATTATCTTATAAAACCTTATGTGATATTGTTTTACATGAAACCTGTCACAATCTAATGATTTCCTTAATGGAAATACAAGAATTGGGATTTCTAAAAGACAAACTAATTCATCATCTACAAAAGCTGAAGTTCAGCAACTTTCTATATATTCATCAAAGTCCTATTTTGAAACCTTCATTGTTAAAAGTTCGTGATTCTAGCCAAGTATGGAATATTTTAGAATTACTTAAGACTTACTACACTATCTACCCACTATCTTCTATGCAATGAAATGTGAAAACATAGGTTACAAGTCTTGTATGGCCGGGACTTGCAACTGAATGGTTTGATATCGCCTTTGCCTTGTGGATATTTTCTCAAAAGCTATGGACATATCACGAGTATACCTAATTTAGGTATTTAGAAAATTTATCGAACCTCGGTAAATGTAGTCACATATATTTAACCTAGGGACATGGAACATAGTCGACTAACTATGTTGAATTAAATATTTCAAAACGAGAATAGTTATACAAGGGTTATATTCAAGTTAATTTCCTACTTAAACTCGATAAACCACCAGAATTCATTAAAAAGATCTAGAGACATGATAGTGTCTTACCACTCAGCGAGATCTTAACACTTATTTACACTACCTAATTTCATTCTTGAAAGTTTTCATTCATGAAATAATCCTAACTACTATCTTGGGATAGTCATTAAATCTTCACATCATTTCTTAGAAGTACTAGCCTGATTAGGTTTCAAGGCTATCATTCCGCCATAATCCTTTACAATCCACTTATGATTTTAAAGCAAACTTAACATATCTACCTAAGGATAATGGTAAACATACACTACACTCTCCTAATCATCAACATATCACATCATTATCTGAACCCCATTATAAGTCACTATGTAAAACTTCACAGTATCACGTTTCTTTCAAACACTAGTAGACATAAACATTATACGATATATCCTTCATCCCGAAACCTCCTAAGACATGATCAACTTTGGAAATGGTTTGGATAACCACTTGCCACTAGCAAGACCTTCCTACAACGACAATTATCACGTCATTATAAACCATTTCACATCAACAATATCTTACACCTTTGATTAACAAAAATTACCCTAACAACAACAAAAACTATTCCTTTTGAGGCACTATATCTACGAAAGTGTCAATCAACCATTTGCTGGACTAAGGTGTTCAGAGATCACCCACGAAACAACTAAGGAAACCATACAAATACAAATTTGGCTGCATTCTGCACACTATCACCAGAAACAAAAATTACATAGATATAAGGCGTTAAAATTTAACAAAAACTCCATTTTAGAAATTAAGATTTTGTTTAAAGCCTCGATACAATAAGCCTCGAAAAACTTGGCGCACCTCATAACTCATCATGATGAGTAAATGAGAGCCAAAATGGCAAAACATGTCAAAATCTGCACACCAGATTTCATTTGAGAAAAGCCCGTAGTTTTGTTCATTTTTAGAAGTCGACTCTGTTTTATGAAATGTAGCCAAGACCTAAAATTCAAGTTTGGTGAAAGCCGCGTGTCAAAACAAGTTGTAGAACTCAACTTATGGTCGTTTTGGCAGGACTGAATGTGCAGCCAAACTTTCTGCAATGAAATATAAGTACATACTTGTAATTAGACCATTGATATAGGTAAACTTTGGATCTTAGACTTTATTAAGCTTAAGAAGCTGTTATAGAATATAAAAATATAAACTTGAGCTTTTGAATCACTTAAAAAGGACTTGTGGTTAAAAAGTTATGCCTAGTTAAGTTTTACTAGATAAAAATATAGTGTTGGAACAAAAGCTTGCGTCGATTTTAAATCACGATTTTGACCCTTTTCGGTCCGAATTAGAAAAAAGTGTAAAACACAAAAGTTGCTCAGAATAACTTTTCTACAAAATCAAGAGCACATAAGCAGAAAGTGAACGACAAAACCTAGAAACGGCAAAAACTAATTTGACATGTTGTTGACTAGAAAAAAACCTTAGTGAGAACTTTAAGTGATATATTGATCATTTGAGGCTAATATAAAACCAATATTAAGTCAAGATTGTCGTCTTGAGGTTGTCTAACGTAGACACATCCTTAATATGGTCTTGATTATTATTGTTTAAACATATTTAGCCGCACAGCTAGTTTGGGCTTAATGACCCGAAACTTATTTTAAAACTTGGTTCATAGACTTTGCTAGACTTTGACAAACTAAGTAAATGACCATATGTCATGTTAAACTACTTCACGACGTCTTGATTTTTGTTAGCCAAACAACATTTAAAGAATTCTTTAACTTAAGGATTCATGTACAACATCATAAGCCAACAAACTACATATACTTGTACACTTATATCGTACAATATACTAAAACACGAATACTATGCTTTCTTAGGTAATAATTAAAGATCGTGGTCTTTCCATACTCTATTGTTGACATACTATATATCGTTACACTCCGCGGCTGATCTCTATTGTGAGTTTCATAGCCCCAGCTTTTGTTTAACTGTTTTACAAACTCTTGTGGGGGAGATACATGCTACTGCTTTTACTACATGCTAAAATGCTTTATTATGGACAATTACTTGCAAAATGAATGCCTTGACTGTATTATTGCATGCCTAAGTTGTTTATGCCAAAAGTCCCCAACATCATGGACCACTAATCACTGGGAGTGAGCGCAAATATTGTGGATAGGTCTATTGGGATTGACGAATCCCGTTTGTGTTGACCAGGTAGGCAAACAAATGCACTATATTTGAGTAACATTAGGTAAAACGGAAATTTTACCTATTAGGGCTGGTATCAACAGTTTCACCAATTAATTTTGGAACACGTTAACGCCTTGGTTGCATGAGCTTAGTGAAATAATAACTGTTTTTTTTTCAACATTATGGGTGTATAACAACGTAACCCACACAAAAATTATGTGGTCAAATTTTAACAATAAACCTATGGATTCACTCAACCTTTGTGTTGACAGTTTAAGCATGTATTTCAGGTCCATATTGTAGAGTATGAGAGAAGCACGGATACTCAAGAAGGCTATAAATTTTATTATCATTCAAAAACCCATTTAATGTATTTTGTAAACCGTGAAACTACTGGGACCTCATTTTTGTAAACTATGATATTTATATAAATCGAATGATAAATCTTTTAAAACGACTCCATTAGAGTCCGTTTTCTATTGTTATGACTGTTGTGCCATGAAGTAACACCCAGTTTGAATTCCGCTGCGTATCACGAAATTGGGGGTGTAAAAGTTCGGATCATAAGAAATGATGACGGAACCATCTCCATTGCCTTCATCATCAACGAGCACAACTACACCTTAACCCTTGTTGAGTTTGCCCGGATTCTCCGCATTCCTCACCATGGAGTGTATATGTATTCCAATGATTGGTCACTCACCAAGCTTCATGACATGGTTGATGATCACGAGGTTTATTTCACACCCCTTCATGTACCGGCCACGGTGAGAGATGTCGTATTCATTCAAAGAGCCTCCCAAACTCGAGTAACTAGAAACTCAAAGGTCATCCACCGAGATCCATTTCAAATGGAACGTTTTGAGATGTTCCCTCTCTACAAGAAATGGGAAAAAATTCTTAGGGAGAATCTCCTTTGCTTGGTTGGAAACAATGATCATCCGAATGCATGTCTTGTGTACATGATTTATTGCCTCGTCAACGAAACTCCTTTCAACCTTCCATACTACATGGTCAAGCGGATGGCTAGTGTTTCTAGGACGGATAAGATGGTTCTACCATATGCTATGCTTCATAATCGTCTAGCTAACTTTGTCTTTGCCTTAGAACCCTATCCTTATATGTATGACCACTTCTTTTGCAACAAAGTCATGGTACCTCTATCCGGAGAGAAAATGTGGAGGTTCATGGTTGAAGGTAAAAGACCTCATCCACCAACGGACTCATCCGAGGAGACCGATGGAGAAGGAAGCAACCCCGTCGACAACTACCATATCGACCCTGTGTCCTACATTGACCAATTTCCGGACATTCCAAGCCCTTCCCAATAGTTCCAATAAACAAAGGGAATGTTCAAATGCATTGCTAATTTTCTAATGGGGAAGAAGAAGAAATGAGATGAAAGCTTGAGGGGATTGAAGGTGAAGCTTGAGGGTGATGGGAGGCTAGGTTATGACCTTGATTTGAACAATGTGATGTACGTCTTAAACAATATTTATTTTATTTATAACTCAGTAGTATGTGATGGTATGGCAAAAAAACATGAACATCTTAACCTAGGATAGCATAATAGGAATTTTACGACTCTTTGATACCATATCAAAAAGTCGGTCTTTCTCCTAATTGCATGCTTATATATCACTTTTACATGTCATGCTTGCTATGCTTTACTTACATACAGGAATGCTTGATGTAGAAATCACTAGGTTAAAAATTCGATGCTTGGTGCAAAATCTTGCACGCGTTATATGAAGGAAAATAGTCCCAGAAGCCGGATCCCTGGGCTATAACTAGCCGGATCCCTCACATGAAGGATCCGTGGGATCCGGGTGGACAGAAATGGAAATTTAGCATCTTCACATCATTCTAACCTTCTAGACCTTATTAGACTAGCTAAACATGATACATTAGGATCACTTAAGTTCCCCTTAGGCTCAGATGATCCCACATCCACTCATGGATGACTTAAGATCACATTCAAGGTGTTTTTGATTTATTACTTCTTCAAACTCACCATTTTCCCACTCCAATGCTTACACATTGTTTCTCTCATCTCAAAACACCTAGTTTGATATTTCTCTCTAATTTAGCAAATTGATTTTAGTCATCTTTATCTCAAAATAGGCTAAAGACTAGTTTTTCATTTCTTGTGATTTTTAAGGAATTTTCCAAATTTTCTTTAAGTTACCATCTGATCTCTAGGATCATTTGACACTCTCAAATTCTTAGTATCATGCGTAACCACTTATGTGCATTCATGAAAACTCTATCCATTTATAAAAACCATCATTAGATATCCTCACTCATTATGTTTGAACATTTAAGTCCTATACCATTTAAGACACCTTAGGGAACTTAAACACTCAAGATATATAGGTACTAGACCTTGGTAGAATATCATCACTCCATTTCCTTTGTCTCTGAAGATGGATCCCTGGATTTCAACTAGACGGATCCCCAATGATAGGGATCCGTGGGAACAACACTTCACTTTACCTTAAATGACTCCCTAGGATAGAACAACACTGTAGTTGACATTAGTACATGCTAAGAACCTTAGTGGTCTAAAAATTAATTCACTAACCCAATCTCATCCTTTATAAACCACCATTCAAAATCAATAGCTAAAACACCCCTTACCTCATACTTTTCACCATGACTAAAGCAACTAGCAAAACCTCATCAACCAAAGGTTCCTCCAAGAAAAATGCTCGTGTTGTTCATGAAATTTCCTCAACCGATTCATCGCCCGTCAAGACCTCTAACACGAGAATTCCTCCCCAACAAACTCAACCAAACAAAGCTAGGAGAACCGCTCGAATTAGCATATGACCATGTGGTTTGGAAAGACTTTCACCAAACACTACCATACCCTCTAAACCAAACACACCTAGCTCCACTAAAACACCTAAACCATCATTTCTAGAACCTAGATTATTACACTCTTTCACCACACCTCTTTCACATCCAAACCTTTACTCCTTAGAAGACTCACCACCTAGGATTTCTCATTCACCATCCTTCTCATTAAATGAGGAACTACCTTTACACAAAAACATTGTTGTTGGAATGTCACCAAAACCCGCATTCTACTTACCCCCATCATCAAATAGTCCATCTTTGAGTACAAGGAATCACCAATCTCAAAGACCGGACCATATGGATATCTCCTTATTTCCACCACCAACCCATACATTACCACATTCATTCTTAGTTTAAACCCATCCTACTTCACTTAACTCACCTCCACAAATCCCTCCATCCTTTGTGGAACCTCCTTCCTTCTCACTCAATATCACCTCAAACCGCTCCATCTCCAATACCTCCATCTCCTACTCATGACAATAATTGCTCTAATTGTCAACATACCCAAGGGTTAGTTGAAGAAGTACGAAACGAGTTACATTTCATGTTTAATCACCTCTTTGAACGATTTGATCAAATCAACAAATCTACTCGTCCCTAAAACTTAGAAATACAAGCACAATGATGCTCTTCTTTAGTCTTAGGCACAACTTAGAATTGTTAGGAAATGTACTACATGCTTGTATCATTCTTTTAGTTTTAGAGATATGTGTATCATTTCTCTTGTTTTATTGAATGAAACTACATGTTGTATGCTATATAGTTATGAGAATATGTTTGATGCTATACTACACAACTCATTTGGATGTTTACGTCCCTTTTTTCATCTACATTGCTGCCAATAGAATGCAGGTACACAGTTCGCACAATTTAGCCTAGACGGATCCCTCACAGGAAGGATCTGTCAGAATCGTCCAACAAAAGCACATTTTTTAACTAATGTGAATCTCATTTGTAGAAACGTACTAACCTTTGTTTTGTATATTTTCAAAATACACATGAAGACTTTGACACCTCAACAAAGGGGAGCTTTCCGTCAAAGAAAAACATTGCAAAAATGCTTGCAATACATTCGCTTAGGTTTTCTATATTACTTGACGTCCTCCTCAAAAGGGAGCACTCGTCAAGGGGAAGCATTCCGTCAAAGACGAAACCATTGCAAAAATACTTACAACACACTCGTTTAGCTTTCCTAATTACTTGACGCCCTCAACAAAGGGGAGCATCCGTCAAGGGGGAGCTAAGACGAGAATCTTTCTCTCATCTTACTCTTTATTTTTTATTTTTGTTACTTTTCACAAGTTTTTCTCAAAACAATGTGTTAGTTTCTTTTCGAAGCTCTTTTTGTTTCGACAAAAAGGAGGACAAGAGAGTAAAATTCAAATTTTTACGAATTTTATTTTCTTCTTAAATAATCTTATTTTGTCATCAACAAAAAGGGGGAGATTGTTAATACAAATAAGCCATAAAAACGTTTATTTATATTTTACGATCTTCTAATGTTTTGTCGATAACAAACATAAAATCATTTTAACGAAACACATTAAATACGAAAATGGTTTGATCCAATAGTTTACTAACACAATTTTACTAAACATATTAAAACTATATCAAAACATGTTTAGTAAATAAGTTATAAAACCAAAGACCTTTTTATAAAACACTAACAAGTAATATTGTTTACATCTTATAGAAATACAAATGTATAAAAACTAGTGTTTACATTTTATAAAAATATATATGTACTTTGTATATGTTGTAATGGGTAAAAACAAAAGTCCATAACCCATAACCCATAACCCATGACCCATGACCTATGATCCATTGACTAGGTACAATGAATATTGTTGGGAAAAAACCAAAGTCCATAACCCATACCCATGGAGCATGATCCATAACCCATGACCCATTGCATGACATTATGCATGAAGTCATGTTGGGTATTATCCAAGATCCATGACCCAAAGTCCATGACCCATGACCCAAGATCCATAACCCAATGACTAGGTCATTGCATCTTGTTGGGTATCCATAATCCATTACCCATAACCCATGGTCCATAACCCATAACCCGATTTGCAACCCCAAAATCTAGACTAAACTGACCCAGTAGCCGGATCCGAGGTTTTGCACTAGCCGGATCCTTTTAGGGAGGGATTTGTGGGAACCGTGGGATAGTAGACATAATTTGTCTATAAATAGTGAGCCATTTCTCTCTTGCTCACAACCACTCTTAGATATACTTTCTCCCAGTATTCTAACATCTCTAACCACTGATCTAAAGGATCATTCTATGTAGTTTTATGCTTGTATAATTCTCTAGGTTCTTCTTAAAGGCGAGATCACCACCTCTTGAAGACATGCAAGCTCAAGTCATGAGTTTCTAAGCTTCGTCATCATCAAGAACACTGAAGTGCATCTTGTTGATAATTCTTTCCTCCCTCTGTAGAGGTGTTGTGTTGAAGGCATTAGTGAAAGGTGCCGAAGGGTCGTGTCGAAGGCATTAGTAAATGGTACCAAAGGTGTACATTCGATATGGTGCATCGATGTACAAGTTAGATAGTTTGGGTTAAAGGATATTGATATCCTTCTAGTGTTGTAACAAGGAGTGTGTTTCCTTTGGGGTAGTTGTGTTGTCGTGTAGTGTTGGGTAGTAGTTCCTCTTTTTTAATGGAACTCGGTATCTAGCCTTGTACCGGATAAAGTGTAGGCGACGTTATGATAGGTTTGGTTCTACCACATGGAAGAACTCGGTGTCTAGCCTTGTACTGGATAAAGAGTAAGCAACGTTGTGAAGGCTTCTCCGCTACATTAAGGAGCTTGTGTTGTGTAGTGCTTACGAACTCTCGAGTGGAGTAGGGCAAGGAAGGTGTCCTTGTAGCCGAACCACTATAAATACTCATGTCGTGGTTTTGTGTTATTTTACTCTTTATCTTTGCATTACTTACTTATATGTTTATCTATCATTATCCAACACACATATTAAGTATATTGACATAAGTCGATCTAAATACTCTACAAAATGAACACTACCAGATAGAAATAATAAAATTTGAAAAGTCATTATGGGTTATCTCCCGGGAAGCACTTTTGGTTATTTTTGAGTCGTTAAGTTCGACTCTCTCCCACTTTACGTTGTCTTGTGGACAAGCTCTTCCTTTTCCATCTATATTCTTATCACTTTTTTAGCACTGCTGATTTCTTTTACTTACCGACAACTTCTTGGTGAACATCTTCTCGATATGAACAAAGTCATCGAAAATTTTAATTATGTGCTTATTTACTTCATATGTTCAATGGATATTTCTGGCGGATAATAACATGCTCCAATCCTTTCGCATCGTTTCCTTTCCTGCTCTTCGAGTTCTTCAGCATACCATGCCGGTTCCCATTATTTATTTTTCAATTCCTCACAATAGTCCTAGATCCTCCTTTGTTTCTCTCCACGTTTTCCATCTAAATCTACATATTTATCTGATAATTTTGCCATTCCATTGCGAAAATCCCTATCAAACTTCCAATAATCAATAACTTCCTCAACTTCCTCTTTCTCTTTTATTGTGTCCTTAGTATCCTTATATTTGTCAAATAACTTCGTAATGCTTTTGTCCACCCATTCATTATAGATCCTTTCATTCATTCTCACATCAGTTATATTTCACCCACCATACTTAATGTCTAACCATTGATTAAACCGTAGGTGTCTAAATTTGATCATTAATGTAACCTTTCTAAATTTATGATGTCATTATTCGACTTATTACGTCATTTTTTATTATTTCAAGTAAATTTACTTTTATCAAGGTTCCTAATGGCAACAGTTTATGAAGCCTTAGCTGGAATATCGTCTGCTATGCATTTCCAATGTTTTTCCCATAGTTTTACATCATCTGCAACTTCACAATAGAGCAAGATATGAGTGAATAATGTCATTAGCTCTGCTGATCATGCTGATAATGATGCTCCTTGTAGTGCTATATCCTATTCGTTGTAATCATGCAGTAATCCCAAAGCTTCACACGCGGCACGGTATGTAGGCAGCACCTTCTTATTTGATCCTGACTTCAGTAAACGATCTGCAACCTTTTTGGTGAGCAAGCAACATTCGGAAGTAAAAATGTTCCCCAGTAGCTGGATGCACATAAGCCAATCGACCGATTGAAGACTTCCATTGGTACACTCTGCGCTTCCATGTTTTTGTATTCTCATACCAAGAAAAATCTAAATACATTAAATGCCTTTCGTCTTCAAATAAAGAATTATATGTGAACCATTCAGTTAATGTTGTTAACTTTCTTCCATTGTCTCTTACTATAAAACCCAAAGGTTCTTTATCGCGGAAAGTTGCATATCGTTCAGATGGACTGCAAGGATCTGGACTGCTGGTTCCCTATGGTGTATAGGAAAATTTAGTATCCTCTAGCATGCTTCATGTGGACAAACAAACCTGCCGTCAATAAATTTTTTTATTTCATCAATCTATATCTTAGGAACAGATGATGAGGTTCCTGGATCACCAATGGGCCTAGTGATTCGTGCAGCAATTCGGTCCATGCCTTTTGAAATATATTTAAATGGATACTTTATCAACATACTCCAGCCGCAATACTTTATGTTTATGTGTGCATGAAACATGAGACAAAGCAAACGGTTGTAAGGCACAACGTATGCATTGTCCAACTTGTGCTCGCCTCTGCACACATAACCTAGTGTCTTTCTTCTTTTATAATGTAATGGCCATCGTTTTCAAAGAATGTAGATTCATTATATGGTTTTGGAAAACTCTCTGTGCAAGTGCCTTGTTGCATACATGGTGCATTTGGTTTAGAAATTACACATGGGCCATGAATCATCATATCAGCAACAACTTTGTAAGCGTCTGGATCTGTAGCCTTGTCTGGTAACTCCGCTGAAATATACTTGTCTACTTCGTCAGCATCTTGTATTTTGTCTTACGATTCTATCCATAACAGTGTATGACAGTGTGGTAGACCACGTTTTCGGAATTCGATCGTGTAAAGCACTGTATGTTAAAAGTGATAAATATTATAATGTTAGATAATCATCGACGTAATATTTTATTTTGTGAATTTTTTTATTGTCAAATAATCAATGTATTTAACTGTTTTGTAACATAGTGAGTTCTGAAAAGACTGCATACCTCCTGTACATTTTCCAAAGATCGTTCCTTCTTTCAAAATTTTCATAAAATCTTCTACTTTTTGCTCAAAGACTCTGTCAATTATATCAGGGCTGTCAGATGTCGTTATGTTACGCCCCGATTCCCATTTTGACCGGAAATTTCTCGATTTTTAAAACTTTGACGCGGAAACGTTTGACTATTTCTTTTTCTTCTTAAACTCTTCAATGAATGACAAAAACTAAAACATTTGACCTTTGACAATTCATATTATAACATATACTCGATTACTTTTAAAATCAATGGTTCAAGACTATAACAAAACATCCTTCGTTGCTGTAAAACGAGCTGAAGTCGTCGCCTTATAAGCTGCGACGCCGTCACCCTTTAACTATAACCCAAAAAACCTTTTCAGATTTAACATGCGACGACTCAGGGGGTTTAGAACCCGACGCAGTCCAAATGGGCCAGACGTCGTCGCCACGTAACTGCTACGCCGTCAGGTCTACAGACCTGCACGTTTTGACAGCAAAACTGCACAACCATTCTTGACCCATTTCAACCAATTCAAACATTTACAAGATAAGTAAAGACCATATAAACTATTTATAAACCATCCTTAATGCACTTAACACGTATTGACCCATTCAACCCAAACGGGTAGAAATACACTTTAATCCAAACACCCTTTTAAATTGACCATGACGTCCAATTTGACCAATCAAAATACTATAATGACTATGACATATACTTGTCAATTGACGACACATTTACAAACTATAAAAAGACTCGTGGGGGTACACATTCATCACGAGTGTATATCTAGCTCCTAATATCACATATTACCAACTTCAATAATCATTCCATGATCCAACACCCAATCCAAGCAATTGCGCTTCAAGCACCTTAACTTACAATAACATTAACAACTATAACATGTAAGCGATAACACTTAGTAAGTAATCGGCTAAAACATGGCAATGCTTCTATCATCATACAATGTACATAACCATTTCTAACACACAAACCATGGCACAAATAGCACATAAGGTAATAACACATATCTTAACTCATCTTTAGGCAATTAACTCTATAACCAACATCAATTCTCATATAAGTCCAATAATTCCTTAGCTTAACTATAACGATCATAAACACATCATATCATAATTTCCACATTAAGCATGTAGTAACCGGATTACTTACCTTAGCAATCCATGCTAAGCCATACACAATTTATCATCATCTTCATCAATAGTGTCCAACATCATCCATAGCTAACATCCTTAAACAAAATAATCAAAGTACACTTAATGTCACACCCCCAAATTACCTGTTTTGCAGCGGAATGGAATTCCTGGGGATTGACTGTCATAGCATCACAGTTACAGTTATATTGAACGACCTAAAGTGTCATTTGAAAAGCACATCGTTTGATATATTAAAAACATTCAGAGTTACAAAAGATAGGTCCCAAAAGTAGATAAAGTTTGCGGAAATAAGTTTGTCACAATCCAAACGATGTTTTAAAGTGCATAAAATCCATGTGAGACGCGTCGTCACCGCCACTCAATGATAAGTCCTTATGCATGCCATGAAGTATATGCCTTAGATACCTGAAAATACATTTCTAAAAGTGTCAACACAAAGGTTGAGTGAGTTCATAGAGTTTATGTAAATGTTTTATACGACCACCACAAGTATAAGTTATGTATGACAAATATGTCACATAAAAATGATACAATTGCTATAAGCACATGACACTGAAGCTAGACTGATCATGATGTTCGCCCCAACAGAGTGTTTTGCCAAACAACTCAAATAATGATATTAAATGAAATGCATCCGTTTGACCAGTTGGGACCACCAACCAGGATGGAGGAGTCACCCTCAATAGATCTATTCACTCCTTCGCTTCTTCCGGAATAAACGGTTCATGATTATGAAATGGGGACATTCAATTGGCAATGAGGTAACTTAAGCAATGTAATGAATTTGATATACTTGGTATCGTAATAAAAATGATGTGCAATGTATTCTCTCTCGTAGGTTTGAAATAAAGTATAAACTTGAATAAAACGAGGCTATGAAAACTCACTTGGTACAATGATGTGATGGCAAAAGTGGATACACTGAAATAAGGCGCAATCTCTAACTGAAACCTATTATGAATGATATGACCTAATATAAGTCATGATTTAATGTTGTTATGCATGCAAACTCATATGATATCCATACCACTTGTGAATTTGAAAATAATGTTTATCGTCGAAATATATGTTTATGACATCTTATCAAATTATAAAATACTTTACAAGTACTTACGTTGAAACAACATCCTACGATGGCCGTTTAGTGATTTATCAAGAAATTATAGCTTTTCGTAGTAAAACAATGTACTTTGATAATTCGTGAAAGTGACTAAATGGCCTCGAAAAGCTAGTCGTAAAATAGTGAATATCGAGTGTTAGGAAACAAACTCAATGGTTTTGGAAAGCTTGTCACATTATCTCATAGTCTTAGCTTTTAAATTTTGATCATAGAGGTCTCGATCATAGAGAAAAATATATATGAAGTAGAGTAGTCGGACTAAAAATATTGTTTAAGGTTAGTTTTCGGCAAAGTTTGAGTGACCGTATATTATTCATTACAACTCCGTTTGACGAACGGTTGAACATTTTGGAAAATAGGCTAGGTGAACTCACTTTTACTAGAAGACATCGTTTTCTAAAAAGTATTCTATCAATGTGAAAAACGACTCCAAACATGGTTACTTGGGACAATAATGTTTAACTAATAGGAAATATATATAAGTGTTATACTTGTGAAAAATAGTTACGATATCCTTATTTAAAATGTGTATAACTTAGTCGTTATAAATCCGTTTTCTATGTTTTATATATCCTTAGCTTCGTATTAATGTATACTAGTATATTTTTGACAAATCGACTCATTTAGAAAATGTTTAAAACTCATTTTTGCCCTTAAAATAACACTTGACAGCTTACCATTTTTCAGAAAATATAGTTTTTGCCGCTAAACTTGAAAATAGCGTATCTCCTTCGTTATAAATCCGTTTTAACCCGTTCAAGAGACCACGGTTTCGTTTTAAATTATATTTTCAAGAAATATAACCCAAAATAATTCATGACCTGCTGAATTTTCCAGAATTTTCAAAAATGATCAGACTTTATTTTTAAGTTGTCGAAAGTGATATTTCTAGTGTAATACTTGTTTCAATCACTTCAAATCAACACCAAATCTATTCTAAACCTACCATACACCTTCTTAGGGTGTCATGGGTTCCTAAACATCATCAACAATGATATGTTTCAAGGGATAAATTATAGGATGATATATACTAATAATAAGTACCAAAAACAATAAAAGTGGTATAGATACACATGAAACTTGCATGTTTTCTATCTAGAATGATAAAAATAACTTAAGTATAAATATAAAAGAGTAATAAAAATCATGAAATGCTTACTAGTATGATGATGAGGTTTATGGACTAGGTTTCCTAAATACTCATAGGTTTTTATTGCAAAACCTTAAAAGAGAGTATACTAGTGTTTATAAAATAACCTGTTCTTGAAAATCTTTGCTTTCTTCCTTGTTTTTCTTCCTTGGCCGGTTATGGAGAGTAAAATGGGAGAGTGTTTTTATTTTTTTCACCTTTGCATATGTATGTGTATTAGGATAGTATATAATTTGCAAATACAAGTGTCAAGCCTATATTGTATATGTGTATGAGCTAGGAGTTAGATTTTTACATAAAAACTTGATGAATCACCATAGTGGTCGGCAAGGGGTAAAAAAAGAAAAGAATTTTGTATTTTGATGACTTGAAAGTACTATTTGTTAAGTGTAGTGTGTAATTTGTAAGTATAAATAGGTATTTAGTGTAGCGTTAGCTAAAAATAGATTTTAACATAACAAAATAAAATATATCGAAGTCATAAAAATTATAAAAATACATTTCTTACAAGAATTGAGTGATTAAATAATTATCGAGTAGTATTTACGAAAACCGTCGTAAATATATATACATAACAATTTATATACAAAATAAATTCAAAACATCGGTTAAAATAATAATATAAGTTTTATAGTCTTAAAATGAGTATAAAAATATCTTAGGATAATTTTTGGAAGTGCCAGATCAAATATTCAAAATAAATGATTATGCGATAGCGTTTATTTAATAGGAAAAATATACGTTTAATGAAATATGCAAATCCATGCATGAACTAATATGATAATGATGTTACTAATGATATGTAGACTAAATCTAGTCTATATGAAATGTCCTCAATGATTTTTCATGGATTCGCAGCTAAACTCTTACGGTTACGCGAATTTGATACTTGTAAACCTAGTTTACGAAAAATGATGAATAGTGAATCATGAATAATAATTTTTCTCCGGGAATGAATAGTAAATTTGATAAATGACCTGAAATTACGAGTTGTCACACTTAAAATAACATCAAATAACTATACCCATGGTTTACACAACCATTTGGCCTTCATAAACATCCTCTAATCATCACATGATCATATATTGATTATGTGATGATCCAACCCATAAATTACTCAACTTTTGTGACAATTCGTAATTTCAGGTCATTTCTCAAAATTATTATTCATCTTGGGAATTTACTATTCATTGGTTACTATTCATCATTTTTTAGGTCAGTTTGCGACTTTGAGAGGTTATTTTAAAATTTTACTATTCATGAAACACTATTCATTCCAGGAGAAAAATCACTATTCATGATTCACTATTCATCATTTTTAAGTAACTAGGTTTACGAGTATCAAATCTGTAGTAACCTTGAGGGTTAATTTTGCATTATTCATGGAACATCATTGAGGACACTTCATATAGACTATAGTTAGTCTACATATCATCAGTAATATTATTTTCATATTAATTCATGCATGGGTTGGCATATTTTATTAAACGTATATTTATTTATTAAATAAACGCTATCTCACGATCATTTATTTTGAATAATTGATCCGACACTTCCAAAAATTGTCCTGATATATTTTTATACTCATTTTAAGACTATAAAAATTATATTATTAGTTTACCCGATGTTTTGAATTTATTCTGGTATATAAATTGTTATATATATATATATATTTACGACGGTTTTCGTAAATTCTATTCGATAATTATTTATTCACTCAATACTTGCTAGAAATGCATTTTTATAATTTTTATGACTACGACATATTTTATTTTGTTCCGTTAAAATCGATTTCTAGCTAACGCTACACTAAATAATTAATTATATGTATAAAACATACACTATACTTAACATTAAATACATTTAACTAACAAAAATACACAAAATACTTTCACCCCCCCCTTGCCGACCTCCCCCATCCAAGTCATCCATTTCATTTATTGAAACTTCCACCTAAGTGTACACATATACTAGTTGCTAGATATTTTCAAAATACTCATATTATACTAAACAAAAACACATATACTACACATTCTAAAAGGTGAAAAGTGAAAGAAAACTCTCCTCTCCTTGTTGAGGTTCGGCCAAGGCATGAACATAAGAAGAAACCATTGATTTTTCAAGCTTCAAGTGTTAATCAAATTCTATTAATAATCTAGTTAGGGTTTTGAAATAAAAACCTCAAGATTATTAGGTTTACTAGCTCAAAAATTCATCATACTACTAGTAAGCTTTTCATAATTTTTACTACTCTTTCATACTCATTCTTGATATATTTTTATGATCTAGTAACAAAAACATGCAAATATACTATGAATCATACTACTTTATACTTGTTTTTATACTTATATGAGTTTTAACTATCCTATATTTATTCCCATGAACCATATCATTGTTGGTGAAGTTTAGGAACCCATGACACCCTAAGAAGGTGTGTGGTAGGTTTAAAATAGTTTTGGTGTTGTTTGGAAAGGGTTAGAACAAGTATTACACTAGAAAAATCATGTTCGACAACACAAGATTGAGGTCTGTCCAAAATTGTAAAATCTAGAAATTTCGAAAGGTCATGGATTATTTTGTTTTATATTTTCAAAAAATAGACTTTAAAACGAAACCGTGATCGCTTGAACGGGTTTAAAATGGGTTTATAACGAAAAAGATACGCTATTTTTAAGTTTAACGACGAAAACTAAATTTTCTAAAAAATACAAGCTGTCAAGAGTTATTTTAGGGGCAAAAATGAGTTTTAAACATGATCTAAATGATTCGATTTATCAAAAATATATTAGTATACATTAACACGAAACCAAGGATATATAAAACGTAGAAAACGGACTTATAACGACTAAGTTACACGCATTTTAAATATGGCTATCGTAACTATTTTTCACAAGTATTAACACTTGCATATTTTTATTAGTCCAAAATGGTTATCGCAAGTGACCATGTTTGGAGTCATTTTTCATATCGATAGAATATTTTTGAGAAAACGATGTCTACAAGTAAAAGTGAGTTCGCCTATTCTATTTTCCAAAATGTTTAACCGTTCATCAAATGAAGTTATAACGAATAACATACGATCACTCAAACTTTTCCGAAAACTACTCATAAACTATATTTTTAGCTCAACTACCTTACTTCATCTATATTTTTCTCTATGATCGAGACTTCTATGATCAAAAGTTAAATGCTAAGACTTTTAGATATCGCTTCAAGCTTTCCAAAACCATTGAGTTTGTTTTCTAACATCCGATATTCACTATTTTACAACTAGCTTTTCGAGGCCACTTAGTCATTTTCATGAGTTGTCAAAGTATATTATTTTAAGACGAAAAACTATAAATTCTTGTTCTATTTCTAAACGACTATCGTGGGATGTTGTTTCAACATATATAACCGTAAAGTATTTTATAACTTGACAAGACGTTATAAATTTATTTTTTTTCGACGATAAACTTTATTTTCAAAATGCGCAAGTGGTATGGATATCATATAAGTTTGCATGCACAACATTATATCATGACTTATATTAGACCATATCATTCATAATAGGTTGCAGTTAGAGATTGCGCCTGATTTCAGTGTATCCACTTTTGCCATCATAAATCATAATCATTGTATCAAGTGAGTTTTCATAGCCCCGTTTTTCAAGTTTATATTTCATTTCAAACCTACGGGGGAGAATACATTACACATCATTTTATTACGAGCCCAAGTATATCAAATTCATTTACATTGCTTAAGTTACCTCATTGCCAAATGAATGTCCCCATTTCATAATCATGAACCGTTAATTCCGGAAGAAGCGAGAGTAAGTGAATAGATCTATTGAGGGTGACTCCTCCATCCGGGTTGGTGGTTCCAACTGGTCAAATGGATGCATTTCATTTAATATCAGAATTAGAGTTGTTACATGAAACACTCTGTTGGGCCGAACATCATGATCAGTCTAGCTTCGGTGTCATGTGCTTATAGCAATTGTTACATTTTTATGTGACATATTTGTCATACATGGCCTATACTTGTGGTAGTCGTATAAAACATTTTCATAAACTCTATGAACTCACTCAACCTTTGTGTTGACACTTTTAGCAATGTATTTTCAGGTATCTAAGGCATATACTTCATGGCATGCATAAGGACTTATCATAGAGTCGCGGTGACGACGAGTCTCACATGGGTTTTATGCACTTTAAAATATCGTTTGGATTGTAACAAACTTATTTCCGCATATGTTGATTGTCATTTGGGACCTATGTTTTATAAACTCTGAATGTTTTATTATATCAAACGATGTGTTTTCAAAACGACATTTTAGGTCGTTCAATATAACTGTAACTGTGATGCTATGGCAGTCACGCCCCAGGTATTCCATTCCGCTGCAAAACAGGTATTTTGGGGGTGTGACAACTTTTACCCATAATAAGGTTCTTCCAAGATTACTATAATTCGTTATAATCAAACCTTATGATCATAACAAGATCATATATAATTTACCCATTTGCTTCAATTTAATAAAAGGGGTTCCACCCAATTACACTATAACATCTTAATTAGTGTTTAAAACCACAATTACCCAAAACCCCAAACTTGGGTACATGAACCCTAACTCTTCAATTCACAATTAAATACAATTAGAGATACTTACTTATACAAGGATGATAGAAACTAGTTTATCACTTCACTAATTCAATTCTATTATCATATCTTTTCAGCTCATATTATAACTATTTAGCAACATTTGTTATTTATTAAGTTTTACACTCTTGGGTTGACTAGTCAATTCCGTCAAGTCCTTAGATCATATTCATCTAGGGTAGGGCCTATTTGTATTTCGGGATACATGTGTAACAATTCTACCCCCTTATTTAGATTTCGTCCCCAATTTCTCTCGTCTATTGCCATCTAATACATAATTCAAACTTGCACCATGTCACATAAACAATCAATTTAACAATTTATTGCGAAGATTTCCTTAATTTCGCAATTCAAGGCCCACTATAACATAACTAATCTCCATATGCATTCAATTTTTTGATTAATTTCTATAACCAATACGTCATTATGTCACCCGAGACATAATTTTTTCAAAACCCATTATTCTAATTAGTCAATTCTTTTACTATTACAATACATACTTGATCACGTTCATTTGGTTTTGACTTTACTTAAGTCAAATTCAACCAATACTTCCATATTTTATCAAAACGATTTTTATGATTTCAATAACGATATTACTATAACGCCAAGCTATTACTATAACGTATTGTTATCACTATAACATTCTTATAAATTTTACCATTTCCATAACCACTATGGTCTTTTTCATATTACCACATGCCCCCAAGACATACTGTAACCTATTTTAGCTTTTTAATTTTACACAATTTATGATCTCCACCATCATTTCCATAACGTATCTCATCATCATTAATGATTTCATTTACTTAGGCTTTAGTTTTCTATAACTTAAGTTTACAAAACGACCCTTACTTAATGTCCGACACAAGTCTCTTATTCCACCTATCATAATTCTTAATACGTCTAACTAGTTTTAGACTTTCATTTTCTACTCCTCTACCCTTACTCATGCCATGTTAGAAACACATAAGCCTACTCATTTATACTTCTTCATTTACATGGAGAGGCGTCCCAAACAATGTAAATCAAGAAATATAAACTCGTAGTTCGATGACTCATAATTTCCCCACTTAAATGAAAAGGCGTCCCAATCCACTTAAATAAAGAAATTATGAACCATCCTACTTAAACACTTCTGACATAACACTAACAAATAACCATAACACACTTTAACAATCAAAATTTTCATTCATTAGCATCGGATCCTTCTTACTATAATGCCCTCCAAAGGAGCCATTTGCCATGCCGAGGTTATAGGAAACTCTTTTCCAGTGATGGCAATTTAATTTATCCCGAAGGATTTCTATAACTTGCTCTTGCCAACTCGTACTATAATACATCCCGCAGGAGTCACTATAACATATCCCTAAGGATTACCATTATATATCTCGTAGGATTTTATAACAATAAATGTAACATTAACATTACACTATAACAATATATAGGATCCAAGCTATTATTATATTTTCATACATACTAACACATCCATTTTCATTTAACCAATACAATTTCATAGGGCCTAAAAGGTCGCCTTCCATACTGACACATTCACTATGTGTTTAATCATTTCATCTTCTCATTGACCCGTCAACCCTTGTTGACCATTTTCACATTTTTACTATTACCATATTTAGTCTATTCGACTATATTTACATGTAAACCTTCATATGTTTGTTCTCAAGACACACCCATTATCTTTCAATATTTGCTCATACACATTCAATAATATTATCACGACTTCGTCGTGTTTTTATTCTATAGCTAACATTCAAAATTTCTTTCGTATATTTAGTTTATCACTTTCTCGTTAATTAGCACTTGGCTTTACCATTTTATTCCGGATTCAGAGCCTACATAGGTCACCAACTATAAGCGTTCTTCTTTACATGTACCCACATGTCTCATTTATTTATTAACAAGAATCTTATTCCATTCTCATCTTTCAATACAAGTTATAAATTTCAATATCATTCTATAAATTTCACTTGTCCCATCTCTAATACCATCATATTGGCTACCCATTAGCCATTCACATAACAAGACCATAGGTTGCCCATTAACACAACACGAGTCATACCTTACCTTATTCAAGTGTCATTATGATTTCTATAACTAATAAACACATAATCATTTCACACCTATAGTCACTATCCACGGTGAACGGATTATTATTATCTATCGCATCTTTACTATAACATA
This sequence comes from Chrysanthemum makinoi, assembly GCA_910596185.1. Taxonomy (NCBI): domain Eukaryota; kingdom Viridiplantae; phylum Streptophyta; class Magnoliopsida; order Asterales; family Asteraceae; genus Chrysanthemum; species Chrysanthemum makinoi. Next base: position 160,505,311 of record OU343218.1, read on the forward strand.
CAATTTTAGCAATCATATATATATTCGCCGACACTACTAAAGTGTACGATGTTCTATAACATAACGCATTTAGTCTGTCATGGATTCTTGTCACATACGCCAAACCAATTCTATACATGAAAACTACAAAATCATATAACATTCCTTGGTAATCTAATTACCTCTATAATATGGTCCGCCATGGACCTACACAATTTACACAATAACACTATAACATATAAAACATTTTCACTTAGCACAAACGCGTAATTCATTCTATAACAATCACATACATTTTCGCTTACTTAATTCCGCAACTAAGAGTGGTTTAAGATTAGGCAACCTATAGTGGAAACCTAATTCACTTAAACCGAAGCTCTGATACCAATTTGTTATGCCCCGATTCCTGTTTTGACCGGAAATTTCTTGATTTTTAAAACTTTGACGCGGAAACGTTTGACTATTTCTTTTTCTTCTTAAACTCTTCAATGAATGACAAAAACTATAACATTTGACCTTTGACAATTCATATTATAACATATACTCGATTACTTTTAAAATCAATGGTTCAAGACTATAACAAAACATCTTTCGTTGCTGTAAAACGAGCTAAAGTCGTCGCCTTATAAGCTGCGACGCCGTCACCCTTTAACTATAACCCAAAACACCTTTTCATATTTAACATGCGATGGCTCAGGAGGTTTAGAACCCGACGCCGTCGCCACGTAACTGCGACGCCGTCAGGTCTACAGACCTGCACGTTTTGACAGCAAAACTGCACAACCATTCTTGACCAATTTCAACCAATTCAAACACTTTAGCATTTACAAGATAAGTAAAGACCATATAAACTATTTATAAACCATCCTTAATGCACTTAACACTTATTGACCCATTCAACCCAAATGGGTAGAAATACACTTTAATCCAAACACCCTTTTAAATTGACCATGACCTCCAATTTGACCAATCGAAATACTATAATGACTATGACATATACTTGTCAATTGACGACACATTTACAAACTATAAAAAGACTCGCAGTGTTACACATTCATCACACGAGCTCGGTGTCTATCTAGCTCCTAATATCACATATTACCAACTTCAATAATCATTCCATGATCCAACACCCAATCCAAGCCATAGCGCTTCAAGCACATGAACCTACAATAACATTAACAACTATAACATGTAAGCGATAACGCTTAGTAAGTAATCGGCTAAAACATGGCAATGCTTCTATCATCATATAATGCACATAACCATTTCTAAAACACAAACCATGGAACAAATAACACATAAAGCAATAACACATACCTTAACACATCTTTAGGCAATTAACTCTATAACCAACATCAATTTCATATAAGTCCAATAATTCCTTAGCTTAATTATAACCAATCTTTACTATAACGATCATAAATACATCATATCATAATTTCCACATTAAGCATGTAGTAACCGGATTACTTACCTTAGCAATCCATGCTAAGCCATACACAATTTATCATCATCTTCATCTATAGTGTCCAACATCATCCATAGCTAATATCCTTAAACATAATAATCAAAGTACACTTAAAATAACATCAAATAACTATAACCATGGTTTACACAACCATTTGGCCTTCATAAACATCCTCTAATCATCACATAATCATATATTGATTATGTGATGATCCAACCCATAAATTACTCAACTTTTACCCATAATAAGGTTCTTCCAAGATTACTAAAATTCTTTATAATCAAACCTTATGATCATAACATGATCATATCTAATTTACCCATTTGCTTCAATTTAATAAAAGGGGTTCCACCCAATTACACTATAACATCTTAATTAGTGTTTAAAACCACAATTACCCAAAACCTCCAACTTGGGTACATGAACTCTAACTCTTCAATTCATAATTAAATACACTTAGAGATACTTACTTGTACAAGGATGATAGAAACTCGTTTAATACTTGATTGGAAACACTTATCCCATCCTAATTGATCACCAACCTTACCATCATTTTCCCTCTCTTTTGCTCTAAACCGACATTTTCCAACAACCTGGAATTTATGAGAAATCTGCCTTTTAATACATAAATCTTTCTTCATTTTAAATTTATTTCACCACTTGACTCTTTTGGTCCCTCATGTTCCTTTCTTTCTATTTTGGCCACAAGACACTTATATTAAGTTTATAATGTGGCAACTTAAGTCCCTATTAATTTCTATACCTATAACTTAACATTTGTAAATTATTAGTTTGACTATCGGGTTGACTAGTCAATCCCGTCAAGTCCTTAGACCATATTCATCTAGGGTAGGGCCTATTTGTATTTCGGGATACGGGTGTAACACGTTAATTATGGATATTGCCTCATATGATATTTGATTTCTGGCCAATTAACATTACATGTAAATGTAATGAAAAATTGTGGGTTGCCCAGTACTTTGCAAATCACAAGAGTATCAAGGTAGTAGCTATACATATATCTTGGACCACCAGTAAAAGTTGATGGAAGTATAATTCTTTGGCTAATATTGATGACGTATAGTCCGCATTCGGATCACGAACCAGACCAATGACTGCTACTAGCAAGCCCAGTACGACTGGGCTAACCCAATAACGGTTTGGGCTCATGAAAGCCCAAACCCAAAGTTATTTATGGCTTACGATATCGGATATCTCTTATCTTGGGAGATAAGTGTTTAATAACCGACTTAGGCGGGATACGTCGAAGTTTAGGGAACACAAAACCAATAAGGGTTTCGTTTGTATATAAAGGGCATCCCATCCCTCATTAAAGGTACGATCTCAAACCCTAACTCTCCACTAAAACCCTAAAACCGTTCGACTCTCAGCGGAGGATAATCGTGGGAGACAATCCCACGGTAAGCCTAACGGTGTTTTATGCTTTCTTAGTGCGCAGGTCTCAAGCATTAAGATCCAATTGATACGTGAACCGGAGTCCAAACAAGGAACGCCCAACTTTTGTATCAACAAGTGGCGCCATCCGTGGGACCAGTCACTAAGAACTAGAATGACAAAGCAAGGAAACCTAAGTCAGCGATCGCATGGTGACCAATAAGGGAAGAAGTAGCAGAGCGGATCGGCCTCTAAGCAAGCCTATGGAATAACCAGTGCGGCTAGAAACCAAGGGTTAGGCCCAGATATGGTCTTCCCAGCAGTAGAACCACGCACGGGGACAACCCATGCCACCACAACAACAACCAACGTAGAAGATCCACTGCGCAACCTTTTTACCATTCCCCTGCAGTCGATACCTGAAAAGGACCTCACAAAACGCCAGGACACTCCTCTCGAAACAGAGTCCAGAGGTGGAAACAGACACCTCCGCTAGAAGGAGTCCGCGCTGAACTAGCAAGTGACCGTATCTCAAAACTACGAAACCTTGGCTGCCCTCATGCAAGAAGAGGCGAAAAAGAGGTCAAGCCGAGCTGAAAGCCGACTAAACTTCGACCGCAGTATGAGGCATCCCCATCGCGTCATCGGAGGGAGAGCGCGGGGGATAGTCGCCGACCTCTAGTGTTTACCGTGATTGGGAGGAGAGTTGAAAACGATGAAGCGGTGACCTACGATATCCGGAAGAACACGAAGAGGACGGAAGGCGTACCAATGTTCACGCTAGGCTTGGTAGCCGCAGGGTCCATGACAGACTTGGACGGTGGCACTCCCCAGTGAAAGCCCTTCGGGTTCGGATTCCGGGGCGGTCGGTAAGGCCGAAAAAGGGAGGCTCATCCTCCGGTGATTCCTCGGACAATGAGGACAATAACGAGGACACCGGAAGTCCAGGGGAAGATATAGCGACCGGGAGGAGGAAGATATGTCGATCTCTGCCAAAAATTGGATCGTTCGCTCAAAGAGCATCGGCGATTTCGGAAGATAGAGAGCATGCCGTAAGTGAAAACCTACGATGGAGCTAATCCGGACGATCGCCTAAAAATTTAGTCGGTGCTACCACCATCAAAATTGGCCACATTTGTGTGGTTACCACAAGTTCAATTCCATTGGTGAAGCGCTAAAGCTGGTTCAATAAGCTTCCGCGAAGCATTGATGGCTTTGAAAAGTTGCGGAAGGCATTTCTCGAACTTCACTCAAAGGAAGAAATGCGCCAAAACCATCCGAACTTGCGAGGTAAAACGTCGTGGGAATCTACAAGCGCTTATGTGGGCGCTACAAAGATGAATGCATACATGTCAAGGCATGTCGAAATACTAAAGATCTCAGGGGTTCATGAACGGGATCAATAACCCATAACTCATCAAAATTGAACGACAGGTCCCCAAACCTTGGATGAACTTATGAAGTGCACAAGATCCTTTATCCAAGGAGAAGCCTGCCTGCATGACGGCCAGAAAGGCTACTCAAACTATAGGTCACAAGAACAGCCTCGGAGACAATCCATTGACCAGAAGTAGCAACCTAAAGAACTACAGCGGCAGGCGGGCCGAGATAATGACAAATATACCCGCTAAGCAAGACTCCAAAGGAGATATTCAGCGACGGAAGGCACGAACTCCCGAGGCCCCACCAATGCGCACCCAGTCGTCGGCGTGGGAGCGGATACTGAACTACCATGGACGAAGGGCCACACCACCAATGAGTGTGTCCAATTCGCCTAATCGATAAGCTCGTAAAAAGATTGGACCATGTGGTTAAAAACATCGGGAGGAAAGATAAGCAAAGGCGGAGACAAGAAAGAAGTACCCCAAATAAAGGCGATACCATCTACATGATACAATCATGGCAGCGAATGACTAGGCGAAGATCCGAGAAATTTTCCCGCTGAAGCAAATCTCCTTCCCCACGCGGCACACCTCGCAATGGTAGAACCGCCACCATTGAAATTAATGCAGGGTCGATATACATATATATTGATGGGAGGGCATCCATGCAGATATAATGTATGAACACTTTCAAACGACTGGGTGAGATCTGGTCGGTTAAGCGGTCATGGCGTCGTTGGTGGTTTCGGTGAAAAGATATGGCCCTTGGGGAAAATACGCTTACTAGTCAATATGGGTAATAAGGAACACTCCATGACAGCCTGGATGAATTTTATGGTGATCAAATCCCCTTCGCCATACAATGGTATTATTGGAAGACCAGGGATTTCAATATCGCTAGTACCATCTACAAAGATGGGATGCTCAAATTCGGTGGAGGGAGGCATTGTTACTCTACAATACCACCGCGTACCACCCGGAGAATGTAACACAATTACATGTGAAAGCAGCCACATTCGACAACAGCGCGACTAAAGTGCCAAACCCGAGGGTTGCAATTCATCTGATTACCCAAGGCAAGAAGTATCAATCGGGGATCGCTATCGATAACGGCGGGCAGCTTGCGCCTCTTGCAAAGAACACGGATATCTTTGCGTGGGAACCAAAGCACATGACGGTGTACCACGGCTCGATTGAGAACACAAGTTGAGGATCCGACAAGGATACTCCAAGTCTGAAAGAATCGCGGCCAGCTCGAACGCGCACAAGAAATTCGGAAGAAGTACATAAACTTGTGGATCAGGTATCATGCGAGAAGTCTATTACCACCGGATTTCCAACCGGTGATGGTAAAAAGGCAGTGGAGTTGGCGGATGTCGCGTGGAATTCACGATCTCAACAAAGCATGTCCACAAGCTGCTACCTCTACCGAGATAGACTGGAAGATAAAATCTTTGTGTGGATACCCACTTAAATGCTTCTTGGACGCATACAAGGGATACCACCAAATCCAGATGGCTAAAGAAGATGAAGAAAAAACGGCCTTCCATACAAGCCAAGGTATCTATTGTTATACTAAGATGCCTTTGACTTGAAGAACGCAGCGCCACCTACCGTGAATGGTGGACAACGCATTTGAAAAGTAGGTTGGCCGCAACCTAGAGGTTTATGTTGATGACCTTGTCATAAAAAGCCATACGGAGGATGAATTGGTGCGCGACATTGAGGAAACATTTAAGACACTAAAAAGATCAACATGAAGCTAAATCCCAAGAAATGCACTTTTACTACGAGAAGGCATGTTCCTCGGATATTTGATAGAGCCGATGGCATCAAACCGTGTCGAGGAAAAACGAAGGCTGTCATCCAACTTCCTTCACCATGCACGTTGAAAGAAGTCCAATCTCTAAACGGGAAACTGGCGTGTTTGAATAGATTCTTGTCCATATCAGCAGACAAGTCACTCCCTCTCTTCAAAACACTCAAGAAGTGTACAAAAGGGAGACTTTCATTTGGACTACTGAAGCGAAAGAAGCTTTCATATGACTTAAGCGGCGCTTAGCGGCCTCCCCACGCTAGTCGCTACGCCGGAAGAATTAATTATGTACTTATCGGCGCTTAAGGCAGTATTTGTGATTATACTTGACAAACAGGATTAATTGAACACGGTATACTTTGTAAACAAAGCGCTCAAGAAAACAGAGGTTAACTATAGCCAATGGAAGTTGGACTTGGCGTGGTATTCGCGAACGCTGGCAGTACACTTCCGGCATCCAATGGCGGTGATCCGATCAACCTATCAAGCAAATCATCTCCAAACCGAGCACATGGCGACTACGAAGTGGAGCGTGTTGCTAGGTGGCATAACATCCCTCGACCGCGTCGCGGTTAAGGTGAATACTAGCAGACTTCATCATGAAAAATCGGACAGCGGCGATGCACCTTCACAAAGCAAGGTGGAACTGCAAGAACCATGGATCCAATTTACGGATGGGTCTTCATGCGGCGGGTCAGCGCGCAGGCCTTATCCTCACGAGTCCGAAGGAATGGAATTCACTTCGCCTTGCGTTTTGAATTCACCACAAACAACGGCGTATGAAGCCCCGATTCTCGACTACGCATCGCGGCTCGAATGGGCATATGCAACCTAGAAGCAAATGTGGATTCTCGTTTGGTAGCCAACCATGTGTTGGGCGAGTATGTGGCTAAAGAGGAAAACATGATTCAATACCTCGGCAAGACCAAGTCCCTAATCCAGGCTTTGATGGGTTTCCATCAAACAAGTCCCTAGAGGGAAAACAGAAAGGCGGATGCCTTGACAAGATGCATCCACAAGCTTTGTTACTGTCAAAACAAGTTTTGGTGGAAACTCAAGAAGAGCAAGTCCATGTCGGAGATGGAGATATCCACGGTGATAGAGGAACAAGGTCCTACATGGATGACCCCAATCGTCAATTTTATAAGCAAGGGCATATTACCCCAAGAAGGGCGTCCGGCGTGCGGCGCTACATCACGAGGGTTTGAACTTTGAGAGGTATACTATGGCGTTCATTCTTACAACCATGGCTTCGATGTGTCGGACCCGCTTCGCGATTACGTGCTCCAGAGATCCCGCGGTTCATGTAGTATGAACTCAGGACCACGGTCCGTTGTGGCGCGCGCTTTACGGTCAGTATACTATTGGCCTACGATGCACCGTGACGCGTGGGACTTAATAAGAAAGTGCGGCGCCTGCCAAGTTCACAGACCCATTCCACGCCAACCACAACAGGAGCTAACACCTATCACGTCGCCATGGCCATTCTATAAATGGGGTATTGACATTGCAGGCCCCTTCCTTGTTGCAGCAGGGGGATTGAAATTCCTTATAGTGGTTGTAGACTATTTCACTAAATGGATTGAGGCAAAGGCGGTCGCGACGATCACAGGTAACCAGGTAAAACGATTTGTTTGGGAAAATATCGTATGCCGCTTTGATTACACGGGAAATTATCTCGCACAATGGAAAAAATTATGACAACCCTTTCAAGGAATGGTGCGGCGAATATTGCACAACACTTCGTCAAGAAAACACCCACAAACCAATGGTTTGGCGGCGTGCAAATCGCGATTAGGTGAAGGAATTAAAACACTTATAGACAAACACAAAGGAAGGTGGTAGAGGAACTATCGCATGTTTTGTGGGCACACACTTCAATCAAAATTAGCAGGAGACACCCCTTTTCTCTTGTCTATGGGGGAAGCCGTCATACCGACCAAAATAAGGATGCCAACTATTCGCGCTGCTGAAGTTAATGTTACAACCAATGACGATGAACGGTATTGACTTGGACTGTTGGAAAAAGGCGGCGAAGCGGCAACATGTGGCGAGCTAAGTCAAAAATGAAGGGATACTACGATGCTAAAGTTCAAGCGTTCATTCAAACCGGCGACTTTGTATATCGGCGCCAATGATGCGAGTCACGCAGAAGATACTGAAAACTTGGACCGAAGTGGGAAGGACCTTACGAGTCACCTGAAGCATTAGGAAAAGGCGTACAAGTGCTGCGAGACATGGACGGTCGTGAGTTACCACGCACATGGAACATCTGCAACCTCAAACGGTGTTATCTCTAGAAATGGCTACGGCCCAGCGCATGGACACCCCCGCACTTTAGTATCATGCTCAATAAATGTCCATGTATTTAAATTCTGTTTTTTTTACTTAGGCAAATATTTTTCTTCTTATTACAAACACTTGCAAGTATTAATAAAATGCCGCGGTTTCTAGCTAACTCCGTGACACATTTCAATTTGTCATATTATTCATGTCTTAACATTGTTATTTTATTATCTTTTGCCTACATGGCGTGCATGCACTTACTAAACCCACGATGGTAAAAAGGATGAGTAAACCTACTAAATAACTCGTTGAGTAAGAGGGTTGCAAACCCATCAACATTGGATCATGCATCCTTGTTAAACACCTTATTTTCAAGACGTTGGAATAAGTTCAATGCGCATTCCACGACGGATGCGCAACAATGCATACCGCGTGCGTTTAACAAACCGAGAATCAAGACTCTTGGCTCCTTTACTATGATATTTACAGATGTCGCATATCACACCATACACGATTATGATACAAAAACTTAGACATTATGTTTTAAGTATGATAGGTCATACATGATTATGAACCCCACATATTATTCACGCTTATGTAACAGTTTGATTCTTAGACAACAAGTACATTTTTTATGCAAAGACGGATAACTAAGTACAAACATTATAAGTTGCAACCACATCAACACACATTCAACAAACGGAAAATTTCATTAAGGACCATGAGTTCTTAGAAAATGATATTTACAAAGAAGCTACAATCTATATACTACTACAACGCCTAAGATGAGAGCTTTCCACATGGCTTGCACGTCCCAGCCCTCTGACTTCTTCAACAATTAGTCTGGCGTCACATTTCCACACACTCACGGTACCCCATCGATCTAGTAAGGTGCGCCGCAACTACACAAAGAATGGCCTTCCCTTCAGCCCTTCTTCTTGAAGCCTTATAGCTTGGGCCTCTAAGTATTCCTTCAAAGGAATTTCCTTCTCAAGTACGAATGGTTCAAGAGGTCCCGGGGGCAAAATGGGCACTGCAGTTGTGACTCATTAGGCAGTGAAAAGTTTGGATGTGCCTTCACCATCCACGGTGGCGAGCCAAAGTTAACCCCTCCATAATAACACCTATAGGGTAATCTTGGTCGCGCTCCATCTGAGCAATATGAGGAAGCTCCAATATTTTAATTTTCTCCATAGCGAATGAGCTCCTCATAGGCATGATCATTGTACCCGGGCACTCGGCGGCCACTTTCGAAGGCCACCCTCGTGAAGCTCTCTATAGCTTCACCTTTGCCATCGCAAGCGCTGCTGCTGCAAACTGCCCCACCTACCACCTCTCGAGACTCCAAAGTACCGAGGCAAAGAAAACGCAAACCATGGCGATAAGCTGGCTTAGCTCATTGAAACCAACTGAGGATATAACTCTTCATCATATTGATCGAGCTTGCGACTTCATCTCCTGCTCCTTCACATCCCATCCACGCTTCACGAACTTTCCCAGGAGAAGTGCTCATCCTTCCCCTTCTCAAGTGATTAATAGCCGGACGCAAGAAGCCTTGTACTCTTTCCAACGCGGCATGCTCGGCTCACTTGGGACAGAACGCCCATCTTTTCCCAGTAGTATTTGGGAATAAGGCGCCCGACTCTACCTCAGCCTGAGCAGCGACCAAAAGTTCCTTCGGTGTGCAATCTCTTCATCCTTTTTGCTCGTGCTCGCTTCTCCCCAAGATACCTTGACTTCGTGAGCAACCAATGTAGCCTGGTGCGCAGCAGCAGAAACAAGCTCCTCAACTAATTGGTCCATGGGCATACCCCCAGATGCCAACAGCTCGGTACCTTGGTCCTTCGGATCCTGAGGGTCAGCGCGCACGGGACTTGCCTTGGGTAGTGACTCCCCAGATTGCTCAGAAGTAAACCCAACGGCTTCAATATTGCACGCAAAGAGAAGTGAATTAATTACGCGACCAAAAAATGAGATAAGCGATTTGGCTACAATACTTACTTAGGTGGATTTGTCTCCTTTGAGCGAGGGGGCGAAGCATCGCCTGATGACGACTCTACGTCAAGAATGGCAGGGCATTTTTTCCAGGATGAGCTTGCGCCATCACCACCAAGCGTCTTCTTGCGCTTTAGCCTTTGAATTTCCTCCTCTACCTCTACATCGAGGTCTTCCATGCTCTCCACCACATCTGTGTGGCGGCTCCACTAAAGGGAAGGTACTCCGGGCGAGGCGCGCTTTGTAGAGGGGCGCTCGGCAACGGGTGACCCACCCCGATTCCTCCAGTTCATCTCCATGGCACGCTGCGGTAGCATCCAAAATGGGGACTCCCCTCTCTCCACGGAGCACCCTACCGTGCGCTGGCGCGGCTTCGCCAAGTTCACAAAGCCAATAGATCCATCTCTGCGCAGCAAGAAACAAAGAACAAACAAGTTATATAAAGTACAAAGGTGAAAAGAAAGGCTCACATTAATAAAGCTAAGGAGTACAAAGGACGATCACCCCACCACGCCATCCGCGTCTAAGAATGTTGGCACCTCATCGGGTCTACCAAAATAGTTGCACGTGATGCCCACATGCACCAAAAATTCCTGGGTAGGAATTGATAGGAATACGATTGGTGTTTATTGTTTCCGCATCCTCAGCGCTGTATGTTCCAGGGAGGGGGCGCTCATCCTTTGGTAGGGAACTTTGGGTATAGAAGGCGAAGCGCCATGGGAACAACGCTTCATCAACCCAGAAAATTTTTTCCCTCCAGTTCCTAAGCGCATCCAGTTTATCAATGTAACATTGTGTTGATCCCAGTTGAGCAAACGATCTAATATAGAAACTGACTTTAAACAAGAACTTATTAAGTATCACGCGGAATTTAATACTTAATCTTAAGAAGAAGAACAATGAACATTCAACACCTCAATATTATTATTAATACAAATACTCTAATCAGTATTAGGGTTTTTCAACCTTGAAGTGTATCGACCTTAGATATAAAACATACGTATATCTAATCTAACCTAGGATCTCCTTTTATAGACTAAGGAGTCCTAAACGTAACCTACAAGATAAATATCTTTTCCATATTTATCTAATACAAAATACTAAACCGACTATACAAGACTAGCAGTGGTTACATATCAACATCTGTGGTTACACAATACTACTAGCCGCGATTTGTCTTCATCCGTGGTTCCATTCTTCTGTCCGTGGTTATATCAACTCTGTCCGTAGTTCCAGTACTTAGAATAATTCTTGATTCAAGGAACCAAAACCCAACAATCCTCCCCTAAACTTGATACATTCAATTCTCAAGTTTCCTTTAAGCTCAAAACATCTGAATTGGAGGATGTAGCCAAACACTTATTAGATTTAAGAATGTTCTTATACTTCAGCAACAAATTGTAAGCTTGACCATCATAGGGTAACAACATCTTGATAATACCGGCTTCATCATTGAGCAATAACTCCCGATACTTATTCAGGTTGAGGATAATCACTTTCTACAAGCATATGAATAACTTCTCCAGAAACAGTTAAAACATGAACTCCACAAGTTTGATATAAAACCATCTTGTAACTTGACCATTGTAGAGTCCTTTCCATTCAGGTTCATCATGAGTAGGTTCAAATAAAATCTTCAAATGATGATAAACCACCCTCTCATGATAATCATTTGGATGTTCTTCACCAAACTTATTCTTATAAAGTATCCAAAGATTCATCAAATCATCTCTATCAAAATACTAAAGCATCTGTGAAAATTTATTATACTCATAAACTTCATTGTTGAGTCTTTGAATTTTCCAACATCCTTCACTTCCATTAAGCTCAAACTCATAAGAAATAATTTGATTACCATCTTCAACTAATTTCAATCTTTTAGAATCAGATGTCTCCTAGACACTCGTTTTCTCTTTTGTGTACTTTGAATCCACTCTTTTCTTTTCAAAATTCATTGACGAAATCATCATTATTAACCTTCATACATCTCAGATAAATCTCATGAATTCTTTCAAATGAACACTTACTAAGATTATCGAGAATATGTATGGAATTCTTAATAATCTTCATCAATACATTCCTCATCCATTGCAATGGTAGGAGGTTTCTTTCTTATAACTTTTTCTTTCTTTACGATCCTCCCTTGTTCACCCAAAAGTCTAGCTCTTTCCTCATCATCCAACAATGCGCATTCTTGTGCAGTATACTCATCATTTATTTGTTGAGAAGCTTGAAGGTAGTTTTGTGATTCATACCATGTAGCTAACCATTTCTGACTAGCTTCCTCTTCTTCTTGCTTCCTTTTCTCTAAAGTTGCTTTTCTTCACTAACATCTTTCTTACATACTCTTCATCATAAGCAACCATTACGCTTTACTTTTAAACTTCAATTCGGTTTTGCAACTCCTTTACCTTTTCCAACAACTTGAGTCACCTTTTTTCTAAAGATTCACCAATAACTAAACTTTTGCTTTTGGGTTTGGTTGCGATGAGATTTAATAGCGAAACAGGTGCAATGATGGATGTGGAACTAGCTGAGGTGTTACTTAGATTAACCAATGTACTTGCACTTTTTTCAACTTCTTTAGTTTTAGGTGGTGATACAGAGATAGTTGTAACAATGGTGGAAGTAGTTAGAACGGAGTGGGTACAATAGCCATTTACGAAGCTGCGGTTATGGGAAAACTATCCATGGTTGCGACACACTAGCGATGGTTGTGTGCATCACTTCATCTTCTACCACATCTTCAAATTTTCAAGAAACGACCTCATTCCCGGCTTTATCGGATACCAAAATTCTTGATCTCCACTATCAACATCTTCTTCCATATGTACATCTACACCTCCCGAATTCATGCCATCACCCTCCCTTTTTGGATACATTCTCCATATTGGTGGAGAAGAGTCCACCTTCTTTTCTTTCTCCTTAGTTGCCTTAAAGCAACAAGCCCGAGCCTTCTCATCTTTTCCAAAACCAATACCACACTTTCAGTCTTTTAATATCTTTCCCGAAATACAACAAACTCACGACGACGGATATTGTATCCTCCGCTTTGGTACATTTGGCCGTCAATTCATTAAATCGTTCAAGAATATCCTCCCCACTTCGACACTGTGTGCCGGTCGATCCGAGAGGTGGTTCATTGGAAAAGTCATAATGTAGTAACTCAGGATCCGTCAATTCGGTTTCATGTTCCATCTATCCTCATCACTTCGTTTGTGTTAATCGCCCAGAGGTGAATCCTTGGATAAAGTAAACATAGCACCAGACCTTGCACGATCATCTATGCACCTTTAGTAGCCAGGTTGGCTAGGGATTCCTCTACTTGTGTTAAGTTCCAAGGAACTCTCCACATTAGGAGTTGCCAAAGGTTGGGTCTTAATTATGTTTCCACTATCTGATCGGCATCTAAGAATGAATCAAGTGGAAGCCCTTCCAATCATGTCACCTCCACTCCATGTGACGACCTCATAAACAACACCAACACCACGCCTGAGGTAGCTTGGTGCCCTTCAGTCTCTAGTCCATTCAATTGGTTTAACGATGGTTTGGGTTTGACTAGAAGTAGGTTGAGTTGCACTAACAGGGTTGCAAGTGTACTACCGGTGGTTTGAGGTGACTAGCGGTGGGTTCGGTTGTACTATCGATGGGTGCAATGACTATAGATTGATATTCAAGACCTTCATCAAACTTAGGGATCAGGGCAAAGCAAGCATATATGGAAATAAAGGAACATCCCTAATTTGTAAATTTTGTGGCTGATTCCTCATATGTGCAAAGACCTTAGGAAGCATATAATGCACTTCATACTCCCTAAAATGCTGAACAGATTCTGCTATTTGACTTTCCACAATTAGTTGAATAAACCTAGGATATAAATAGTATTTACCCTTCTTCCTAATGTTCTATACTAACCCCCCATAAATCATCCTAGACCAATTAAACTTCCTTCCATCAGACAAACAGTCATGTGCCCAGAGCAACCACTATCAAAAACTCCTTTGTCTTTTAGCTCATCTTGTAGATTGCCCTGCACATGAAATTAAACAAATTAGTTCCTTTTGTGGACCCAAGCCAATCGACTTGGAGTGCCTCGTGCATCAACATAATCAAATTTCTTTAGGTCCATTGATGCACGGTTGACATGATGTAAAACCTTGGTCTTAGGTTTCCATTGCCAACTAGGCGAGGCCTTCACAGACATAAAATGGTTTCCAACCATTGTGTGGAGTTATCACCTTTGGAATTTTAAAAACTTCTTTTGTATCATTGGTGATATTTTGCTTAGCAGTGTTTTACAGTTGCTTAGCGGTGTTTACATTTTGCTTAGCAGTGGTTTGGAACCCATTTGGGTGTAGCGTGACAATTGATTTTGTATTTCCATTCCTCATTAACACGCTCTAGGAATCATGTTTCATTAGGATGAGGGTTTTTATTCTTTGAAAAGTTTTGATGATTTACCCTCCTCCAATGATTCCAAACTTGTGGTCTGTTTTTATAACAGTTTCTCTGTAAGTGCTCAAAACTACCACATGAAAAACAAGCCTTTTTAACACATTGAAACTCATCTCCTAACCTATTTGAAATTAGTCCATTGAAGTTTCTCTGGTTTCCCCTAGGTATATATCTTTTCATCTATTTCCTAGGTACTTCCTTGTACTCTACTACTTTCTTAGCAATTTGAGCTCCAAATCTAGGCACAAGGTTGGCTTGCTTAGTATTAACTTCCTTAAGAGGTTCTATCTTCTCAGGATGTGTTGATACAGATCTATCTTCCTCAGAATCTGATTCCCAATCTTCAATGATGGGAGCATCAGATGACTTATCGGAACCTATCTTAGGTGATTCATTACTAGTTTCACCTCTGAGGTTAATTGGCTAATTCAAAATAGCAGTTCTTTAGAAGGTGGTGCATGTTTCATAAGAGATGGTGGGGGCATATTATTGTAACTGTTGGATCGATGTACTCTAACCAAACTAACTTAAATAGCTTGTTAAGGTTTAATAACTTCGGATAAATCCTAAGTTATTAACAAAGAAACACTGAGCAAACTTTATTAAGTATGTGGAATTTACTTAACAAAGCTAAGAAGAATAACTTTAACTTTGAACGATTTTATTAATAACTCTAACTCTGCTTATTATGCAGATTCTTTAACGACTCTAATAATATCAAACTTCTTTCTAAAACTCTAATAATGTCGCATACGTATAATATCAATCTAGGGGTCCTTTTATAGGCTCAAGGATAACCCTAAACGATTTACAATTTGTATCCTTGTACGACAAGTAATCTAATAAAGAATATTCTAGAATTACAAGACTTTCCATAAACGAATATAACAGTTCTCTTAGCCTTGCAAGACTTTGACTTCTTAAAGAGTACTTTGACTTCCTCTTTAGCGAGACTTTAACTCTTTGACTTTTTCCAGTACTTTGTCATTCTTCATCACTTTCATATCCCAACAATCCTCCCCTAACTTGAATTCTACTTGCTTGACTTCAAGTTCCTTTGATGAATCTTTAACAGCCATCTTTAAGGAAAGATTATGTCTTAATCTTTGGATTGTATCTTTGTAGTTTATGTGCTTGTATCAGTATTATCAAAGTATCTTTAGAATTATTCTTTTATAGCATCATCCGTCAAACTCCATCTTTTTAGCAACACAGCAACAACTGACAATTTGTACATAAATTCAGTTTAAGTTGCAGTCTATTCTCATCACTTCCAGTGTGTGTTAACTCTGAGAGGTGAATCATTGAAAATTTTAAAAGATTTTGATCTCTTTACCAAAGCCATTAACTCTGGAGTAGCCAAATGTTTTTTATGTGTAAGACCATGGTACATTGATAACCATATGATTTTAGCAAATCATCAGCTATCAACAGATTTGATTTGTCTTTACCAAAAGTTGTACCCTTTTGGACTAGTTAGTTCTTTCAGCATGGTGAACTAATTACCATATAATGGTTTTTCCACAGCTTTTACCACAAGCCATTTTCTTGTGGGCTAGCCAACTCTTCACATTTGATATGGTGAGTTGATTACCATACAACTTATTAGCAAGTTGTTAACTAAAAACGGATTTGAGATATCTTTACCAGAGCCTTTTGCTCATGGATTAGCCAATCCTTTTGTAACCATGGTGGATTGATAACCTATTGAAGTTACCATCTCAAAAACCATTTATTTTATTCAACCTTTGTTTCAAAATATTTGTTACTTAACAAAGGTTTCTTTCAAAATCACTTAACGGTTTAAAAGCTAAGCGATACTTTGATGAATCTGTTTGATCACAGATGACTTAAATAAAGTACTGATATTTCAAAATTTATTCAATTAAAATTCATACCGTTATTCATCATCATCAAGAATTGTAGTCCATCGATAAACGGCTTGATGACCGACATGCTATTTCATTATCCTCTTCTACTTCCATTCCATGCTCCAAAGATTCTTCTCATAAGTTCAGGTGTAAGAGGATATATTCTATTAGCCAACATGTGAATCATAATTCCATCTTCTAGCTCTAGAACATGTACTCCAGATTCTTCAAAGAATCTCCAACTAACAATCTCCCAATTCTCTTGATTCTTCCAAATTTCAGCAGTGCTTTGTTCTTCATTTCCCATAAAGTTGTAAGATCTCCAAGCAATACTAAACCAACTCCTTCTGATGGATTTTGTTCAAAGTAATCTCGCACCACATGATATAAATAGAATACATCCACTCTATCTATGATGTGCAATAAATCCCATAGCCTATTGAACACTCTGAAGCTTTCATCTTCTCTATGAAACATCAGATAACTTCCATCTTTTGAGTCTACAACTTCAAAAGCAATAATTTGAGATTTGTTCATTTTCATCTCAGCATCATCTGTAGAATACTCAAAATCCACTACTCTTAAGTAATTCTTTAATTCATCATTAGTTTTAGATCGTAACTCAACTTTCTCTTTCTTTGATGACTGAATATCTTCAACTTCAGTTTTCTTTTTCTTTTCAATCTTTTCTTTCCAAGCAACATCATCTTTATAATCTTTGATGCTTTCAACATTTTTCTTATAAGCTTCCCTAACAACATCATACAATTCTTTCATCTCATGATATTTAAACCTCTGCAATCCTTTATATCCTTGACTTTTTAAGTAAGCCATCATTGCATTTTGTCTTTAGCTCGATTTGGTCTTCTTGGTAGGAATCTAACAGGAATAGGTGACACTAATGGTTCATCGGCCAACATTCAATTCCTCTTGCAACTTCTTAGTGCTTCTCTATTCCGAGCTTCTTCAATTAGCTTAGCTTCTCTATCTTTAGCATTTAATTCCTCTTGAAATTTTCTAGTCTTCTTCATTCATAGCTTCTTGGCAGCTCTTATCTTAAAAGTAGGTTTTTTTTTCTTCCTTTTCTCTACCAAATTACCCTTACCTTTATCTTTTGGATCTATTGCAGGTTGAGAAGTTCTTGGTTGTTCCTCTTCTTGCACTCACGGAATATTAACCCACCCGGCTGTGATAAACCTTGAAAAATTACAATGATGGTTCGTCATCACTTGCGGTATGTATAGGTTTGGGTGTAGCTTCTTCTTCTTGTTGATAGTTGAAGGACCAAATGCTTCTTCATGTAGTTGTTGAAGGACCAGCTTCTCTTAAAGTCTAACAACCTTGGAGTAATCAATTCTTGCCTAAAAGATCCTTGAAGAGCAATACTTTGTTCAGCAGTACCTTGAAGAGCAGTACTTTGAACTTGAACATCAATAATTTGCTCCTCACTTCCTTGAAATACCTTCTTCAGTCCTTTCATGTTCTTCAAGTACCTTGGTTCATTCTCCTTAACAACATCTTCTTTCAAATTCTTTTCTTCTAAAGTCCTCCCCAATTGGACGAAGATGATTGTTTTGAACTTTTGGCGTTTGGTCTTCCTAGACGCCTTTGCTCCTTCTTTTAGATTTGACCAGATACGATGATGTTGAACCAATGGCCAAACAAAATTCTTGAGTCTTCTAAACTTGAGCTTCAATTTCTTAATCTGTTTAGCTTGAGCCTCAGTAGTTTTCTTCAATTTGACTAACTCCCTTGTCAAAACATAATTATCCAATGTTAAATCTTCAGAGATAGAGTATGTGAATCATCTCCTTGAACTGGTGAATATTCCTCCTGTTGAGAATCGAGAACAGATCTTTGTGGAGATGGAGAAGGTGAAACTGCAATATCTTCTTGAACCGATTGGGAAGTACCTTGGGATCAGTACCTTCGATGCAACGTTGAGATGCGGTACTTGCATCTGATCCTTCTATATTATCGGCATCGACTCGGCCGGCTTGAACAACTTCCCTCATAGAAGTAGTTAAGGGAGTGTCCCTTCCAGTGAATAAATCACTCTTCCTAGCCATAAAGGTGAAAATTTTAGCTTGTTGAACCACAACAGGTAAAAGACTTGTTGGCTTAGGAACATCTGAAAGTTGTTTATTGAGGAATACTTGAACAAACCTTGGATACATCAACCATTTTGAGCCATGAGTGATGTGTGAAAGCATACCATCGAGAATTAGCCTCGAAAATATGAAAACACGATCTGTAGCCAATCCCGCTATAGCAGATGCTATGTTAGATCCAAATTGCTCCCATGAAGTACTTTTTAGCACAATGAAGCAACACATACACTAAAAACTTCCATTGAGGACAAAATAGTTGTTTCCTGAATGTTTGTTCAGTTAAAGACCCTTCATAACCAATGTGTCCAAAAGTATCCCAAATTAGTTGCTTATCAAAACGAATAGCCCCATCTTCATCATTAAACAATAAGTCTTCTCAATAGAGGCTTGACCTTGATATTCTTCAAAACATGAATATACTCTTCATCATTCTCCATATGAACCCTAGTTGTTTCCCAAAATTGTTGAATCCAAGGCTCAATAACATCTGGTTCTACTAATAGAGCATAACTAATTGGCGATCCAGTAAGATAATCAATGATGTCAAAAAGATTGCATTCGCGAGCTTGTCTAAATTAACCACCATATTATGCTTTGAAACCTTACACGATTCGCCATTGAGGATTATGTTATCACGATAAGAGATATGATGAATAATATAGGTGAAAGTGAGAGAAATATGAAAAATATTCTAAAGTATCAATATGAGAGGAAAATCGGAGCGCTTATTTATAGGTGAGATTTTAAAAATCACAACCCTTAATAACAAAGTTACCGTTAGTAATAATTACCCCTCAATATTACCGTTGGAACAATACTTTTTAATAAGACAACACTTACTTCCATTATGCAGTACTTTCCAAGCAACTTTCATAAAATAAAAAGCAGATTTTTCCATTTTCTTCCTTGCATACTAAGTAGACATTAATATCCTCTCCTCAAACAATGCATAGGACTATACTTACACTAAATAGTCCTCTCCTTAAATGTAGCTCAGTAATTGATCATACCAATACTCACCACCAAGTGAGTAAATCTTGAAACATCAAATCCTTTGGTGAGTAAATCAACTACATTATCATCTGTATGCACCTTGACAACATTAATGAGCCTATGCTCATAACAATCTCTAATGAAGTGGTGCCTAATCTGAATATGCTTGGTCTTGGAATGATATACTGGATTCTTTACAATGCAAATGGTACTCTCATTATCAATATTGATAGGAGTATTCTTGAAATTGAATCCATAATCCAAGAGTTGATTCTACATCCACAACACTTGTCCCAATAACTTGCAACAACCACATATTCAGCCCAGTAGAGGATGTTGCTGCAATATTCTGTTTCTTACATTGCCAAGAGACTAATCTTCTTCCAAGATATTGGCATCCACCAGTTGTTGATCTTCTATCATAGTTATCACCGCATAGTCACTATCGAAAAAGCTTCCAAGTGAAAAGGTGAATCCTTTGGATACCACAACCCCAACTTAGGTTGTTGTTTCAAATAACAAAAATTCTCTTCACTGCATTCATATGAGAGATCTTTGGTGTGACTTGATATCTTGCACATAAACAAACTGTAAACATGATATCGTGCCTTGATGCAGTAAGATACATAAGACAGCCAATCATTGATATGTATAATTTGACTTCAACTGGTTGTCCATCTTCATCCTTGCCCAATGAGTTGATTGATTTGATAGGTGTAGTAACAGACTTCATATCATCAAAATTGAACTTCTAAGTATGTCAGTAACATACTTATCTTGACTTATGAAAATTCCTTCCTTTGACTGCTTAACTTGAGTCCCAAAAGAAAGTTAACACCCATGGAACTCATTTGAAATTCATTCTGCATCAGCTTCTCAAACTCCTTGACCATAGAATGTTTGGTAGCTCCAAAGATAATATCATCTACATACACTTGAACTAGCATGATATCCTTCTTATCTCTCTTGATAAACAAAGTCTTATCTATAGCTCCTCTCCTATAACCATGTTGCAATAAAAAGGTAGAGAGCCTTTCATACCAGGCTCTTGGTGCTTGATGTAAGCCATAAAGAGCTTTGAAAACTTTGTAGACTTTGTTAGGATGTTTAGGATCTTCAAAACCAGGAGGTTTCTTGACATATACATCCTCTGTAATCTTGCCATATAAAAAGGCACTCTTGACATCCATTTGATAAACCCGAAATCCCATATAAGAAGCAAAAGATTCTAATTGTAATTTCATCCTTGCTCGAGATCAAACACTTCATCATAGTTAACTCCTTCTTCTTGTCGGTAGCCTTGTGCAACTAACCTTGCCTTATTTTTTATGACATTCTCTCTTCATCTCTGACTCAACACCCATCTTGTACCAATTACCTTCTTACCATCAGGAAGATCACATAATACCCAAACTTCTTGAAGTCTGGATTGTAGCATTCTTCTGCATAGCTTCACCCAACTTTCTTTAGTCAATGCTTGAGCAATATTCTTGGGTCCTCTTGAGAGATAAAGCAAGTAAACAGACATGTTTGATGGTCCTTATGATTAAGTCTGTTTTGTTTATAGACAAAGCTAAGTAAAGCATTATGAGGTTTAGTGAAAGTCTTAGCTTTGTGTCTAGTCATCACTCCATAAGTAGAAGGACCAATGATTTGATCAGTAGGATGATTCTTATGAATTCTTAAGTTTGGAGACTGTGGAACTCCGTAAGTATCTTTCAAATTAATAAAATCAGCATCTTCATTGGAATCTGAGAAAATACCTTCATCTTCACACTCATCATCAGTATCTTCTAATCCAGGCATGGTAGGATCATCCAAATCATCCAAAGTACCGGTAACGGTGCAGCAGTACTTTGTTCAAAAGTACTGTCCAAAGTATTGTGAGAGTACTCTGCAGTCTTGTTCTTCTTCTTTGCCTCTTCATAAGCTCTTCTTTGGTCATCGTATAAGATGTGCTAAAACATCTTGAAGAAGCATCGATTAAGTTCTTCTTGAATA
Organism: Chrysanthemum makinoi; assembly: GCA_910596185.1. Lineage (NCBI taxonomy): Eukaryota > Viridiplantae > Streptophyta > Magnoliopsida > Asterales > Asteraceae > Chrysanthemum > Chrysanthemum makinoi. The sequence continues at coordinate 160,527,066 of OU343218.1, forward strand.
GATTGATCCTCACCGACAATGAGGATTTTGGCTCATCGATTACTTTTCTTTCAACAGGTTAGGTTCTTCATCGTGAACAGCATCGATCTAATATGGACTCCATGAACAACATATTGTAAATCTTCTCCATTGTTCACAGGTTGATTTTCTTCTCTAACAGGTACATAGTTCATGGAAGAAGTTAAAACTTCAAGATCAAACATCCAATCAGGACCTTTACCCTTCTCATTGTCTTGATCTTCTAAAAACTCAACATGAAGACAATCTTGAACCTTCTTAGTGACTCTGTTGTACTCTAAAACCCTTCTTGTTGGTACAATAACCCAATAAATAACCTTCCCGACTTGCCATCAAACTTACCAGTTATCAATTGTATTCAAAATAGTAAGTGGGCATCCAAAAGGCTTCATAAATCGAATGTTAGGTTTGTTGCCCATCAGCAACTCATAAGGTGTCTTCATTTTTGGTAGTAATCGATACTATGTTAAGTACGCAAGCGGTACTTCAGCTTATTGAAAATTGAATAGGTAGTCGTGAATCTGCTAGCATTGTTCTGGCTGCTTCAATCAAAGTCCTATTCTTTCTCTCTGCAACACCATTCTGGCGTGGTGTTCTTGCAATATTGAACTCCCTCTTGATTCCTTTGTTTGCACAAAATTCATCCATAAGCTTGTTCTTGAATTGGTTCCATTATCATCTAATACCTCTAACCTTGAGTCTCAATTGGTTTTCAAGTGCTATTATGAGTGTCTCAATAGCATCAAAAGTATCATCTTTAAATCCCAAGAAAATTACCTGAATCTCGCAATCATACTGTACAACTAAGCATACTTTTTCTTGTTTAAACTTGCCCGTAACAGTCCAAACAAATCCATGTGTAACTGACTCCAAAGGTTCTCTAATAGTCCTCTCCCGAGCTTCTTACATGAAGTTTTGTGTTGTTTACCCTTCTTGCAAGCCAAACAGGAGTGATCATTCTTGTAAGTCTTTGAAGGTAAACCTCTAACTAAATTCCCTTTTACCAGTTTGTTGATATTCTTGAAATTTACATGTCCCAATCTTTTATGCCACTGATGTGCTTCTTCAGATGTTGCTTTTTCCACCAAACATGTGGCTCTTCCATAAGAATGAAGACTCTTCATATCTAGACTATACACATCATTGGTTCTTGGTACTCTAAGAACTACCAAGTTGTCATCAATAGGCTTGAATTCAGGAGAGAGGATGAGACATTCTATGGGTGAATAACACAGGATGCTTTTATCACGATTTGAGAGCCGATAATAAGTTGAACTTGAGCTCCTTCGCATATCTAACATTCTCAAAATCTATACCGCTTTGATGGTTCCTTTTCCAATAATTCTTCCTCCATTGGGATCATTCCCAAATGCAACTCTTCCTCCACTAATAGATCTAAAATCGATGAATCTCTCCTTCTCCTGTCATACTTCCAGAGCAACCACTATCTACAATCAAATGATCTTTAAGCTCCTCTTCGGGTTGCCCACTGCAAAGATAAAAGAGTTAGTGACTTTTAGGTACCCAAGCCATTACTGACTTGTGTTCCCTTTGTGGAGTTACAAACTCAAATTCTTTGAGTATGTAGTTTCCACTGTTTTTCAAAACATGATCCGGAATTATCTTTTGATTTTTAGCATGTGGATTTGCAAAACTTTCTGGATTTTCAACACTCTCTTTTACAAGTTCATTCTCTTTTCTTGTATCACAAAACATATGATTCACTGAAAGTACTTGTTTGTCCCTGGCAGATTACTTTTCCTCTTAACCCATTCGGTTTTAACACTTGGTTCCTGTGATCTAGATCCCCCATGTGAATTGTAATACCTTCTAGGTTGATAGTAATGAGATCTCCTAGGATACCTATTCCAAGAGGTGTTAGCATTACCTTGTTTTGATGGAGCAATTACTTTGGGAAAGTGTGGCGTACTGGTGGTCTAGAAAAGGTCTTCTTGGTGAGGTACATGATGGTGAGAAATTGTCGTGATTGACCCTATTTGAATTATTCCAATTGGTTTGATCTCTCTAGGTTTCGGTTGTGGACTGTTCTTTGGAAATTTTATAAGGTATTCTGAGTGATGTTCACAATCCTTGATTAAGTGATTAGGACTAACCATACTGTCAAAGTGACTTCTTCTATGTCTATGACCAAAACTATTATGTCTTCTAGGTGAATGATTAAACCTGTTTTGACCAAAGTTATCCCAAAAAGGTTTAGCGATCTTGTTTTGAAAAGGTTTTCCCGAAGTGCGCTTGTGAGCAGTACTTTGAATTGAAGGCCGCTTGACTTTGAACATCATCAGTTTCTTTTGGGTTTCACCTCTAGATTGACCAACTAGCTTTTTCCTAAACTCTATGCACTTGGCGAGACATCAGGCCTAGGGGTTGATGAATTCTAGTGGGATGGGGGCGCATGATAACCATTGTCTTTCTTCTATACTCGGGAGGTGTTTCACTAATGGAATCCTCATTACTAGATGTGTCTACATAATTAATGAGTTCATCATCACTAGTGGTTATATCCTCTAGGTCATCACCAGATTGATTCTCTTCTATGTTATCAAAGTCCATACCAAAACCTAAGCCAGTTTAATGTAAGCTCTTTCTGTTTTGAACATAAGTAACATGTGACAGACCAGATTCACCCCAAGCAGAAAACTTAGCTAACAAATCATCTCTTTCCTTAGTCAGTTTCTCAATTTCATAAATTTTACAGTTTAATTTCCATTCACTTAGTTTTAACTGATAGTCCTTGTGTATACTTTTACGCCCAAGCTACTTCATTTTTTTCATGTGCTAATATTTTGGCTTCCATAGATTCTAAGGTTATTTGATAACCACTACCTCCGAACCTAGCCCTAACACACTTATCTCTTTCAATCACATAACTGCCAAGTAATTTTTGATAAAAATCATGACAATTTGAGCATACCTCTGAGATAGGGGGAGACTTGGTGAAGTAGCTACCATTGCAAGTAGAACAGGATCATCTTCAATCTCCAAGCTCCAATCAAATCCTCCTAGACAATCTCGGATTCCAAAGCAAACATGTTCGGTTCCTCATCAAAAGTAGTGCTCCAGTCCAATTCTTCCACTCGAATTTTGCTTGCTTCTCCTGCTACCATACAAGAAGTCACGGTTCATCATCAAACTCTTCACTCCATCAACCTATGATAACTTCTCTTGAGCAGCAAAGCCTTTGTTTCAGGTAAGAATTTCTTTGAGTTCCGCTTTGGTTTCTCAATAACCTGTTGCTTGATACTTACCAAACCTGCACTCCCTAGCAAAGTGTCCAGTCTTTTGACAATTGAAGCATTAAATTTTGGATTTGTCAAAAGTGATACCTGGTTTTGAAGTCAATGCTTTTTCCTATTTTCTTCATGTACTTCTTGATCCTTGCAGTGATCATTGCAACTTGCCACCTGATATCAATTTCTTCTAAAGCATCCTCTTCAATCTGTGAGATATCTTCTTCATAAGTTATAGGTAAAGAAGCTTGTTGTGCAAAGAAAGAGCATACAACTTCATATGAGTGCATGATAGTAGTTGGTGGGGCTTCTTGAGCATAGGTGGGGGTAGTATATGAAATAGTACTTTGAGCCACATTACTTTGAGTGGAAGCAGTACTTTTGGTGGAAGTCTGCCCTTCTTTTAGGATGACAAAAGCAATCTCGTGTGATTTGGAACTGGTTTGGCCATTCATCTCATGCTCATACACCTTCAGATGATTGTATAGATCATCAAAGTCCATGACTTCAAACCTGTTTGTCCTCGATCATAGTAGCAATCACATGCCATGTGGATGGCAAACTCTTAAGAACTTGATTTGCATCTTCAACAAATACTTCTGCCTTGTATAGCTCCAACATGTTGAGGAGATTTTGAAATCTATCATATGCAGCATCAAGACTCTCTTTCACCAACAGTGAAAGTTTCAAACTGTTGTTTCAACAGATTGCATGCATCTTCTTAGAAGCTTCATTCCCTCCAATCGGTCTTGAGAGCGCCCAGTTGCTTTGCATCTTTAGCATCATGAAACTTCTAGATGTCCATCAGTATAGCAGATAGGAGTATGTTAAGAGCCTTCTCTTGATTCCTTATGGTAGCTGCTGGTAAGACTGGTTTGGGTGGTTTAGGTTGTCCACCAATCTCCACAGGTTCTGGAACTACTTCATTACCATTGACAATTACATTCCATAATGCATGGTGCATGTGGCAATGTACTGCCTCATCTTTATGCACCATAGATCATATTCGCCCTTCTTGATGATTGGAATTCGGTGAGGTGATTGATGGTGGTAGAACTGCTTCAGTCGACATCTTTAGGTTTTGTTGTAGTAGGGTTTTGGGTTTCTTCTTAGTAGGGTTTCCACAAGCTCGATACCACTTGTTGGAACGATGTACTCTAACCAAACTAACTTAAATAGCTTGTTAAGGTTTAATAACTTTGGATAAATCCTAAGTTATTAACAAAGAAACTGAAAGCAAACTCTATTAATTATGCGGAATTTACTTAACAAAGCTAAGAAGAATAACTTTAACTTTGAACGATTTTATTAATAACTCTAACTCTGCTTATTATGCAGATTCTTTAACAACTCTAATATTATCGAACTTCTTTCTAAAACTCTAATAATGTCGCGTACGTATAATATCAATCTAGGGGTCCTTTTATAGGCTCAAGGATAACCCTAAACGATTTACAATTTGTATCCTTGTACGACAAGTAATCTTATAAAGAATATTCTAGAATTACAAGACTTTCCATAAACGAATATAACAGTTCTCTTAGCATTGCAGTACTTTGACTTCTTCAGCAGTACTTTGACTTCCTCTTTAGCAGTACTTTAACTCTTTGACTTTTTCCAGTACTTTGTCATTCTTCAGCACTTTCATATCCCAACAGTAACCAAGACCAGTACCATCCTGGAACAATTTTTGACCTATTGGCTTATTTACTAGATCAGAAGCATACTGTGTTTTAGCAACCCTAACAACATGTTTTTCTTTTTCTTTTAGGGCTTCTTCCTTTACACTTTCTCCCTTTTCTAGTTTCTCTTTAAGCATCTTAATCTCTCTATCCTTAAGATCAATTTCACCACCAAGTATATTAATTTTATCAACATACTCAAACTCACATTTAATACAGTAATTAGGCTTTTCTTCAACACTTTCTAGACCAACTCTATAACCTAAGTTATCCAGAGACAGTCTTTCTACTTCTTTCCTTAAACTCTCAGTGATAGCTTTTTGAGATTCTAGGTTATCTTGACATGATTTAAAAGAACAAGTAGAAGTTTTAGAATCATTTGATACCTCGAATCGAACCGAAGATGAAGCATAACCCATAAGAGCAAAGTTATGCTCTTTTGAAGCTTCACTAGCAAGAAAAGCGCATTGGTCCTTCTTCAATCAACTCCTATCATAATCACCAAGACCATCTTGAGCCACCAATCTGAGAAGAAGGGCAGACTCTTCAGTGGACTTCTTGATGCCTTCAATCCTCTTAGGTGCTCGACATTCCCTTGCAAAGTGACCCTTCTTCTTGCGGTTAAAGCACTCCATCTTGCTTTTGTCGAACCCAGCTCTTCTTTTAGCATCATACTTGACCTGTCTTCCAGGTCCTTCGAAACTTCCTTGCTTGAAGAGTCAACATTGCCATTTGCCATTGAAGATTAATCTCAAAGATCATCGGATCAATTTGATCTAGATCTTGATTCAAAACAGTAACACTGGTAGTTAAATCAGCCAAAAGCACAAATGCACCATCATCACGACATTATCACTAACAGTGGTATTGTTTGCAATAGCCGTGGTTATACACCAGGCGCAGTGGATACATCTTGCGAATTCTTGTGATTAGTGGAAACAAAAGCAATGTTTTGGCTAGATGAAGATGTACCAACAATGTTGTTCTCAGACTCATATACCTTCAAGTTGTTGTAGAGATTGTCCAGAGTCATCTTTCAAAGTCATCCTTGTTCCTCCACACAACAAGATGCATAGCCCAGTCAGTGATAAACTTCGATGAACTTTAGATTAATATCTTCTTGAGCAACTTTGTAGTCCACTACTTCATTGACTGATAAGCTTTTGAAGTGTTATAGGTGCCATCTAGTTTTTCTCCACTCAGAGGTGAAGTTTTCAAGTGATGCTTGAGCATATTTTTCCTTAATTTCTTGGTAGCTTCATTACCAGCAAACCTTGTTTCTATAGCATCCATAAGCTCTTTAGCAGACTCATATTGTTCAAAGTCCAAAGCATATTCATTAGGTATTCCCATAGAGATAATACTATGAGCTTTAATCTCCATCTTTCTCTTAGCCTTGTCGATCTCACTAACAATGGAGATTTCTTTGCCATCTTCACCTTCTTAGGAAGAGTATTACACCTTTTCCACAACATCCCGAGAGAGCATAATCAATCATCTACGATATATTGCCTTATTCGCATCCTCAGATTTGGTACTCACCATGCTTGAGCATGGGCACCTTTGAAGCAGTAACCATGTGTGTTTCGTCAGACATCTTATCTTACTTAAACAGAATGTAACAAAGCTTCTTCTTGGTAACAGTTTCAAGATCACAAGCTCTGATACCACTTGTTGATCCCAGTTGAGCAAACGATCTAATATAGAAACTGACTTTAAATAAGAACTTATTAAGTATCACGCGGAATTTAATACTTAATCTTAAGAAGAAGAACAATGAACATTCAACACCTCAATATTATTATTAATACGAATACTCTAATAAGTATTAGGGTTTTTCAACCTTGAAGTGTATCGACCTTAGATATAAAACATACGTATATCTAATCTAACCTAGGATCTCCTTTTATAGACTAAGGAGTCCTAAACGTAACCTACAAGATAAATATCTTTTCCATATTTATCTAATACAAAATACTAAACCGACTATACAAGACTAGCAGTGGTTACATATCAATATCCGTGGTTACACAATACTACTAGCCGCGGTTTGTCTTCATCCGTGGTTCCATTCTTCTGTCCGTGGTTATATCAACTCTGTCCGTAGTTCCAGTACTTAGAATAATTCTTGATTCAAGGAACCAAAAACCCAACACATTGCAGCCCCCATGCGCGCTTAGCGAACGACACCCACCCTTTTGACCACGTTGTGTGGTAAAACGCTCGGAAGAGGTAGATAGTGGGGTTAATCGCCAATCGGCAATTAACCTCAAAGTTTGTTATTTTTGCTGCACCTATACAGTAGGGCTGAGCACAAAACCGATCGAACTGAGCCGAACCGGAAAACCGAGCCGAACCGGACCGACCCTTTTCGGTTCGGTTTCGGTTCCATGTCTTATCGGATGTCGGTTTTCGGTTCGGTTCGGTCCGACCCAAAACCGACCAAACATGCACATAAAGCATGTAAACCGGGCCGAACCGACACAAAACCGAACCGAACCAACCGATTCGGTTCGGTTTTCGGTCATGTTTTGTGAAATCGGTTCTCGGGTCGGTTCGGGTCGGTTCCGGACCGTTGCTCAGCCCTACTATACAGTGCAGCTGGGATATGTGCATACGATAGTAGTTTAATACGTCTCACAAGAATAAGGATATGGGCACACGTTGATTCGCAAATTCGAAAAAACGTATGTATACCCCTACCTTCCCTTCGGGGAAATCCGCTATTGACGCCTGCACAACCGGAATTACCGGATGCAGCGCAAGTAGGATATAATAATCCGAGGTGAACTCACGAAGTTCATCCTCGGTCATGTCAGAGGCGAAGTCAGTTAAACCACGGACCATGATATAGTTTTTATATGCGCACGCGCTGTTACCTTTTAAATAATAAGGGTTTTTTGGTAGATATTCGAGCTTTCAACAATGGCGGAAATGTTTTTTTACTGTGATAAACACAGTAAATGGGAAGCGACGGTTTATATAGGGTTTCACATCCATGGGATGATTGACGCGTGGATCCCACTTTCTCCAAACGTGTGGCCACCAATTGCTGAGGTGGCACACTTTCCATGCACTTTCCCGAGGATGTATTTGACTCTACTTGACTAGCTTCACCATAGTTTTAGGCGGGAAACCTTTGAAGCTTCTCCGCTACGCCTCGAATACTTTATGGGCTACAGCTATTAGTCTAGCATCCGCAGGTTTTCCCTGCGCATACTAGACTGGGGGGACATGATGATGTATAGTCCGCATTCGGGTCACGAACCCGACCAATGACTGCTACTAGCAAGCCCAGTACGACTAGGCTAACCCGATAACGGTTTGGGCTCACGAAAGCCCAAACCCAAAGTTATTTATGGCTTACGATATCGGATATCTCTTATCTTGGGAGATAAGTGTTTAATAACCGACTTAGGCGGGATACGCCAAAGTTTGGGGAACACGAAACCAATAAGGGTTTCGTGTGTATATAAAGGGCATCCCGGCCCTCATTAAAGGTACGATCTCAAACCCTAACTCTCCACTAAAACCCTAAAACCGATTACTGACTCTCACGCCGGAGAATAATCGTGGGAGACAATCCCACGGTAAGCCTAACGGTGTTTTCTGCTTTCTTAGTGCGCAGGTCTCAAGCATTAAGATCCAATTGATACGGGAACCGGAGTCCAAACAAGGAATGCCCAACTTTTGTATCAACAAATATCCTGCCCAACATGGTCTCCTCTAGGGATCGCGTCACAAATACTAGACAGACATTCGCTTGTGATGTTGTTTTGTTTAGCTCTTATAAAATCCAGTCGATCCTATTCAAGAGCACAATATACATTTACAACATATTGCTGAAACAGTCTTACACCTCTGAAGAGAAGGTCGTATTCATCAAAACGTTGATGTAACTGGTACGTGTAGTATTCATTCATTGATAATTTTGTTCGTTTTCTTTTTGCTCTTGGAGCTAATAATGTCATCTTTGTATTGTACCCTGGTTGACCATTTACAAAAAGAAGCGGAAATTGAAGAGACATGTATGAACTGTGTAGCTTGTTTATACGTTGAGGCCTCCTGTCTTTGTATTCTATAATGACGTCGTAATATGTTGCAGTATTTGGCCCACTTTAAAAAACTATTGCTCCAAGGGTTCCAGCTGAAGGAATTTGGTATTGTTGAGCTCCTACGACATTGTATAGTTGAATCTTGAAATCAGGTACATCTACTTGACTACACTTATTGCGTGTTGTTCTAAATGTTTGGACTAATTCGTTATGCTCATCCAGTTAACCTATCAGACTCTGTACAATTTCGGCTTTTAGATTACTCTTCTTGGATCCACCAAAAGGCTTTAATCTATTTTCAACTTCATTTTGAGTGTCATAGATATCTGAGTTGCATAAATTTTGGGTCTTCACCATTATCTAGGCACATAGTCCCTATCCAATGGTGAATTTCTCCTGAAATCTTGAAAACATAAGGCCCTCACCCATCATTAATTGATTCATCAATCTCAGCTCCAAAAGACGTCATACTAAACATTTGGTTATACGCTCTAATGTTCTACAAAAATGCTTGTCCTTGAATAATTCTTTAAAATATTGTGGAGGATCTCGTTCTTTATTAAACCTTACTTGACCTCCTGCGCAAAAACCATTATATTCAACAAAATTGCATTGATCATGATGTCCTTTCAAACGTTCTCCATACCAAAAAGTTGCATCACAGTGCCGGCACCTTAAGTCACAGTCACCCAAATCGATATAGTGCGATGACACATCTGTATTAAACATAAAATGAATGTTAAGAAACTGTTTTTGTTTAGCATAAATGTTAATAGGTTAAACGTAAGTCAAGTTAATGTATTTACCATCATCACATTGCATCCTTGAACTGCTACTACTATCTGCATTAACATATCGCCTTTTAGATTGTAACATTTGTCTGTTATTGAATGAACAACGATCTCTGTTTTTTCTTTTGTTGCTTGTAGGTTTTTACTGACGTCGTTGAGTATTTTTAATGTTGTTTGAATCTGTTTCAATATAAAGAATACATGAATATTTAAACAAAATAAAATTGGTATCATGAAGTTTAATAATTCACAGTAAATGTAATTTTATTTTTTTACCTTAAGCGTATGTCATACTTGAACTGGTATTACTATATGTAGCAGTATGTTGTAGTTTCGAGAGTACAATTTCTTCATCAGTAATTTGACACTGCTCTTTTTTCCTTTTCCTATTTGTGGAAGCATTTTTTGCAGACTCGTTTGCAACATGGATAGTATGGTCTTGTTTGTTTTGCCTACTATTAGTGTCATCTGAATCAGTCAAAAAAAGACATCAATGTTATATATTTTGTTACTTAACATAAAAGTTAATACACATAAGAAATATTAAATATATGTATGTACCTTGAGTATATTTTATCCATGAAATGTCATATGTTTGGTGAACCTGCTCCGCTGGCGCATTATAACCAAGATTATTTCCACTTTTATGCAGACTGCGATTATAAGGTTGATGATACTGGTTTGATGTATAGCCGCTTGGTTTATCTGCATTTTAGATATTTTAGTATGTATAATCATATAATTATGTTTTATAAGTGTTTCAAGTTTTAACTTAGAATAAAAACTGTACTCACCATTTACATTGTTGTATGTTGTACAATGTAGTAGCGCTGAAGAGTTGTTGTTACAACCATCTTGTGTATCCGAACAATTGTATATGTTAGCTGGCTTACTTGAAAGGCATGGAAAATCATTTATAGTTGTTTCTGCTGTATCAACATTGTGAAAATTATTGGGTTTCATGGTGCTACAACCATCTGCAACTGATGTTGCATTAAGTAAACATAGGTAAAATTAGTATCATTTAGTGAGAATCCCTATTCATACATTAACTGTTCCAATCATTGTGCCATTAAATTTTTTGTAATCTGCAGTGAATGCATCATCATAAATGAATATTTTTAATTTTCCAATTAAATTTGCTAACCATTATAAGGAATAGAAGGTAGGCCAAAAGTTGCTAAACCTGCAGTATTTTACAAAAGTAGTAGCACAAATGTGTATGGATTGATAAACATGAACAAAAGTATTTTGCATACCTTTTGATTTTCCACCTGTTTCTCGTTGTCTTTCTGCGTGCATACATAATCTGTTTGTGTACTGGCTTTGTTGAAATATCTAGCTATTTTGCGGGAGAAATTGATTGTGTTCTTGTAATGAGGATGTATTCAGTGTAGATGTCATAACTAATTGTGGTTGTTCAGATTCTTTAACATTTTTTTGTGCATATAGCTGATGATAAAGGCGACTGCTTTGACCATAGTCATATATTTGTCGCTCACTTAACTGTCTCTGAGGTTCGACATAAGGTAATCCATTGTTGTTTACATTACCCATATAATCTGCATGTGTATGCCTCCCCATTTTTTTGACATATTTCCTTAGCATTTTTTATTATTATTTTTTTTATTTTTTTTTGTATAAAGTATATAGGTAACAGTATTGCTAACAAAAACTAATACTAAATGTAACAATATATGAAGGGTTTTATATCAGACAGGTTACCCAACTTTCCCACTTTGTTCGCCTAAGTTACCCAACTTTCATTTTGTTCACTTAGGTTACTGAACTTTAGTTAAGCATTCAACCTTCATTTTTCAGTGTAATCAAAGTAACCCAAATGCATTTTTTTAGGTAAGTTAAGTAACCCAAATGCATTTTTTTAGGTAAGTTAAGTAACCTAAATATCTCATTTTACAAATTCAGTAACCTGAATGTCAACTCCGTGTAGTCCAATACCCTGTTTGCATAAAAAAAAGTTTTGTAACTTAGGCGAATAAAGTTGAAAAGTTGTGTAACATATCTGTCTATAAACCCTATGATTAGGTGACATAAACAACATTGCATGATCACGTTTTGCATATGTAAATAGTAAAACAACATCAGTAACACTTTAAGTATTTGTAAATCTGATTATATAACTTTATTTAAAATAACTGGAAAGAAAGTACCTTATATTATGATTTCTTTTTTACATAGATAGTCCTGGTGTGTGGTCTTGCACACATAAAAGAAACAATTAAACAAATGAATGCTGCTGAATGTAGAAAGGAGAAGCTTTTGAAGACACTTGATCAACCTGAGAAACAGTTAAACAAATGAATGTTGCACAATCTGGAAAGCAAACACCTTTTAAAGACACTGGATCAACATGACAACCTATGATCAATAGTGGTGCTATGAAGCTTGCTTAAGAAAACTGCAACATGATGGTTAGAAGCTTCCAACTTAATGAAAGATTAGTCTCGAGTAATCCACCCATAAAATAATTGCCACAATGGCACCTCATTTAATGCATGGTAGTACGCTACAGTAACCGTTTATACTTAACGGTTTGTAATAGTTTTAAACAGTTGAAAACAGCTGTAGAAAGTAACCGTTTATACTTAACGGTTTGTAATAGTTTTAAACAATTGAAAACAACTGTAGAAAGTCACTCACATATTGATTTTAGCCAATAACAATAAGTTAACACATCGATTAGAACCAATCACATATTTACACACCACTAACGGCGTTAAAAGAATGGGTAAAAAGTTATCCCCATTTTTAGTATATAATATAAGGGTTTTTCTATTATGTGCCCTAGGGCACATGATAAGAAGTAAAAAAAATATATAAAAGTACATGGAGATCCACGAAAAAAGACACAAGTACATGTAAAAAATATATTTTTTGTGGATCACTATGTACTTTTATGTACTTTTTCACTCATTAACATGTGCCCTAGGGCACATAATAGAAAAAACCCGTAGTATAATAGTAATGTTTACAAATTCATTTTTTCTAAAAAAATAGTCAAAAAATACATTTGTCACAAATAGGGTTTATAGACAGATATGTTACCCAACTTTTCAACTTTATTCGCCTAAGTTACCAAACTTTTTTTTTGTGCAAACAGGGTATTGGACTATACGGAGTTGACATTCAGGTTACTGAATCTGTAAAATGAGACATTTAGGTTACTTAACTTACCTAAAAAATGTATTTGGGTTACTTTGATTACACTGAAAAAATGGAGGGTGAATGCTTAACTAAAGTTCAGTAACTTAAGTGAACAAAATGAAAGTTTGGTAACTTAGACGAATAAAATTGAAAAGTTGGGTAACCTATCTGTTTATAAACCCGTCACAAATATAACAAGAAAACCTTTAAGATACGGAGCAATGTAAAAACATCTTATGGGTTGAAACTAAAATTTAGAAAAACAAAACCATCCACAAATATAAACAAGAAATTTTTTTTTCCTTTGCGAGTCGGTTCTTCTGATCATGGTCTCAACCACCGACTGTTAGTTTTTCCTATATATATTCTAGGAATCGGCTTAATTAATTCTCATTAGACCTAAAATTTTCATTCTTTCTAATTGAAAACTCGATTTCTTATTCTTAATTTGATCATATATCCCTAAATGTCGATATCAGTAGATGTATACCCATCACAAGACGACCTTGTATACGAAGAAGAACTCCTTCGTAACCCCTTCAGTTTAAAACTCTGGTGGCGTTACTTAATCGCCCGAACCGACTCCCCTTTTAAAAAGCGTTCCATTATTTACGAACGCGCCCTCAAATCCCTCCCTGGTAGTTACAAACTATGGCACGCGTATCTCCGCGAGCGGCTCGAGCTAGTCCGTAACTTGCCCGTTTCGCATTCCCAATACGATAGTTTAAATAACACTTTTGAACGCGCTTTAGTCACTATGCATAAAATGCCTAGGATTTGGACTATGTATTTGAAGACTTTGACTGAGCAGAAAATTGTGACGCGTACACGTAGGGTGTTTGATAGGGCGTTGTGTGCGTTGCCTGTCACCCAACATGATAGGATTTGGGAGTTGTATTTGGTTTTTGTGAGTCAGAGGGGTGTGCCGATTGAGACGTCGCTTAGGGTTTATAGGCGGTATCTCAAGTATGATCCGAATCATATTGAGGATTTGATTGAGTTTTTGTTGAGTTCGGGTTTGTGGCAAGAGGCGGCGGAGAGGTTAGCGGGGGTTTTGAATGATGATAGGTTTTGGAGTATTAAAGGGAAGACAAAGCATAGGTTGTGGCTTGAGCTGTGTGATTTGTTGACGAATCATGCGAGTGAGATATCCGGATTGAATGTTGATGCCATTATTAGAGGTGGGATTAGGAAGTTTAGTGATGAGGTTGGGAGGTTGTGGACGTCGTTAGCAGATTATTATATTAGAAGGAAGTTGTTGGAGAAGGCGAGGGATGTGTTTGAGGAAGGGATGACGACGGTTGTGACGGTTAGGGATTTTAGTGTGATTTTTGATGCGTATTCGCAGTTTGAAGAGAGTGTGCTTGCGTTGAAGATGGAAGCGATGAGTGATGACGAGGATGAGGAGGAGGAAGATGGTGGGAAAGAGAACGGTGTTGAGGATGATGGTGAAGACGAGGAAGATGATCGGCTTAATGTGGGGAAGTTGGAGGAGAAGCTTAAGAGGTTTTGGTTGTGTGACGAGAAGGATGTTGATTTGAGAATAGCGAGATTGGAGCATCTTATGGATCGGAGGCCTGAATTGGCTAATAGTGTTCTTTTACGCCAAAATCCTCATAACGTGGAACAGTGGCATAGGAGAGTTAAGATATTTGAAGGTAATCCGACAAAGCAGATATTGACATACACCGAGGCTGTAAGAACGATTGACCCAATGAAAGCTGTTGGCAAACCACATACGTTATGGGTTGCGTTTGCGAAGTTGTATGAAACTCATAAGGATGTTGCTAATGCTAGGGTGATCTTAGATAAGGCTGTGCAAGTTAATTATAAAGCCGTGGATAACCTGGCTAGTGTTTGGTGTGAATGGGCAGAGATGGAACTTAGGCACAAGAATTTCAAGGGAGCTTTGGAGTTAATGAGGCGTGCTACTGCCGAACCGTCTGCTGAGGTGAAACGCAGAGGTAAGCTATTCCTCTATTTATGTTTAATTTTGTCATGCATATAAATGCGTATTTGATACCTTTGTACTCCGTATTTGCTTTTGTTTTGTTTTCACTTTGCAATTACCATAAGTGCACAACATGGGTAATACGAAACCAAATTTTACATAAATCTAATTTAGATGTAACAATATACAATGGGGTTAGTTGATATACGTCTGAAAACACCCCACAGTGGAATTTCGCATTTGGTATCTTGTAAGATTATGTCTGTCAGGTGACAAGCTAACCTTTTATGGTGATTAGCTAGGTAATGGTCAGAACGGGGTCATCACATGTCATTTGTAGTTGGGTTGACCCAACAAGTTTTACTATATTCTAATCTCTGTGAGTTATTTCAGTTTCAACTGAGTTTTTTTATTGGTCTCATTTAACCCACTAGCGATAAAACACAACCTAAATCAAACCAATCTCATTTGTAAGTGGGTCGAAATTTACACATTTTATGATTATGTTAGCAATATGTGCCCTGGCATTGGTATAGTTTTGTGTAGTTGATTTAGACAACTTTATATTGCTACTGTATTAATAAACTCGGGTGTAATGCAAACACATAAAAGTTGACCTTTTTTATTTTTAAGAGATTGAAGTGTGTAACTGCTAAACATGTATCGTAGGCTGGGATATTTGCTATAACCTAAGGTCACTTACGGTGTTGTTCACTTGTTTGTTGATTAGAGGCGGTCTAAAGCACTTTTTCTAAAATAGAGTAGGCTGTTTGTTTTTCCTCAATATGATCTCTCTTATGTTTTTATCAAATCATCAAATATAAGAATTTCCATAAATTTGTAACAAACTTTAAATCAAAATCCAAAATTAGGCAAAATCCGTCAATACTAACATTCCATGCGGTTAGATACGAATGGTGCATATTACGAATTGGTTTTTACCGTTCACTTTTGTACATGGTTTAGAATTGATAGCTTGGACTCTAGAGTTACAACTTACACTGTTTTATCTTGCAATTTTCTACTGCAGTGGCTGCTGATGGCAATGAGCCAGTACAAATAAAGTTGCACGAGTCTCTAAGACTTTGGACATTTTATGCGGATTTAGAGGAAAGTTTAGGCACTTTGGAATCAACCCGTGCTGTCTATGAGCGGATCTTGGATCTTCAAATTGCCACACCACAAATTATTATAAACTATGCAATGGTCCTTGAGGTATGTAAAGTCACTTTTATTTTCTTCATTATATCCACAATTTTCAATTTTGCAACCTTATTTTACTTCATGTTATTTTTCTACTACTTAACGCTTCCGAAACTAAAATTTAACTTACATGTGCTCCAGGATCATAAGTATTTCGAGGATGCTTTCAAGGTCTATGACAGAGGGGTGAAGATCTTCAAATATCCACATGTGAAAGATATTTGGGTTACTTATCTCTCAAAGTTTGTCAAAAGATACGGGAAGTCAAGACTTGAGAGGTCTAGAGAGCTATTTGAGCATGCTGTTGAAATGGTACGGTTACTGGTCAATTGTGCATTGCATTTATGCTTATTATGTGGATAATATCATTCACTATCTTCTCTGCTCATAATTTATCATCTAATTTGATTATAACTTATCGGTTTGATTCAATGATTGTTGAACAGGCTCCTTCTGAAGTTGTAAAGCCATTATATCTTAAGTATGCCAAGTTAGAAGAGGATTTTGGTCTAACTAAACGAGCCATGGGTGTTTATGATCAAGCAACAAAGGCGGTCCCAGCCAGCGAGCAGTTGAGCATGTATGAAATATACATTGCTCGTGCAGCGGAAATATATGGTGTTCCAAAAACTCGGGAGATCTATGCGCAGGCAATTTCTTCTGAAGGACTCCCCGAGAAAGATGCTATGAAGATGTGTGTCAAGTATGCTGAGCTTGAAAAAAGTCTTGGAGAAATTGATCGTGCGCGTCAAATATACGTATATGCATCTAGGCTAGCAGACCCTCGGTTTGATGGTGATTTTTGGAAAAAGTGGCATGAATTTGAAGTAAACCATGGCAATGAGGATACTTTCCGTGACATGCTTCGGATTAAGAGGAGTGTTTCTGCAAGACATAGCCAGGTATGCTTACTTTCTTTCGGTTTTTCTTGTCCAACAGTTCAAAATGGATTTGTGTTCAAACCAGCATGCGCTAAGTAAACCATTTTTTTTCTATGCTTATTTGTTTGTTTCTGTTTCTGTATGAATAATAAGTGTGTTAGTTAGGATTACAAACAAAATTAGGAGATTGTATGCCCTAAACATAGTTTTTGGGGGACACATTTAAATAATTGTTACCAGAACTAAATCTGTGAATGAAACAAATTTTTAGAGGTTATATGCATTAATAATAGTTTTTGGGGGACATATTTGAAATAAAACATGACCAGGGCTGTAAAAGAGTTGAGCTCGAGATCGATTCGTTTGTAAATTTGAGCTAAGATCGTGACTGATTCTATACGATTGAGCTTGTTTGTCAGATGAGTCTAAAGAAGCCAAAGATCGTCTTGATTTTTGTCTGCACGCTTGTTTAGCCTTGCAAGCTTAAGTGAGCTCAGTATTTAAAGCTTGGGCTCAAGCTCCTGTATTAAACCAAGTCAACTTCTAGCTTGTCTATCTTGACCTCAGGTTGAGTTTCTAGCGAGGCAGCCTGAGTAGTTCAGATTGCTTACACCCATAAATACAACTTAACCTGACCCAATAAGCAAATTGTTCATAATTGGTACATGTAGGGAGAAATATTGATAAACAGCTACAACTTTTTCTTTAATTTACTTATCAACTACTCAATTCCCTAAAATATAAATTGAAGATTGTAGAGGAGTATAATTTGCATAAAGAAATGCATGAGGATTGAGGATCACGATACTAATGTGTTTTAATTTGTTATTTCAGACACACGTCTTTATGCCAGAGTACTTGCAGAAGCCTACTGTAGATGAAGCAATGGATCAGTTAAAGAGAGCGGGGGTCCCTGAGGACGAAATGGAAGCTTTAGAAAGGCAGCTAGCGCCAAAGGAAGACAGCGCTGCTAGGAAGCTTGGATTTGTGAGTAGCAGTGTACAGTTATCAGAAACCGCTTCAGGATTGATCCAGAATCAAGAAGAAATTGAACTTCCAGAAGGAAGCGACAGTGATGAAGAAGATGATGATGGTAAAGTCGAAATTGCACAAAAAGATGTACCAGATGCTGTGTACGGCGGTCTTGTTAGGAAACGAGATGAAGAAGAAGCGGAAAAAGAGAAGGAAACTGGTGATGGTGACACCCGTCTTGGTGCACTTGAAAGAATTAAGCGGATGCGACAAGGTAACTAAGTTTTTTTTTTTCAACCATTTTAGTGGAGAGTTGTCTAGAAATATGTTGTAAAAACTTGTTCTTGATCTTTCATGGTATTCTTACTACTTTGCCAGAATCATTTTGATGTAAATACGTAGATTTCTTCATAACAAATGAATCAAATACTGTATTTTATAAGGTTGAGAAACTAAAATGACATATAATTGACTAACTGTGTTCAGACTACAAAGAGAAAAAGGTAAGAGATGATGAATTGTTCCAAACAATCCTTTATGAGATCCACTGTGGTTCTTGTTTCATCATGTACATTTGATATTCCATATCTAAGGCTCACTCATGCTAACAAACTGACTGGACCACTTACTAGACCCGTTAACTTTATTGGTTAGCCAACTCAAACTTAGGGGCATTCAGAATTCGGGTGATATCACATGAACCGAAATCGAATCAAACTGAAAAACAAGCTAACCGAATTTTTAACCGAACCAAATATATCAAACCGAACCGAATCAAACTGAATTAAATATTCGATTTTCAGTTTGGATTTGATTTTGGCAAATCTAAACCGAAAATCGAATTCATATAATATATACATATACATAAAAAAGACCATTAAAATTTTGAAAAAAAAAAACCTTTTTAAACTTGAGATAACTTTTTTTTTGCTAAAAATCTATATAATTAAATTAAAAAAAATATATAAATGATATAATTCGGGTTACCGAACCGAATTTGGCATTGTTTTAAATCATGAAAATGCCACCAATGAAGATAATGACTTGACAGAGAATTAGATCTGAGTGATCAATGCATGTTTACTGGATCATCATATTCTGCTCACTTAAATAGTTAAATTAGAATGTCAAAAGATGAACACTGATATGGAGAGATTAACCCAAAGCTAAACATTGTGGTCATACATTAGTACTTACCACCTGCAAACCATTGCAATTTTTAACCTACATCTTAACTTAATCTTTTTTTTAGGAAATCTGCTTTCCCGTAGGATACTGGCATACTGCCCTTACTTTTAAGACATATTTCATGATTGCATATATGTGGTGTTGACTGTTGACCAATAAATCTTACATAAATCAACTGCGTAAGAGGGCCATAATCATTCTAGTTAGGCAAAAGAACATTGCTTCATGGTTGGAAAGGCTGTGAATATACAAGGACTAACCAACCTTCAACAAAATACATGAATTGTGGCCTATGCAAAAAACAAGGTGTCATTGTGTTAGTGCAATGAAGTGAGGGTAAGCTTCACCGTTATATAACTATACATAGGGAGTTAACTATGCAGCAGATGATACCGACTCTCCTAGTCTCCTTTTTCAGCCACGATGTCTTCTTCTTCCATCCATGGTTGTTTAGGACCCTGAAACCAATAGCATACATGAATACATGATACTCTATCAGATTACAGCTGAATTCTTGGAAGTGCGTTTGATGGGTTGAAGGTCTTCACAGGTAAAAAATAGTGTTGAAACAATTACCTTTCCTTGACGAATGATTTTTGGGGGAATGTGAAGCATGTCCACTACAGTAGATGGGTTTGCCACTCTAACACCAGCATCAATGACAAAATCAAGACCCTGAAAATTAAGTATAGCTGAGAAAAATAAACTCTGATAATAACCGGTAACAGGTCAGAACAGGTTCTGGTTGGGTTGGTTAACAAACCTTAAATTTGTCCATTCTCTAACAAACTACTTATATATTAATGTCTTGACTATGCTTACAAAAATAATCTAAATCTCCAAATAAAAGGATTTAGAATGTTATTCACTGAAAACAGACTTTTGGCAACTTCAAAGTTCAAACCTGTTTGACCAGTAGAAGACACCCCATTCGACATAAGTAAATGGGTCACTATAGCCACTGATATATATAGTAAAATAACGGGTGCCACAGCAAGCAGCAACTTATTATGATCTGTTCGCATGACCCAATTTATATTTTATAACGGGGTAGAGAATTTATATAGAAAATTTCAGGGTACCTCTGGTCCGTATGTATCAGCTATTAGAACTGGATCGATTATCCATTGATCTTGCTTTGGTGACCTCACACTGTAACAAAGAATACAAGTAATTAATGATTGCCATCAGAATAAAGTAGGGACAGGTGATTAGAAACAACCATAGATGAGAGATATACGCTTTGATAATTTGATCCATCAAGCTTACCTAGTGGTAATGAGAGGTGCGCCCATCTTCTCCAATACTGCTTGACATACAGGATCATCGGGTATGCGGACACCCACACTTTTCCTAGATGCATATTTAGAAACAGCAGTTCCGTATTTCACACACTGTTTTGGTAATGCTTTGCTTGCAGTTAAGATGAAAGTGTACTGTTACATTAATAAAACAGCAAACAAGAGATACGTAACAGGAAACCGTCAGAAGAGCTGTCAAACTAATAAAAGAAGCTCGAAAATCAGGAAACAGATAGGATGAAACAAGTGAAGAGTAACTTCTTAGTTTAAATAGGGCTCACAATCTCGACCAATTTACTGATGAATAGATCGATTTTGGTTGTGTTATATCTCAAACGGGTCAAATTGAAAAAAGTAGATAAAAGGGGATGCGTCAAATGGATCTAGCAACATGAATGTCTCCGAAGTCTATTTTTAAGGCATATAAAACCTCCTTAAATGTTTTATTGAATAAATTATATTATAATTGTTAAAAAAAATAGTTTTAATTCACATGCTAATAACTATAACAACAACAACAACAACAAACCCAATCCCGCCTAGGCAGGGTATGGGGGAGGTAAAATGTAGACAGATCCTACCCCTACACTAGGGTGATCCCGAGTGTAGGGAGACTGCTTCCAACGAGACCTCCGGCAAGTGCATGTGTGCTAGTGCAAAGGATAGAGAAGCATACGACAAAAACAAAAGGCAAAAGTGAAGAAAAAGAAAGCAAGCACACAAGCAGACAGGGCATACAGGGCATACAGGATAAAAAACTACTCACAAGCACACCGAAAATAAGCCAAAAGCAACGCGCACCAGAAATAAAACCAAAAGCAGACCAACAAAAGGAGGCAACACAGAGCAAAGCAAAGTAGCACACGAGGCCTAGAGCTAATGCAGAAAAGATGAAAAAACACGAGGCCTACATGCTAATAACTATAGATAATTCTAAAAAAAAAAGACAAGAAGTGTTTGCGGGACAAGCTGACCCACCCCATACAAAAGATGAGTTGTTACTCAACCAGTATTGCATATGAAGCATTACAAAGATAATAAATAAAGTTGTGGCTATTCCTCCTACAAATAGTGTCAAATAAGACAACATGATTGCATCAAAGTGCCTTAAAATAGTGACTGTGTTTAAAATTAACTAAGTGCAGAAGGTCAAATTAGGTGCAAATTATAACAAATAAGAACAGATAGCAAAAATATACTTACAGGTCCAGGCAAGCAATGTTTCACTGCTCGAAAGTAGTCAGAAAGGCCGTTACTGTTACCACGTGGGAACCCAGTTGTATATGTATCTATATCATGGAGAGAACGGCACAAGATACTATACGGCTGCAAGAATAATAAGATGGTATTAGAAAGATCATAAAACAAAAGAACACCAAACCACCCAAATAAAGACGGTATGTTTTAGCAGGAAAAAAAAAGAGATGCTTGCCTTTGTAGATTCTACATCTTTCAGCCTGCATTAAAGATACAAAGAATAGAAACTGTGGTTATTAGTGGATATAACCATGTGATTTGACTTTTTTTTCAAATAAAATGTGAAAGTACAAATACATCTACCTTCTAAGACGTTCAAGGGCATCATGGTTAGTCATATCACAAACCATAGCATACCTATTGAGAGCACAAAATAAACATAGATGTCAAAAAGAAAACCATGAAGTATAGCATATTCAGGGACTCTTGTTCTACAATCATCTCCAAATGTCCAATAGAAGTTATTAAACACAGTCAATTTTGACTATTAAATCTTAACTCCTACACCCTATTCTACTATATAGATGTTACCATCTATAAAATAGAATGACACACTAGCGATATACTGATAGAAACATATTTCTGTATGTATGTTATATAAGTTTAGACACATCATGACATATGTGAAGACACGCACACAAATGTGAAGAGGTTAAAGCCTTATAGGCGATGTAACTTACACAGTGTCAGTGGGAATGACCCCAACAGCTCCCTTTTTAAGAAGTTCCACGGCTGAATCCAGTTTCCATGTGTCTGATCCATCCGGATCAACTTCAATGTAGAGCATCCCATCTTCCTAATATTTTCAACAATCATTAAGAGCTTTAGACCTCTATTCTCACATATATATTACTTAATACTAAACTTATCGTTTATTAAACATTTATCCAATGAAAATCTGAAAATACAGGATATGATAAGTGTTGACCATATACGGGATTCTACTAGTGATAGGGAAAGCTCTAATACTGAAAAATTCTAGCAATTCAATATATAGGGGAGATGACTTATACATCACCAAAAATACATCCACACACCAAAGCACTAGTATATATCATTTAAAATGACGCCACACCGTACTAATTGCTGGACCTTCAATTGTTATGTTTGAAGGTCAGGAAATCATCTCAAGTCCTTAAAGTTGCTAAAAGATGGGATGTGATGATGAATGAATCAAAGAATAAATGAAGTTCCAATGGAACAGTGCTGATAACAGGTTCCTAAAAGGGTGTTTGGGTCAAGGAGATAAAAAGTTCTCTGCAAGTTATCGCCTTGATTAGTGTATCTGAGGGCCTTGTACCTTGTAGTTGTTGAAAAGCTGGATGGATTACCAACTCATTCACATCAGGGGTGCCTGGAGAGGCAACTAATCATGAGTGTGTTGCTCTGTCCATTTCAGCTTAGTAGACAGTTACATAAAGAAGGTTTCCAGAACTGTGGTGGAATGCCAACCTGGTGATGCCTTTTCTCTGTTTTTTCATGGTGATGGAGTTATGGAAAACAGGAAAGGGAAATGTAGCTAAGGTGGGATGTATCCTCGGGCAACTCAGTGCATTTGAGTGATGCCTGCAAAAGGAAATGTAGCTCTTTGCACTTGAGACCCAATGAAACAGGAGTTTTGATCTCTTTTCTGATGATGCCCTGAATAAGAGCGTCTAGTCTCATTTGTAAGGGCTGCAGATGAGGCTAGGAAGGGTGTTTGTTCAGTGGAAATGTAGTCAAAAGAGAGACATTTCTCCATGGTTGCCTAGATGATAGTATGCAGTTACTATGTCTAGAAGAATGGTGAGTTTTAGAATCAGTTTTAAGTCCTGAATGTTTGAAAATGTATGTTGCTGTAATGTTGTATCAGCCATATGAGCTTGTTCATAGAAGGCTGCTTTGAATAACCATGTAATCTACTGATTCTAAAGTTAATAAAATTCACCATTTCAGGAAAAAAAAAAACATTGAACAAATAATGTTAGGTTTAAAAGCCACCTCGTATTTTATATTTTTGGTCCACTTCTAGTGACGATAACAAAAACTGGTACAGACACTTTTTTGTATGGTCATTTTGAGCTATAACAATAAATTTGGGACGGAGGGCGTAGAATTTAACCGGGGGGGGGGTATTTCGGGTTATATAGCCAGCTCATGGCTTATTTGGTTTTGGGCTTATGTTTCGTAAGCTCACTTTTTTTGTGGTTTATTTTGAAGCTTTTCGACTTATATAAGTTTACTACGGAGTATGACGTAATAAACTTACATAAGCCGAAAAGTTCTCAAAAAGTGAGCTTATGAAACATAAGCACAAAATCAAATAAGCCATAAGCCGAAACAAACACCCCCTAAAAGTGGCAAAAACAAATATGTTAACAATCCTTTAGTAAATGAAGATGGAATAACATTTTACCTTGGGAAGACCAGGGGAAGCGTATTTGAGACGTTTTGGGCTTTTTTTAACAGCAGCCACTATTTTTAACCGTGAAACTTTATGTTTTGGTGGTGGTGGTTGGAATGACACGTCGGATGAGCTTAAAGGGCTCCGCTTGAATGAGAGGGATGGTGAGGTGGACCATCCGTACGGTTTCATTTGCAACGCCATACCTCCTCCTCCTCCTGCTGCTGCTCCTTATCAGAGAGGGGTTTCAGGAGTTTCAAAACAAAAAGGCAAAAACAGACACGAAAGAGGAGGATATTCTTTTTTAAAGAAAAGTGTCGATACTTCTAGCTTCTCTTTTTAAATATCGACACTTCTAGTTTCTCTTTTATACTTCTTGACTTCTTGTGTCATGTTTGATTTTTTAACGTCTTTTTTTCCGACTTTTGCATTAATTATTTTCAACTTTTGGTTTTTAAATATATTTTTATTAATATAATTATACTCGACAAGTACCCGTGCATAACAACGAGATTTTATAGTGACAAATCGTTTAGTAATAAAAAAATGTTTATGGGTTATAAACGAAAAATAATAAAAGTTTGAAGATTAGGGGATTAAACACAATGTTTTGAAACCCGGTTCGACCAGGGTGGTACAACTGGTTGAACCGTTTCAGTCGAAAAACGGGTCAACATGACGGGTTGGGTTGAACACAGGTGAAATTAAACTGGGTCAACCCGTCGGGTTTGAAGTGTCCCGGGTCAACCCGGTTTTCGATGTGTATTAATAATTTCCTTTTGAAATATATGTTTTCAACATTTCTATTTTTTGTTTCAACTTTTTACTTTTCACTTTTTGTTTTTTTCCTTTATATATAGTATACGCGGGTACCCTGTGATGATTAACCGGAGAAATAGATCTTGATAAGGCCCGATTTACCAGTTTGTATTGGTTTCAACGGATCCTCTCTGGTTCGTTTTCGGATGACTTTTATTGGTTAGTCGAACCGGTGGCGACACCGATTCCCCGATTGAACCCGTTGGTCCGGTCCGGTTTTCAAAACTATATGTACCATTAACTTGTTAGCTTGTATAAAACTTTGTGCGTTTTATTAATTTGTATAATATGTATAATAACATGTACTTTTCATTTTATGGTGTTTTAAAAATAACATTAATTAGTATGTTTAATTATTTTATATTCTGAATTATGTTGTAGCTTGTTTAAATTGTATATTGTGAAATTTTTTATTGTACTTTTTAATATAGAAAAAGTAAAGTGAAGTAACTCCCAATACCGTCTTCCACGGGTTATAGGTCCCAATACCGTCTTCCACAGTGTATGGGGAGGTTAAGACGTATACAACCATACCCCTACCTAAGGTAGAGAAGTTGTTTCCGGTTCTACCAAAGGTAGAAAAAGACCTCCGACCTTGCAAGGGGTGAGGATCAAACCCTTGACCTCTGTCTCCAGAGGCAAATGTGTTACCCACTTGATCCAAGCTTGCTCTTTTATTGTACTTTTTAATATGAGGTGTTTTAATTGTTTGTATTTAATTTGGTAAATATGCTTTTAGTTGGTTGTACAATATGAATAAATCATTGTAATTTTAAGTAATGGGGTGTTTTAATAAGAGTATTAATTATACTATACATTTCTCTCAACTTTGACTAACTTTCAACATTCAACAATTCAACATTTCACTTTGACCATTCACCTTTTATAGATAGTATAGATAACACAAATAAATATATTTAAAGTTAAAGTTAAAATTGAAAAATACGATTTTAAAAAATTAAAACTGAACAAATAAATTGAGACGGAAGAAGCCTTTTTTTTAAAAAAAAAAAAGAAGTGATATTACATATTAGACAACAATATATCTTCAGTCATTAGTATTTTTTTTAAAAAGGCCAATATATTGCAAAGAAACAACCATTATACAAAAAGCAAAAGAACTTGGAGCCCACTACTCTAACAAGCAATTAAACAAACATCGGACCCAACCAAAGGCAAAAGAAAAAATAAACTACAACAAATAGAACCAAAAAAAAATAAACAAATCCAACGCCCCTAACAAACACAACTAGACACTAGGAAAAGGCAAACAAAAAAAACCACTTCAATTAAAAAAGGGGAATTAGCAGAAGGCGCCAAACCACCTCTCCAAACCACCAGCAGGACAGAAACTCGACGAAACTGAAGTAGAATTAGCATTCACCAACCACTGAGCTAACCCAAATAGAACTAAACACCAGGAGCTGAAATAGATCCGACATTCACCAACCACAACAGACCAGCAGTAAGTAAACACCAGAAATATGAGAACCATGCCCACTGAGTTGAAAACCAAACCAAAAATTGTCGACTCAATACTTGAAGCCATTATTGAAGACGACATTTTAAAGGATCAAACAACCACTGCTGCCAATTCAACCCATTTTTCTTTTTCGATCTTCTCACAATCCATTCGTAGCTCTTTAGTTGAATGTCTTGTACAACTTTTTACACTAGCAACTTTTCCTTTAAAGACTCGGTTATTTCTCTCTTTCCACACAAAATACCCGGTAGCCCCTATAACCACTTGCCACATGCTAGATGAATGGATAGAAATGTCAACGTTACCATTATGAACGAATAGTTCACCAATGGAAAAGGCATTGACACCCCCAAACTTCCACCACCTAAATATTTTATCCCACACGTTCATAGCAAACTCACACGTCACCAAGCAATGAGAACACGATTCAACCACACTTTCACAACTTGGGCAAAGAAGCGAGTCCAAGTCAATACCTCTCTTATCAAGTTCCTCTCGTACCGGGAGTCTACTCTTTAACATCCTCCAAATGAAAACATTAACCTTTTTTGGGACCAACTTATTCCATATAGTTTATTGGCCACCATTCTCCACGCGAAGAATCTTTTCCTCTACCATCTTTGATGCCTCTTTAACTTTGAAAATCCCACCATCGTGAAGCTTCCAACGCCAATGATCCCTACAATCATGAGACAAAACAACATTTTGCAAAATATCTAAAAGATCTTCTAACTCCCTACTCACTCTCCCTCTAATACTTCTTAACCAATCCCATTCCCACATCCACACGTTGTTCTCACACTCCCCTTTATCCGCCACCCTACCCTTCTTCATCCTATCTAAATGATATAATATAGGAAATTTATCGCACAAACGAAAATCACCAACCCATCTATCTAACCAAAACCCTACATCGCTACCATTCCCCACCACACCTTCAAAAGACGATGCAAACTCTATGCCTAGCCCATCCATTTCTTCACCTATCCTAATAATATCGCCCCAAACCCCCATACCAACGACCCCTTCACTACCCTCACAACCCCTAACCCCCCATAATCACCATGAATACTTTGAATGATCTTAACCCAAAAAGCCCCACCCTCTCTCTTGAACCTCCACCACCACTTTCCTAAGAGTGCCAAGTTCTTGGCGCATAAAGACCCAATGTTTAAACCCCCATCCCTATGTGCGGCTACCATAGTGTCCCATTTAACCCAAGATAATTTTTTGTGATCCCCCAAACCCCTCGAAAAGAAATTTTTACGAATTCTCTCAAGTTGTTTTATCACACTCAAAGGCACATGAAACATCGAAAAGTAATACAAGGCAAGCTACCTAGAACCGTTTTTACCAAAGTTAGGCGACCCCCGAATGACATCGTTTTAGCTTTCCACTCGGACAACCGCTTTTTGAACTTCTCAATAATAGGATTCCACACACACGCCTTCCTCATATTCTCTCCAATCGGCAACCCCAAATACATGAATGGAAAATCCCCAATACCACATTTCATCCATCTCGCCATATTGCCCAATTCACTGTCATTCACCCCACCCCATACAATCTACTTTTGTTATAGTTAACCAGAAGCCCGGACACTTCTTCAAAGCATTTGAGAATACACATTAAGGCTTTGGCATTCGCTTTATTCCATTCCCCAAAGAATATAGTATCATCGGCATATTGAAGATGTGAAACAACCACATTGTTCCTACCAATTTTGACACCCTGAAAAATTCCTTTATCCACCGCTTCCTTAACTATAGCATTTAACCCTTCCGCCGCTAAAATGAAAAGGAAAGGCGAAAGAGGGTCACCTTGTCTTACCCCGTTTCTAATCTAAACTCCTCCGTAGGTGATCCGTTAACAAGAATTGACATGGTTGAGGAACTTAAACAACTTTCAACCCATTTACACCATTTCACCCCGAATCCCATTCTTTTCATAATGTCTAACAGAAATCTCAATTAATACTATCGTAAGCTTTTTCGAAGTCCACCTTGAAAATCAAACCTTTTTCTCTATTTTTCTTCATATACCCAACCGTTTCGTTCGCGATAAGCACCCCATCAAGAATGAACCTGCCCTTAATAAACGCTTTGAACGCCACCCCCACTACTTTACCGACCACCTTTTTAATTCTCTCAGCAAGCAATTTTGCGATAATTTTATAATAACACCCAATGAGGCTAATGGGGCGGAAATCCCCAAGACCAATCTGGTCAGTAACCTTCGGGATAATGGTCACAAACGAAGAATTACATCCTCTCGATATCTCCATAGCATCCCAAAACCATTTGACCGCCGCCACCAAGTCTGCTTTTAACAGCTCCCAAAATTTCCTAATAAATTAAAAGTTAAAACCATCCGGCCCTGGAGCTTTGTCCCCCGCGCACCCACTAATAGCTTCCCAAATCTCTTTCTCTGTAAATTCCTTCTCCAACTCCGTCACATCCTCTGTTGATATTTTTTCAATTCTGTCACAACAGAAAATGGGACGAAGAGAAGACCCCTCGCTAAATAACAATTTATAATGTCTCATCATCTATAACTTGATCGTTTTCGGATCCTCGCACCATATACCATTAACCATAAGCCCCTAATATTATTCTTGTTTTTTCTCCTCTTTATATAAGAATGAAAGAACTTCGTATTTTCATCACCGTCCACATCCCACTTCACCCTAGCTTTTTGTCGAAGCATACCCACATATTCATTTTCTTTATTCACCCATAGTCTTCTAGCCTCCATCCAAGCTAGTCTTTCGTTTTCGTCTAAAATTCTTTTTTCCGCTTCCAATTCCCACCTCATTGCCTCATTTTTGTAAAACTCAATTTTCTCCTTAGGAGCCCCAAATCTTTCTTTACTCCATTTTTTTAGCACTACTTTAACATTTTTAAGTTTATCTCAGAATCGACAATCCGGCCTACTGCTCCTAACTTCCAACTTCAATGCCTCCTCTACCACTTGCCCTATATCGATCTCCTCTAACCAAATGTCAAAAACGCGGAAAAGTCTCAGACCGAAATCCAAATCAACGTCCTTTAGAACGATAGGACAATGATCAGAAAGCTTCAGGTCAAGAACTACGACGGAGAGGTTACCCCAAAGATTACCAAACTCATCGTTCATCAAAAATCTATCTAGCTTACTAAACTTTACTCCGTCATCACTTATGTTAATACAAATAAATCGTAAAAACGTTTATTAATATTTTGCGATCTCTTTGTGTTTTGTTGATAACAAATATAATGTTATCTTAAGTATAATTATAATGATACATGTTATTTTTGTAAAGCATTTACATATAGCCATTTAAATACAAAAATGTAATAATTAAGCATTTGTTGTAATAGTTTATTAGGATGGGTAAAAACATTAATCCATGGACCATAACCCATGGATCTTAATCCATACCCAAGTAGACTAGATATAATGTATATTTAGATACATTGAATCTAAAGAAAACCCATGGACCAACCCATAACCCATGACCCATAACCAAAAAACCCATGGGCAAAGAGGAGCGTTCCACGGATCCCTAGGATTACACTAGACGGATCCCAAGTGGAAGGGATCCGTGGGATCCGGGGAACAGTGAAGAAGTTTGCCTATAAATAGAGAGCCATTTCTTCATTCTAACTCACCCCTCTCCTTACTAAATCTCTCATACACTCTCATTCTCTTCTAACATATAGATCACTTGATCTAGAGAGTTGTTCTTCTTTCTTTCTATTAGTGATCCTCATATAGGTCCTTCTCTAAGGCGAGATCACGAGCATTCTACAAGTCATCCAAGCAATGGGTCCTTGATTGATTTGTCACTCCGCAAGATTTCTGTAGCGAAGATCTTGTATTAGATATTTCACATATTTGTTGTGTAATAGTTGTGTTTTTTTGGTCCACCGTGCTACGGACTCGGTATTTAGCTTTGTACCGGAAAAAGTGTAAGCCACGTTGTGAAGGCTTCTCCACCAAATGAAGGAGTTTGTTGACATAGTGCTTGAACTCTCGAGTAGGTGACTCGGGGAGTGGAGTAGGGCAAGGAAGGTGTCCTTGTAGCCGAACCACTATACATCGGTTGTGTCTTTTCTTTCCCTTCGCTTTACTTTATTTACTTGCTTTATCATTAGATCTATACTTTCTACACATCCATAAGATCTCACATATTAACGAATCTAAAAGTTTTTGAAACTAACTTAAAATCGGCAAAACTATTCAACCCCCTTTCTAGTTTTCCACAAATGGCATCAAGAGCTAAGTTTATAAAAGTTTTAAAATAAAATTGTATTTTAAAAACTTTTCGATCACTATGGGTTCTGAAAATTATAAGGAAGGGCAATCTATGCAACGACCACCACTACTTGAAACTAATGGATTTATATATTGGAAAAATAGATTCGAAACATATGTGAAGTCTAAAGATATTGATCTTTGGTACATTATTGTTGAAGGTGATTTTGAGGCTACCTCAAATGATGATAATGGAAATTTAGTTAACATACATCATGATAAACTAAATGATGAAATGAAGAAAAAGATTTCTAAAAATAGTGAAGCAAAAATGGTTTTATATAATGTTTTACCAAAGAAGGAATTCGAAAGAATTTCTATGCTTAAAACCTCTAAAAAAATTTGGAATTCTTTAGTTGTAACTCATCAAGGCAACGAACAAGTTAAAAATAATAAATTTGATTTATTTGTTCAACAATATGAATAATTTTCAATATCGGATGAGGAAACTATAGATCATTCATTTGCTAACTTTAATAGTATTATTACATCTTTACAAGCACTTGATGAATCTTCTTCTAGCCGTAACCATGTTAGGAGATATCTAAGGGCACTTCCATCGAAGTGGAGATCCAAGGTGACGGCGATCGAAGAATCAAAAGATTTGACAACCCTCACCCTCAATGAACTCATAGGCAATCTAAAAGTCTACTAGCTTGTTCTTGCTAAAGACTCCGAAGCCTCAAAGGTGAAAGAGAAACACAAATCTCTTGCCCTTAAAGCCAAAAAGGCCTCGAGCGATGAAGAGAATTCCTCTTCGAGTAGTGATGACGAGGAGTACGCTATGGCCGTAAGGGACTTTAAAAAGTTCTTTAGAAGAAATGGAAGATACGTCAAACAACCGTATGACGATAAGAAAGGCTTTCGGAAAAGCAAAGAGGACGAGAAGCCAAAAGATGATCGTACTTGCTTTAAATGTGGGGACCCAAACCACTTTATTAGTAAGTGTCCCAAACGGGATGATCAAAAGGCGTTCGTGGGCGGCACGTGGGGAATGAGCGACGAGGAGGACGAAGAAATTTGTCTCATGGCAAATGACGAGGTATGTCACGAATACTATAGTAGTTCATCACTTGATGACGACTCATTGCATAATGAATATGACAAACTATGCAATATTAGCTTAAAATTAGTTAACAAAAACAAGCTTTTAAAGAGTCAAAACCAACGTTTAGATAAAGAAGTCATAGAATTAAAAGCAAAACTAAAACGTTTAGAAAAGAGTAAAATAGCAAGTGGTGAATGTGAACTTTGCGTTCAACTTCAAACACTAATTGATCAACTAGATTCTAAGATTGCTAGAATGAGCACGAATACGTTAAATATAATGCTAGATAGTATTAAGACTAAAGACAACCGAGAAGGTTTAGGGATCCAACAACTTGATCCATCAACTAGTGAAAATAAAGAAACAAAATTTGTTAAGGCACTAGAAAAACCAGCCACTGTTGTGGCGGATCCCACAGATCCCATCAAAAGGGAACCGGCTAGTGATAAATCAGGGATCCGTGGATCTGCTGTAGAAAATAGTGGTAATAACGTAGTTTCTTCATCTAGAACTGAATTTGTTATCGTTAATAGGAAGAAACCAACTCATATCACCTCTAGACAACCACCTCTAAAATATAATCCTACTTTTCCAAGAAACAAAGCTCCATCCTTTTCAAAACCTAATTCATTTAGGAGACCTAATAACGTTTACCCGAAAAGTAACCATCAAATGAGATGGAATCCAAATATGCAAAACGGTTTTCCTTTTCAAAACTTTGCTCCATGGAATGCATACTCATCTTATCCATACATGTCTAACATGAATGGAATGTTTAACACTAATGGACCCATGAACAAATGGGAACCAAACTTTTGAGTTTATTATTGTTTTAGGTGTGCTTAAAGGTCGACCTAGACCCGATGAATGGGTCAAGGATAGCGGGTGCACGAGGCACATGACCGGCAATAGGGATCTATTCTTCACATATGAATCCATAAATGGAGGTAATGTGGTGTTTGGAAATAGCAAAGTAGAATCATCGGTAAAGGTACGATTTCTAACAAATCTCTAACCATTAACGATGTGTGTCACGTAGAAAACCTAAACTTTAACCTCTTAAGTATAGGACAAATATGTGATAAAAGTGCAATGTACTTTTTACCAAAACCGGTAGTAAGATACTAAAAATGGCATAACCATAGGAAGAGGAATTAGGAAACATGGAGTCTATGTCATTAAAATCGGTAATGAACCCAAAGACAAACTATGTCTTACCTCTATGGATGATACTTCGACCTTATGGCATCGAAGATTGGGTCACGCCAACATGCGACTTCTTCAATCGCTATCATCCAAAGATCTAGTAAGCGATCTACCTAAGTTAAAATATGAACATCATTTTTGTGATGCTTGTAATGTAGGAAAACAAGCTCATTCTAGTCATAAAGCTAAAAATATGGTGTCTACAACTAGGTGTCTAGAATTACTACATATGGATTTATTTGGTCCATCCGCTATCCAAAGTTATGGAGGCAACTACTACACTTTGGTCATAGTGGATGACTATTATAGGTATACATGGACAAAATTCTTAAAGAACAAAACGGAAACCTTTAATTATTTTGAAATATTAAGCAAAAAGATCCAAAGACAACTAGGAAGTCCCATAGTGTCTATTAGGACGGATTATGGTAGGGAATTCGATAATGAAGTGCAATTCGGAGCTTTTGTGACGCTAATGGTATTACTCACAACTTCTCGGCTCCACGCACTCCACAATCAAATGGGGTAGTAGAAAGAAAGAATAGAACCCTACAAGAAATGAGTCGAACCATGCTTAATGAACAATCCATACCTCAAAAGTTTTGGTGTAATGCCGTTGATACTTCAACGTACATACTCAATCGAGTCTTAATTTGACCAATCTTAGGAAAAACTCCATATGAGTTACTTCGAGGCAAAAAGCCTACGTTAAATCACTTTAGAGTCTTTGGTAGTAAATGTTTTATTCTTAACACTAAAGATTACCTTACAAAATTTGATCCTAAATCAACCGAAGGTATCTTTTTAGATTACTCGCCAAATAGCAAAGCTTACATCATATTAAACAAAGAAACAATGAAGGTAGAAGAGTCATTAAATATAAATTTTGATGAAAGTCCACCCAAACCCTCTCCACCTCTTGTCGATGACGAGATTATAGAAAGTGAAGCTATAGTAATAAAGAAAAAGATAAGTGAAGAAGAAGAACCTCTAAGTGATGAAATAATAAACATTAAAGAGTCCAAAGATCACCCCGTAGATAAAGTCATAGGAAAACTAAACGAACGAACATTAAGGTCTCAAGTTCAAAACCAAAGTAGCTTGTTTTGTTTCGTTTCAACCTTAGAACCTAAGAATACACAAGAAGCCATAAAAGATGAGAGTTGGGTAATGGCTATGCAAGAAGAACTTAATCAATTTGTTTCTAATGATGTTTGGACACTTGTCCCTCCACCTAGTAATCAAACCATTATAGGAACCAAATGGGTTTATAAAAACAAATTAGATGCAAACGGAATAGTGTCTAGGAACAAGGCTAGACTCGTTGCTCAAGGGTATAACCAACAAGAGGGAATAGACTTTGATGAGACCTACGCCCCGTGGCTAGATTAGAGTCTATAAGAATACTTCTTGCGTATGCTTGTGCTAATGATTTAAAGTTTTATCAAATGGATGTCAAAAGCGCTTTTCTAAATGGTTTCATTAATGAAGAAGTATATGTAGCTCAACCTCCGGCTTCATCGATTTTGAAAAACCCAAACATGTGTATAAATTAAAGAAAGCCCTTTACGGTCTTAAACAAGCTCCAAAAGCTTGGTATGATAGACTCAAGTCATTTCTAGTTAAACACAACTATACCATGGGGTTAGTTGACAACACACTTTTACTAAGAAAAGAGAGTCACATATAATCATAGTACAAATATATGTAGATGATATTATATTCGGATACACTTGTCAAGACATGTGTGATGATTTCTCTAAGATCATGCATGACGAGTTCGAGATGAGTATGATGGGATAACTTAGTTTCTTTCTTGGTCTACAAATAAAACAAGTAGAAGATGGTATCTTCTTCAATCAATCTAAATACATCAAGGAGATGTTAAAGAAATTTGGTCTAGAAGAGTCAAAACCAATTAGGACTCCAATGTCATCCGACACCAAACTTACAAAAGATGAAGACGGCGAATCCGTAGATAATACAAAATATCGTGGCATGATAGGTAGTCTTCTCTACCTCACGGAAAGTAGGCCGGATATCATGTTTAGTGTTTGCTTATGTGCTAGGTTTCAAGAAGACCCTAAAACATCACACCTAGAAGCCGTAAAAAGAATATTTAGATATATTAAGGGTACAACACAATTAGGATTATGGTATCCTAAGGGCACGGGAGTAGAAACAATTGTATATGTAGATTCTGACCATGCAGGTGATTACGTTGATAGAAAAGGTACAAGTGGGGTATGTACTTTCATGGGATGTTGTTTAACATCTTGGTTTTCTAAGAAACAAACGGCACTTGCAATATCAACAACCGGCCGAAGTACGTCTCCGCCAACAAAGCATGCCAACAAGCACTATGGATGAAACAAGCGTTAGTTGACTACGCCATTCATCTAAGCGACATAGCCATCCTATGTGACAACAAAGGTGCCATCGACTTAAGCAAGAATCCGGTATTGCATTCTCGCACAAAGCATATAGAGATTCATCATCACTTCTTAAGAGACAATGTTCAAAAAGGGAACATCTCTATTGAGAAGGTAGCATCCGAAGACAACATAGCCGACGCCCTCACCAAACCGTTGAAGCGGGAACAATTCAACCTACTTCGTCTTGGTCTTGGTCTAATGGAACAAACGTCGTAACTTATTTGACTCTACAAGGTATGTAAACACTAGCCTTCCTCTTTCTGAGTCTAGGATCTCTATTTCACGCACAACTCACAAATAATACGAGAATTTTCAAAACCCAAGATAAGTTTTTACTTATAGCTTTCTTATTTTTTCAAACACATACACATTTTCAAAGAAAACCTCTTTTCAAAATGTTTTCTAAAAGGATGATACCTTCCCGTATCAATTTCACAAAAGCAATTTCTCACGTTTAGGACAAATCGCTTTTTGCATTATTAATACAAAGTAAAACCCGTTTTCATTGCATCTCATGTCTTTTGAATGCTAAAGGGAACACATAACTAATATGTGTTTTCGGTTACATTCATTTAAGCAAAAATGAATTAGGAGCATTGATAACACAATATTACGTACTTAAGTACTAAATATGTGTTTTCGGGTTATCTCAATAGGATTTTTTTTTCTCTAGTTATTTTCCTTTTATTTTTAGAGGTCGAGAAAACCGCAACTCCAAATAGTTTGCATATAGGCACACACTAGGCAAAAATGTTTCCAAAAGGAAAATTTTGTGCTGCCTGGATCACCAGACCCACGAATCCCAGCCTTCATGCTAGACGGATCCCTCAAGGGAAGGATCCATGAAACAGAAGCTATTTTTATCTTCTATTTTTTCACTTTGGAAGAAAAATCCACATTTGTTTCATTTTTTTTGGGAGTATGATCTTTAAATGCTTGTGTTCTCATGATCACATGCCTTGAATTCATATCTAATCATTAGATTTTAATCCACATTTTGAGTCAAGCATTCATTACAATGCTTTGTTTTTCTATATATAAAACTCCCAAAATGCTTGCATACTCACCTCATCCTCATAACCACAATACACCATGTCATCCAAAAACCCTTTAGATGAATCACCTAGTACAAACAATCATCTTCATGATACCCAAACCTTTGTGCTACCACCATCCAAAATACCACAATCAAACTCTAGGATATCCGCATAGATTAGTATCCGATCTTGTTGTTTAGCAAAACCAACCTCAAATGGTTCATCCTCAACAAATAACTCACCACAAGATGCTTCCATTATAGCACCTCCCTCATCACCAACAAGTACACCAACTTCATCACTACCCAAAGTCACTCTTTTGGAACTCCTTAAGACTCCAACAAGATCTAAACAACCTAAACAAAAAGAAATAGTCTTTTCAACACCACCCACATCTCCAAATACTATTTTTCAAGATCTTGAAACATCACCACCATTAGCTCCCATCACATTACAAGAACATCTAGGTTCTTTTCCACCACCATTTACAAATATTCAGGATGTTGATCCATATTTTCCTATTTTTCCACCACAACTTCCGCATAACTCAAATCAAAACAACCTGGAAAACTTCCGCACTCATTACCCACATCATTTACAATGTGAACATTGCCAATCCACTAGGGAAATCGCAATAGAAGTTAGGGAAGAAATGCGTTTCATACTCAACCTCATCCTTGATCGCATCAATACCATCACTAATCAAAACCTCCATCCATAACCTTATGCAAGCATGGAAGGAATCACTACTACTATTTTCTACTTTTAGTATTTTTTCTTTTGAAGTCATTTTTCAAGAACAAGTCTTGTTCTTATTTTTACATGCTTGTAAGTGGCATAAATACCACTACAATTTGTTGTTTTATTACAAGGCTTTGTTTACATACATTGGCTCCCAATCTTGATTCTCGGCAATCACAAGATTATTTAAGCATGTTACTAACATTTCTTTTTGTAGGATTTTTATTTTTCTTCACTTGACGCCCCAAGCTAGGGGGACCTACCGTCAAGGGGGAGTAAGAAATACGTGGACTACTTTTTCCACACTTTTATGTTTATTTCTTCAAAGGGTTAACTTTTTGTTTCGACAAAAGGGGGAGAAGAAGTAAAACTTAGGGGCTTTCAAAACTTACATCTATTCTTAAGTTTTACTCATCATAACATTATGTTTTGTCATCAACAAAAAGGGGAGATTGTTAATACAAATAAACCGTAAAAACGTTTATTAATATTTTGCATTTCTTTGTGTTTTGTTGATAACAAATGTAATGTTATCTTAAGTATAATTATAAGGATATATGTTATTTTTGTAAAGCATTTACATATAGCCATTTAAATACAAAAATGTAATAATTAAGCATTTGTTGTAATAGTTTATTAGGATGGGTAAAAACCTTAACCCATGGACCATAACCCATGGATCTTAATCCATACCCAAGTAGACTAGATACAATGTATATTTAGATACATTGAATCTAAAGAAAACCCATGGACCAACCCATAACCCATGACCCATAACCAAAAAACCCATGGGCAAAGAGGAGCGTTCCACGGATCCCTAGGATTACACTAGACGGATCCCAAGTGGAAGGGATTCGTGGGATCCGGGGAACAGTGAAGAAGTTTGCCTATAAATAGAGAGCCATTTCTTCATTCTAACTCACCCCTCTCTTTACTAAATCTCTCATACACTCTCATTCTCTTCTAACATATAGATCACTTGATCTAGAGAGTTGTTCTTCTTTCTTTCTATGAGTGATCCTCATATAGGTCCTTTTCTAAGGCGAGATCACGAGCATTCTACAAGTCATCCAAGCAAGGGGTCCTTGATTGATTTGTCACTCCGCAAGATTTCTGTAGCGAAGATCTTGTATTAGATATTTCACATATTTGTTGTGTAATAGTTGTGTTGTTTTGGTCCACCGTGCTACGGACTCGGTATTTAGCTTTGTACCGGAAAAAGTGTAAGCAACGCTGTGAAGGCTTCTCCGCCAAGTGAAGGAGTTTGTTGACATAGTGCTTGAACTCGAGTAGGTGACTCGGGGAGTGGAGTAGGGCAAGGAAGGTGTCCTTGTAGCCGAACCACTATACATCGGTTGTGTCTTTTCTTTCCCTTCGCTTTACTTTATTTACTTGCTTTATCATTAGATCTATACTTTCTCTACATCCATAAGATCTCACATATTAACGAATCTAAAAGTTTTTTGAAACTAACTTAAAATCGGCAAAACTATTCAACCCCCCCTCCTTCTAGTTTTCCACAACTTATTCTAGTGAACTTCCTCCCACCCATCGGAACCTCCACTAGCTTTGCTTCATCAATGAAACCATTAAACTCATTCATCTCTCTACCATTAACTTGTGAATTGAGCCTGTCGTCATTACACCTTACTACATTCCAGTCCCCGAAGACACACCAAGCTCCCCTCATTCTCTCCATTAAGCCTAAGAGCCTTTCCCACAAAGATGCTTTTTGACTACCAACGTGCGGCCCATAAATACGAACCAAATCGTGTTCCAAGCTGTGTGAAAGTACGAATGATTCATTATATCATTTTGTTGGATCGATGTACTCTAACCAAACTAACTATATAGCTTGTTAAGGGTTTAATAACTTCGGATAAATCCTAAGTTATTAAAAATGAAACACTGAGTAATCTCTATTAAGTACGCGGAATTTACTTAACAAAGCTAAGAAGAATATAACTTTAACTTTCAACGATTTTATTAATAACTCTAAATCTGCTTGTTATGCAGACTCTTTTAACAACACTAAAACTCTAATATCAAATTCTCTAATAACATACGTTCTCTCTAATGATATATGAAAAACTCGTACTTCTAATGCCAATCTAGAGATCCTTTTATAGGCTTAAGGATAACCCTAGTCGGTTTACAATTTGTAACCTTGTACGACAAGTAATCTAAACAAAGAATATTCTAGAATAACAAAGCTTTCCATAAATGAATATAGCAGTTCTTTAGCTTTGCAGTACTTTGACTTCGACAGCAGTACTTTGACTTCTTCTTTAGCAGTACTTTGACTTTTTCAAGTACTTTGTCATTCTTCAGCACTTTCATATCCCAACAATCCTCCCTTAACTTGAATTCTACTTGCTTGACTTCAAGTTCCTTTGTAAACTTATCTTTAATAGCTCCATCTTCAAGGAAAGATTGTGTCTTTGGCTTTAGATTGTATCATTGTAAACTTTGTGCTTATATCAGCATTATCAAAATATCTTTTAGAAATAATTCTTTTCAGCATCATTTAGCAAGCTCCATCTTTTCAGCAACACAACAACATATGACAATTTGTACATTAATTCAGTTTAAGTTGCAGTCTATTCTCATCACTTCCAGGTCTGTAAACTCCTGTGAGAGGTGAATCATTGAAAATTTAATGGTTTTGATGTCTCTTTACCAAAGCCATTAACTCTGGAGTAGCCAAATGTTTTGATATGTAAGATCATGGTACACTGATAACCATATGATTTTTAGCAAATCATCAGC
Organism: Chrysanthemum makinoi; assembly: GCA_910596185.1. Lineage (NCBI taxonomy): Eukaryota > Viridiplantae > Streptophyta > Magnoliopsida > Asterales > Asteraceae > Chrysanthemum > Chrysanthemum makinoi. Next base: position 160,566,995 of record OU343218.1, read on the forward strand.
TATCAACAGATTTGATTTGTCTTTACCAAAAGCTGTACCCTTTTGGACTAGTTAGTTCTTTCATCTATGGTGAACTAATTACCAAATAATGGTTTTTCCACAACCTTTACCACAAGCCATTTTTTTGTGGGCTAGCCAACTCTTCATATTTACTGATATGGTGAGTTGATTACCATACAACTTATTAGCAAGTTGTCAACTATAAAACGGATTTGAGATATCTTTACCAGAGCCGTTTCCTCATGGATTAGCCAATCCTTTTGTAACCATGGTGGATTGATAGCCTATTGTTGTTACCATCTCAAAAACCATTTATTTCTTTTAATCTTTGTTTCAAAATATTTGTCACTTAACAAAAGTTTTCTTTTCAAAATCATTAACTGGTTTAAAGCTGCAAGCAGTACTTTAATGAAAGTACTGTTTGATCAGCAGTACTTTGAATAAAGTACTGATTTTTCAAAAATAATTTATTCAATTAAGATTCATACCAGTTATTCATCGTCATCAGCAATAGTGGTCCATCTGATAAACAGTTTGATGACCATAAGAGCAATTTCATTATCTTCTTCAACTTCCATGCCATGCTCTAGCATTCTCCTTATAAGATCTGATGTATGTGGATATCTTCTGTCTGCTAACATGTGAATCATAGTCCCATCTTCTAATTCTAGAACATGTACTCCAGATTCTTCAAAGAATCTCCAGCTGATAATCTCCCAATCTTCTTGGTTTTTCCAAATCTCAGCAGTGCTTGTTTCTTCAGTTTCCCAAACAGTTTTGATATCTCCAAGTAAGACTAAACCAACTCCTTCTGATGGATTGTGTTCAAAATATTCTCGCACCACATGATATAAATGAAATAAATCCACTCTATCTATTATATGCAATAAATCCCATAGCATATTGAACACCCTGAAGCTTTCATCTTCTCTGTGAAACATCAGATAACTTTCATCCTTTGACTCTACAACTTCAAAAGTAGTTATTGGAGATTTGTTCATCTTCATTTCAGCATCATCTTTAGAATACTCAAATTCTACTACTCTTAAGTAATTCCTTAGCTCATCATTAGTATCAGATCTTAATTCTATCTTCTTTGATGGTTGTGTATCTTCAACTTCAGTTTATCTTTTTCTTTTTAAGCTTTCTTTTCTTTCATCTTCTTTTTGAGCATTATCAACTTTATAGTCTTTGATACTATCAACTTGTTTCTGATAAGCTTCTCTAACAGCTTCATACAAACCTTTCATCTCAATATAATTCAATTTATTCAATCCAATATATCCTTGCTTCTTTAAATAAGCCATCATTGCATTCCTTTCCTTAGCACGATTTGGTCTTCTTGGTAGAGCAGAAATAGGAATAGGTGACTGTAATGGTACAGCAGCTTCAACATTCAATTCTTCTTGCAATTTCTCAGCTGCTTCTCTATCCTTAACTTCTTCAATATCCTTATCTTCTCTATCCTTAGCCTCTTCAATATCAATTTCAGCATTCAATTCAGCTTGAAACTTTCTAGCTGCTTCCTCATTCATAGCAACTTGAGCAGCCCTTATCTGTGCTAAAGTAGGTTTCTTTTTCTTCTTTGTTTCTACCAACTTACCATTTCCTTTATCTTTTGGATCTATAACAGGTTGAGAAGCTTGTTGTTGTTCTTCAGCAACACCAGGAATGCTAACACCCCTTGGCTTTGATAAATCATGCAAGATTTCAGCAATGGTTTCATCATCACTTGCAGTATGTATAGGTTTGGGTGTATCGCTTCCTTTTCGATATGATAGTTGAAGGACCAGCTTCTCTTCGTTAAAACAAATTGAAGGACCAGCTTCCTCTTCAAAATCTAGCAGTCTTGGTGAAATTAACTCTTGCCTGTAGGTTCCTTGAAAAACAGTACTTTGATCAGCAGTACCTTGATCATCAGTACTTTTAACTTTAGTGCTTTCTTCCTTAGTACTTTCAATATTAACTCTAGTGCTTTCTTCCTCAGTACTTTCAATATTAACTCTTTCTTCAGTACCTTGAGGTTGAACATCAGTAGCTTGAGGTTTAGCTTCTTTATTAGTATATAATGGAGCATCTTCATTCAAATTCTTATCTTCCAATTTCCTCCCCAATTGGAATGAAGATTTCTTTTGAACCTTTTTGCTTTTGGTCTTCTTAAACTGCCTTTGCTTGCTTCTTTTTTGCTTTGACCCATAACCTGTGATGTTTCACTAAGGGCCAAACAGACTTCTTAAATCTCCTAAACTTGATCTTCAACTGTGATGCGGCAGCTGAGCCTCGATTATTTTCTTCAATCTGACTAACTCCCTTGTCAGAACATAATTATCCAACACTAAACCTTTAGGGGGTATAGTAGTTGGATCTTCTTAAGAAGATGATGAGAGAATAGGAACATCTTGTTCTGGTGATGCCATAGGATGAGTAGTATGGTGGGATGAGGTGGGAGAAACTTCAGTACCTTCATTAACATCAGAACCTTGTGAAGCAGTACCTTGTGTTGAAGTTTCTTGAGAGGCAGCACTTGGAGAAGCAGGTACCTTTAGAGGCGTACCTTGAGTAGCAGTTCCTTCAGAAGCAGTACCTTCTCTGTCTTCACTAGCTTCAGCCTCATCTCTAATAGCTTGAACAATCTCCATCATTGAAGTAGTCAATGGAGTGTTCCTTCCAGTGAATAAGTCACTCTTCCTAGCCATAAAAGTGAAAATCTTGGCTGGTTGCACCACAACAGGTAGTAGACTAGTAGGCTTTGGTACATCAGCAAGTTGTTTGTTCAGAAACACTTAAATAAACCTTGGATACATCAACCATCTTGAACCATGAGAGATGTGTGAGAGCATTCCATCTAAGATTAGCCTTGAAAAGTTGAAAATGCGAGTTGTAGCCAATCCCACTATAGCAGATGCTATGTTAGACCCAAATTGCTCCCATGATGTACTTTTAGCACTAATACATGAACTAAATACTTCCAGTGGGGACAAAATAAGGGTTTCTTGAATGTTTGTTCAGTTAAGGACCCTTCATAACCAATGTCCCTGAATGTATCCCAAATAAGTTGCTTATCAAAACGAACATCCCCTTCTTCATCAGCAAACAATAAGTCTTCACGAATTGAGGCTTCAGAACCTTCAGTTCTTCCAGCAACTTTAGCTTGAATATACGAATCATCATCCTCCATATGAACCCTAGCAGTTGCCCAAAATTTTTGAATCCAGGATTCAATGATATCTGGTTCCACTAAAAGCGCATAACTAATCGGAGACCCAGTGAGAAAATCAATGATATCATGAAAAATCACATTAGCTTCAGTCTTTTCTAAATTCGCCACCATGTTGTGTTTTGAAACTGTATTACGATTTGCCATGGATGATATGTATACACAGAACGTGATATGATGAATAATATGAGGGAAAGAGAGAGAAATATGGAAAAGATTATAAGGTATCAATATGAGAGGGAAATTCGGAGAGTAGTTATTTATAGGTGAGATTTAAAAAATCACAGCTATTAATAACAAAGTTACCGTTAGTAGTAGTTACCCCTCAATATTACCGTTGGAACAGTACTTTGATAAGACAAACAGTTCTTTCCACGTGTGCAGTACTTTCCATAGCAGTACTTTCATAAAACCAAAAAGCAGTACTTTTCCATTCTCCTCTTTACAATAGCAAATACAGCAAATAAACATGAATGTCCTCCCCTCAAACAATGCATAGGACTAAACTGATACTAAATAGTCCTCCCCTTAAATGTAGCTCAGTAATTAATCATGCCAATGCTTACCACCAAGTGATTGAATCTTGAAACATCAAAGCCTTTGGTGAGTAAATCAGCTACATTATCATCGGTGTGAACCTTGACAACATTAATGAGCCTGTGCTCATAACAATCTCTGATGAAGTGATGCCTAATCTGAATGTGTTTGGTCTTGGAGTGATAAACAGGATTCTTCACAATACAGATGGTACTCTCATTATCAATATTGATAGGAGTATTCTTGAAATTGAACCCATAGTCCAAGAGTTGATTCTGCATCCACAAAACTTGTCCACAACAGCTTGCAGCAGCCACATATTCTGCTTCAGTAGAGGATGTTGCTGCAATAGTCTGTTTCTTGCATTGCCAGGAGACTAATCTTCTTCCAAGATATTGGCATCCTCCAGTGGTTGATCGTCTATCATAATTATCACATGCATAATCACTATCTGAAAAAGCTTCCAAGTGAAAAGGTGAATCCTTTGGATACCACAACCCCAACTTAGGTTGTTGTTTCAAATAACTAAAAATCCGTTTCACTGCATTCATATGAGAGACCTTAGGTGAGACTTGATATCTTGCACATAAGCAAACAGCAAACATAATATCAGGCCTAGATGGAGTGAGGTACATAAGACATCCAATCATGGATCTATACAACTTGACTTCAACAGGTTGTCCATCTTCATCCTTGCCCAATGAGTTGATAGATTTAATAGGTGTAGTAATAGGCTTCATTGCATCAAAATTGAACTTCTTAAGTATGTCAGATATATACTTGTCTTGACTTATGAAAATTCCCTCCTTTGACTACTTAACTTGAAGTCCCAAAAAGAAAGTTAACTCACCCATTGAACTCATTTGAAATTCATTCTGCATCAGCTTCTCAAACTCCTTGACCATGGATTGTTTGGTAGCTCCAAATATGATATCATCAACATATACTTGAACTAACATGATATGCTTCTTGTCTCTCTTGATAAACAAAGTCTTGTCAATGGCACCTCTCCTGTAACCATGTTGCAATAAGAAAGTAGAGAGCCTCTCATACCAAGCTCTAGGTGCTTGGTGAAGGCCATAAAGAGCCTTAACCACCTTGTAGACTTTGTTTGGATGTGTAGGATCTTCAAAACCAGGAGGTTGCTTAACATACACCTCCTCTGTAATCTTGCCATATAAAAAGGCACTCTTGACATCCATCTGGTAAACCTGAAATCCCATATATGATGCAAAAGCAAGGAAGATTCGAATTGCTTCAATCCTTGCTACAGGAGCAAATACTTCATTATAATCTACTCCTTTTTCTTGTCTGTAGCCTTGAGCTACTAACCTTGCCTTGTTCTTGATGACATTTCCTCTTTCATCTCTTTTGACTCTGAACACCCATCTTGTACCAATGACCTTCTTTCCATCAGGTAGATCACATAATACCCAAACTTCTAGAAGCCTGAATTGAAGAAGTTCTTCTTGCATAGCTTCAACCCAACTCTCTTTAGATAATGCCTGAGCTATATTCTTGGGTTCTTCTTGAGAGATAAAGAAAGTGAACAGGCATATTTGATGGTCCTTATGATTTAACCTGTTTTGTTTATGAACAAAGCTAAGCAAAGCATTATGTGGTGTAGAATAACCCTATCTTTGGTTCTTGTCATCACTCCAGAAGTTGAAGGACCAATGATTTGATCAGCAGGATGATTCTTATGAATTCTTAAGATAGGAGTCTGTGGAACTTCATAATTATCGTCCAAATTTGTGAAATCAGCATCTTCATTGGAATCTGCGAAAATACCTTCATTATCTAACTCATCATCAGTATCCTCTAAACCAGGCATGGTTGGATCATCCAAATCATCCAATGTACTGTCAATAGGTGCATCAGTACTTTGATCGAAAATATTGTCACCTAAAGTACTGTGAGTGAACTCTGCAGTCTTTGTCTTTTTCTTTGCTTCCTCATAAGCTCTTCTCTGTTCATCATTATAAGAATGTGCTATAACATCTTGAAAAAGCATCTGATTAAGTTCCTCTTGTAAAGCTTGATCCTCAGCAGACATTGAGGATTTTGGTTCATCAGTACTTTGCTTTGGATCAACAGGTATGGGTTCTTCATCAGGAACAACATCAGGTCTAATATGGACTCCATGGACAACATATTGTAAATCTTCTCCATTGTGCACAGGTTGATTTTCTTCTCTAACAGGTACATAATTCATAAAATGAGTCAAAACTTCAAGATCAAACATCCAATCAGGACCTTTGCCCTTCTGATTTTCTTGATCTCTTAAAAAATTCAACATGAAGACAATCTTGAACCTTCTTGGTGACTCTGTTGTACACTCTAAAGCCTTTCCTGTTGGTGCAATATCCCAATAAATATCCTTCTTCTGACTTGCCATCAAACTTGCCCAAATTATCAGTTGTGTTGAGAATAGTTAGAGGGCATCCAAAAGGCTTCATAAATCGAATGTTGGGTTTGTTTCCCATCAGCAACTCATAAGGTGTCTTCATCTGAGGTTTTGTGACTGATACTCTGTTAAGCACATAGCAAGCAGTACTTACAGCTTCAGCCCAGAATTGAATAGGTAATTGTGAATCTGCAAGCATAGTTCTGGCTGCTTCAATCAAAGTCCTATTCTTTCTCTCTGCAACACCATTATGTTGTGGTGTTCTTGCAATGCTGAACTCCCTCTTGATCCCTTTGTTGGCACAAAACTCATCCATAAGCTTGTTCTTGAATTCAGTCCCATTATCACATCTAATACCTCTAACTTTGAGTCTCAATTGGTTTTCAAGTGCTATTATAAGATTATGAATAGCATCAAAAGTATCATCTTTAAATCCCAAGAAAAATACCCAACTGAATCTACTGCAATCATCTGTCACTACTAAGCAGTATTTCTTCTTGTTTAGACTAGCAACAGAAACAGGTCCAAACAAATCCATGTGTAGCAGCTCCAAAGGTTCTCTAACAGTCCTTTCCTCAAGCTTCTTGCATGAAGCTTTATGTTGTTTACCCTTCTTGCACGCCAAACAAGAGTGATCATTCTTGTAAGTCTTTGAAGGTAAACCTCTAACTAAATTTCCTTTGACCAGTTTGTTGATATTCTTGAAATTCACATGGCCCAATCTTCTATGCCACTGATGTGCTTCTTCAGATGTTGCTTTTGCCACTAAACATGTGGCTCTCCCATAAGAGTGAAGACTCTTCATATCCAATGATACACATCATTGGTTCTTGGTACTTTAAGAACTACCAAGTTATCATCAACATGCTTGAAATTAGGGGAAAGGATGAGACATTCTGTGTCAGTGAATAACACAGGATGCTTTTTATCACAGATTTGAGAGACTGACAAAAGGTTGAACTTGAGCTCCTTCACATATCTAACATTTTCAAAATCTATACGCCCTGCTTTGATGGTTTCTTTTCTAGTGATTCTTCCTCCATTGGGATCATTCCCAAATGCAACTTTTCCTCCACAAATAGATCTAAAATCTGACAGAATCTCCTTGTCTCTTGTCATGCTTCCAGAGCAACCACTATCCACAATAAGATGATCTTTAAGCTCCTCTTCTGGGTTACCCTCAGAGATAGGGGGTGAACTTGGTGAAGTAGCCATCATAGCAAGTAGAACAGGATCATCTTCACTCTCCATGCTCCAATCAAAGCTTCCTAAACCATCTTTAGACTCCATAGCAGCATGTCCAGGTTCCTCATCAAAAGTTGTGCTCCAGTCAAACTCTTCCACTGAATCCTCCACAGCTACCATACAATAGGTTACTGGCTCATCAATAAACTCAGCACTCCAGTCAACCTCAGATAGTTTCTCTTGAGCAACCAAAGCTTTTGTTTTACGTGATTGGAATTTCTTTTAGCTCTAGCTTTGGTTTCTCAGTCATCCTGTTTGCTTGGTATTTAGCAAACCTGCATTCCCTTGCAAAATGTCCAGTCTTTTGACAATTGAAGCATTCAATTTTGGATTTGTCAAAAGTAATTCCCTGTTTTGGTTTGAAGTCAATGCTTTTTCCTGTCTTCTTTGTATACTTCTTGATCCTTGCAGTAATCATAGCAACTTGCCACCTGATATCAATTTCTTCAAGAGCATCCTCTTCAATCTGTGAGAGATCTTCTTCATAAGTGACAGGTAAAGAAGCTTGTTGTGCAAAGAAAGAGCATACGACTTCATCTGAGTAGATGGTATTTGTTGGTGTGGGTTCTTTGAGAAAATGTGGGGGTAGAGTAAGCAACAGTACTTTGAGCAACAGTACTTTGAGTAGGAGAAGCAGTACTTGTAGTAGAAGTATTGCCTCTCTTTTCAGATGACACAAAAGCAATACTGTGAGACTTTGAGCTTGTTTGGCCATTCATCTCATGCTCATACACCTTCAGATGATTGTAGAGATCATCAAAGTCCATGGTGTCCATCGGGTTGTCCTCGATCATTGTAGCAATTACATGCCATGTCGATGGAAAACTCCTTAAGAACTTTAGGTTAGCATCTTCAACTGAGACCTCTGCTTTGTACAGCTCGATCTTTGAGAAGATTTTGGAATATGTCATAGGCAGCATCAAGGCTTTCTCTTTCTCCAACAGTAAAGGTTTCAAACTGCTGCTTCAACAGATTTTTGTGCATCTTCTTGGAAGCATCATTACCTCCAAACCTTGTCTTGAGAGCAACCCATAGTTGCTTTGCATCTTTAGCATCATGGAACTTGAGTAGATGACCATCGGAATGGCGGACAAAGAGAATGTTGAGTGCCTTCTCTTGATTCCTTATTGTTGTTCTTTGGTAAGACGCCTTAGGTGCTTTGGGTTGTCGGGGAATATCAATAGGTTATGGAACGACTTCATTACCATTGACAATTACATTCCACAGTGCATGGTCTGTAATTGTAATGTACTGCCTCATCTTCATGCTCCATAGGTCGTATTCTCCCTTCTTAATGATGGGTATCCTGAGTGAGGTGATGGATGGTGGTGGAGCACTTCATCGACATCTTTAGGTTATGTTAACTAGGTTTTAGGGTTTCTTCTTAGTCAGAGTTTCCACACAAGCTCTGATACCACTTGTTGGATTGATGTAATCTAACCAAACTAACTATATAGCTTGTTAAGGGTTTAATAACTTCGGATAAATCCTAAGTTATTAACAATGAAACACTGAGTAATCTCTATTAAGTACGCGGAATTTACTTAACAAAGCTAAGAAGAATATAACTTTAACTTTCAACGATTTTATTAATAACTCTAAATCTGCTTGTTATGTAGACTCTTTTAACAACACTAAAACTCTAATATCAAATTCTCTAAATAACGTGCGTTCTCTCTAATGATATATGAAAAACTCGTACTTCTAATGCCAATCTAGAGATCCTTTTATAGGCTCAAGTATAACCCTAGTCGGTTTACAATTTGTAACCTTGTACGACAAGTAATCTAAACAAAGAATATTCTAGAATAACAAAGCTTTCCATAAACGAATATAGCAGTTCTTTAGCTTTGCAGTACCTTGACTTCGACAGCAGTACTTTGACTTCTTCTTTAGCAGTACTTTGACTTTTTCCAGTACTTTGTCATTCTTCAGCACTTTCATATCCCAACACATTTCTTTTCTGTTGAGTTGGATAATATTTCGTCCTACTATTTGTACTTACAAATTTTTCTATTTGCATGATTGTGACAAGTGAAAATATCAATGACCTAAATAAAGAAAGAGAATTAGTGCATTACTATTGAACATTTTCATTGTATGATACTTTAAAGGAAAATGATATTTATTCATAGTTTCATACTATTTCTACCTATAAATCTTCATATTTGCATTGTGACAAGTGGAAAGATGAATGGCCTAATTTAAGAGAGAGAATTAGTGCATGACACGTGTTGTATAATTGTGTGGGTAGGAGGATGAGTAAGAATATTATGTAAGAACATATAGCATTGCTCTAATTTAGATATGAATTTGTTTATAGTTTGATACTCGTTTTATGCCATTTGCACTCTATTCATAGGCGGAGCCACATTAGGACAAGAGAGAGCTATGGCTCCCCTAAAGTTTTTGGTATTTATATAAAATACCCTTATGCTAATAAACAATTTACATTGTAAACCGTAGATTTTAAAGATAAATGATGAATTGGCCCTCTCAAGTTTTATGATTTACACTTCAGCCCTCCTAAAAATATTAGGCTAGCTTCGCCACCGACTCTATTGTATATGAGCTGTAAATATTTCCTAAGGTTTGTGTGCCGAACTGCGTGTGGTTATCGGCATCTCAAAGCCAATATTATTCCCCCTTTTTTTTTTTTTACTTTCTGAATGTGTGCTCAACAGATACATTTTTATTTGAAAAAGTAGTTAGTGGTGATAATGAAACCATAGTGGGGTAAGAGTAGTGAGGCAGTGGTTGGAAGAAAGTTGACGCATCACAGTTGGGCAGTGGTTGCCTGAACCATAGCGACTCTCTTAAACCACTACTCGATAATGTTTTAGTGCGAGTATAACACTGGTAGAATTTTTCTTTGTTATCAACATGACCGGGCAACTTGACATAATACATAGGCCATACAAACTTTTTGATGAGATTCATTTAAAATGTTTCAGAATTTCAATTTTTAGTATTATAGATGCACATAATGTATACGTGCAAGTATGCAACATACATACGCAAACGTGCATAAGTGTATATAAAGAGGAGAACATCATCACACTTTTTCTGTGTAGGCACTTGGAAGCCTTTGACAGATAAGTCCACGCTGAATAACCTCAAACATCATGACTCATGAGTTTACCTCTCACCAAGCAATGAACTACAAGGCACCTACACTAAATACGACCATAATAATCTAGACATACCATAAGTCCATAACGCAGTGTAGCAATACCAGACTAGTACAAGTTTAAATGACAGGTTAGGCAGAACAATATTTAAAGAGATATATACCAATTCAACTTTTCAATTAAATACAGAAGAAAAAAAAAAGTTGAATTGAATTCAAAACTGGTATAATACGTGTGTCAGATAAAAAGTCAATTACAAGTTTTCTCTTCTCGCAGGGGCAAATATGTGCGCAGTTAACCCATATCTGCATAAAGTTAAAACCACCATACGTGGCCAAGAATGTGGTATATCATTTAGGAGATGGAGGTGCATTAGCTTTTGAAAATCCTACCCACAGCACAATGCTCACAGCAAGAATAACCCAACCACATATTTCGTACTTCAGATCACTGCTCCATTGTGGTTTCAGACCCTGTAGGGAATACACTCGTTTTTAAATTTTATACCAAAACAATTGCAATTTATGGTCATAAACCGTGAAAAAAAATTGTGTCCCATTAACATAAAAATGGTCGGTTAACTAACATTTAAAAAATTACTCACACAAACCACAAGCCTAATGGTAGGAAAAAATACCCTGGCATTGAAAGATGTTGATGGGCCAGCTGCAGCATCCTCTGAGGGAATAGAGTGTCGAATTGAATTCTGTCTGAGGAGCTCTGAGTGTAATTCAGGAGCCTGAAATTACAGTAAATGTTTAACCATTCAGCTGAAATATTACAGCTACAGAGCCTTTCTAGTAACAAATAGTGAACCCTTAAGAAAGCAAATATATGTTTCTTGTTCCTGGAGAGCCATATAAGTAAAGTTTTGTATCAAGTTATATATTTTAATTATACTTTGTGATGGCGATTCCATTTTGAGTGAGTGAATACTAGTTAAGGCAAGCCACACTTTGGCCACAAGAGTTGTGGATAGAAGTTTATCCGTCCACCACATGAAATGATTCATAAGCAAACTAATGATCTAAATGCTGGATTAAATAAAGCTTCAAAGTAACATATCACATCAAGGTTTCTGGTTTCACAATAAGCATCATAATGACATTACTACAGTAAAATCAAATAACTTGCCATTCAGACGAGTTTAAATAGACATTAGCATCAGTATACCTTTGCAGCCACTTCAAACGATTTTTGATATAGTTCATTCCCTGGATCCTGTAAGAACACATAAACGATCCACATGAATGGTATACGGCTTTGTAAGCATGATAAGACTTGTAATCCGATACAAAGAATGCTCGAAATTGAATTTAGAAGTATTTAACTTGCCTCCTCAATCGCCTTCTGAAAGTACATATAAGCCAAATCAAAATAACCTTTAGCCTCATCTTTATCAGAGGTCAAAAAGGCGAGAGAAGTTTGAGCATTACCCATACACCACAACGTGTCATGTTTCTTTGGGTCAATGGCTAATGCTTCCTCCAGTTTCTCTATAGCATCTACAAAATAAAACAAGATTAACTGAACAGCCAAAAAGTATAAAGCAGAACGCTGCAAATCTTATGGATCAACTCCCCAACAAAAGGTGGTTTCAGGTGGGTTACCAAAAACTGCTTATTGCGTGTAGATAAACAGTTTAAATTTTTTGAATTGAAGCATATTATATGAGGGTATAAAAAGCGATTTTAATAAGCAGCTTAGGAGTTGCTTAATAATAGTTCTTCTTAACTTATCCCGATTAAAATTTTATCTAAAATGTGTAGAATAACATAACTCAAGCAGCTGCTTTCATTTCGTTATTATAGAACCACATTGTGTTTTATTACAGTTAGCTTATATGTTGAAATTGTTTCTAAAACATAAGAGGGTGTTCAGGGTTGCGTTTTGGAGGAGATACTATAATTGTTGCATCTGCAAAACGCAAATAATGATAACAACGTTTGGCAAACATTTTGGAATACAACGATTATTTGCCTTCTGTCTTTTTGCAAACCCAAAAACGCAACGCCAAACACCCATGAGCAATTGCAATAATAAGAAAGTCAGTTTTGCAAACGGATAGTCTGTTTTGAAAATGCAATCCCAAACACCCATGTGCAATTGCAATAATGAATCCCAAACACCCGTGCATTTATATATATCATAAAATGAAATGAGGATAACGTACTACCTTTAATCATAATTTTGGCATCATCATCGGACTGAAATGCAGATAATTCAAGCAAAGCACCTCCCCATTTCGTTAAATTCTAACAATAAAGAATAAGACAAATATATTTATAGGATAACATTCATTAAGGAAACACATATACGTTTAACAAATGGTGTATGAAACCTTATCTAACCTCGGTGTCCAAAGGGTCTTTGTCGTAAACGACTTCAGCCGTGCGGCGAGTGTGCTCGAAAAGAAGAGCACGATCGAAGCTTTCCATGTTTGCAGTTTTTTACGTAATGAAAATTTAGCAGTTTTTCAAGAAAATTGTAACGTTTTTATTTTAACCACTTTTGGATAAGAAACCCCGAACACGGTGAGGATTGCTTTATATTTTTTCCTGTAAAAATGAATTAATAGATTTTTATTTTTGAACAAGAATTAATACATTTGAGATGTGAAATAAATTGTTTTTGGAAGGAGAGTTATTTTACATACCAAACTTTTCTCACATACCAAGGGACTCATCTCCACCGTCCATTTTAAAAGAAATCAATGGTTGAGATTAAAAGCATTTTATTATTTAACCTATTTTTTATAATTTAAATATCTCTTAAACCGTTAATCGTTAAGCGAAAATATTTATACCGTTGCGACGAGCATTTAATTATCTTTCTATAGACGGGCACTTTGATATACGTTCGAAAAAAGAAAAAAAATCGTTTCTTTTTCACGTTTTTAGTTTTTACGTTCTTGAAATTTCATGAAAAAATCGTATATGATAAAACACTAAAGTTGATTATCACATGTGATATTAGTGTTAAATCATATATGATATGTAATATCATATGTGATATTACACTAATATCACATGTGATATTACATATCATATATGATATTACACTAATATCACATGTGATATTCAAATTAGTGTTTTATCATATATGATTTTTAATGCAAATTTGATAGCGTAAAAAAACGAAAAAACTTAAAAAAAAAATGTGAAAAATGCGATTTTTTTTTTGTCGAAAGTATATCAAAGTGCCTATCTATAGAAAGATAATTAAATGTTCGTCGCGATGATATATTTTTTTTCACTTAACGATTAACGGTTTGAAAGATATTAATATTTGAAAAAAAAAGAATGAAAGTGGGTTTTTTAAATTTTTGGAATTAATCTCATCCATCAGATTAAATAAAAATAAATGGTGGAGATTGATTCCTTGGTATGTAAACAATGTTTTGTCCTCAAATGATCTTAAATCTTGTTTTTGGTGCTACAAACAATTAATGTTTTTATCGAGCTCGGGTCTGTTCGAGTCCAGTAAGAGTAAAACTTGAAGTATTTAACGAGTTTGGCTTGAGCTTCCACTACAAGAATAATTAGAACTGGCGAGGACACGATATCCTCGCTAAAAATGCTAAGCGACAAAAAATCGTGTTCCATGTATACTTTGACTTTGTCAAAAAAACCAAGAAAATTTAACCAACAAATTTGGCGTTCGTTAGACTATGTTTATCAGCAATCTATCACGACCTAATCTCTATTAAAATATTATTTTTTCTTTTCTTCACTTACACAACCAATCTATACCTTTTTACTAACAACCCAACCCATCCTATACATACAACCATTCTTTTCTTTAAGAAAAAAGAAAAATAAAGCAAATAGCCATTTACTAGCCGCCATGTGGCAGATTGGAGGTTGACAATCTAGGCTGCCATGTGACCTTGGTCATGGAAGGATTTGAGAATTTTGATTAAAATATTATTATTTGTGTATAATATATCCAACCGGTTGGGTTGTCAACCGATTGATAGACATAGTCTTAAAAGGTTGATTTTTTATTTATTATTATTATTATTATTATTATTATTATTTTGCTACTTCTTATACATTAACCACTTAATTATGTATCTAATTAACAACTTAGTGAGTAATATAATTAATTGATTAAATTTAATTATCTAAATAAGTAATACAATTAATTAATTAAATTTGATTATCTAATTAATTAATACAATTAAATAATTAAATAATATAATTGATTGATAAATTAACGAAATAGTTCATTTTATAATAAAAAGTATTGGCAAAGACATGTTCTCGCTAAAAGTCTGTGGGCCCGGTTTGAGAACTTTGACTGAGAATTTGTGTGGGTTTCAAGTCGTTGTCGCTTAAACGCAAATCTGTCTTCAGCTATACTTTTAGCGAGTGGCTTTTGGCGAGGACGTGTCCTCGCCAAAAACTTTTAGTGAGGACATGCCAATGACCCCGATCCGTCCTAGCCAATGAGGCTGATTGGTGTTGTGTTGCCATAAGCTCTTATTGAGTTTTTGAATATGTTAGTTTAGGATTTTACTACTTTTAGAATCATATTAATTCGGTTTTCAATTTTCGGTTAAATTTTGTTGTAATATCGAATTTATTTATAGTTTATGTATACACGGAAGTAAGTTTGGTTTTTGAATAATAAATTAATAAATTTTATTATAAATAGACGACATTTTCAAGCCAAGCTCAAGTCGATTGCGAATCTTTTGCGAGTCTATATCATGAAGGCTCAAGAGCTATCAAGCCGAACTAGAGCCTAGCCTTACATGATGGTTCTTGCTGAACTCAAATTAAAGAGCAATAAGCTAATTATATATGTTGTCTGGAACAAACTGGCTTCCAAAGAAGGTCAATGAATTTATAGTGTGAGCTCCTATCAATCGGTTGCAAACACTTTTGAATCTGGCAAACAGAGGAGCATGGCTATGTCGGTGTTGATACGCTATGTACCTATCATGGGATGGCTTCTGATTCCTGGGATCACCTTCTTGGCTCTTGGCTCTTGACAATTGGGTCCCTTCAAACCTATGAAGGTCACCTGTATCACAAGCCTAAACTTTGCTAACTTTGGTGGTAAACTGTTTAATCTGGCTATATGGATTGGTGTAACAACTACTAGTAATCTGTAATTTGTTCCCATATCAAACATGGTTTAAGTTATGTGCACATCTTTATTCAGGAACCAATGAATCAACAAGACTCGAACCAGGTGTTTTTTTCAAACTCCCATCTTTCATGATCACCCTCAACCTTGAAACATCCTCCCAGCGACCAGCATCTGCATACATATTCGACAAGACAACATAAACACCATGATTATCAGGATTTAATATAAGCATCTCCTTCACCACTCTTTCCGCAACCTCAATATTTCCATAATTAGCACAAGCACTCAACAACGCTCCAAGTATCTTCAAGTCAGCTTTCATTGGCATGCTTTTTATTAGCTCCTCAGCCTCAACCACTTCCCCGCTTCTACCAAGAAGATCAACCATACATCCATAGTGTTGTATCTTTGGTTCGACACCATAAATACTCTTCATTGAGTTGAATATGTCACGACCATAATCAAGCATTCCACCATGACAACAGGCAGATAAAACACCAACAAACGTACTATCATTTGGAACCACATGATGGTTCTTCAGCTCACGAAAGAACTCAACTGCTTCTTTAGCATGCCCATGAACTGCTAACCCCGAAATCATTGCATTCCACGTTACAATGTTCTTACTCTCCATCTTATAAAAACAGCTTCTAGCCATCACAAGCTCCCCATTCTTAGCATACATATTCACCAAAGCCGTACCAAGAATAACCCCCGTCTCAAACCCTCTCCCTTCCATATACCTATGAATCTTCTCTCCCATATCCAAACACCCCGACTGCGCACAAGCAGACAACACAGACGACAAACACGGCCCACTTGGCTCAAACCCTTGCTCAACCATCTCACCAAACAAATCCACCGCTTCTTTAGCAAAATCATTTTGCGCGTAACCACACACCATCGTAGTCCAAACATTAACATTCCTCCCACCAAATCCATCAAACACTTGGCGCGCAAGCTCCACCGCGCCACAAACCGAATACCCCCTAACCAAATTATTCACAACATGCAAATCATGCCCCAACCCATATTTCACAACACACCCATGCACAGCTTCACACATTTTACGCAACCTTAAACTCGCACACGCCTTTATCAAAAAAGCAAACGTATGCTTCCCAGGCCTAACACCTTGTACACACATTTCAACATAAACTAATATAGCCTCATATGGTACATTGTTAATAGTTAAGCCTCTAATAAGTGTGTTCCACATAAACATGTTTGGTTTTTGTGTAGTTTTGAAAAGGTTTTTCGCGTAGGTTATGTCGCCATTGGGCGAAAGAGCGGAGAATGCGAGTAAGCGGCTCGCGGCGAAGTTGTCGTGGAAAGTGGAGGATGTGAGCATTTGTGCGTGGATTTGTTTGAGTTGGTGCATTGAAGTGCATTTGTCTGCCAGTAGAGATAAGTGTGGTTGTGTGTGTAGAGGTCTGATGATGGTGGAATATAGGTGTTTTACGGTGATTATTCGCTGGAACATTTATGTTTTCTATGCAAGAATGTAAGCAAATGCAAAAAGATTCTAGTATAAAATGTACTTAAACTATCAGAAATTTGATTCAATTGTACTTAAACAAGCTTCGTTCCTAACCTAGGATTCTAATTTGATAAAAGTTTAACTTGTTTGAGTTTTCAAGAACAATTGTATTGGTCAACCGGGAAGCATAATTTTGACTTTATATGAGACTGCGTTCCAAAATGGTTTGATGATGGTTGAAGACATTAGTCTGGCTACTATCGTGGTGGTGGCCTCTTCGACGCACCAAGACCACCGTGGCCAAAAACAACCGGCCCCAAGGAGGAATTTTCGTTCCTCTTTTGCGGTCTGCGCTACTTAACTTTTAAGGGTTATTTTATACTTAAAAAATAATAAATTTATATCTTTTTTCAATTTAAAATAATATTTTATTAATTTTATAATATATTTTCTCTCTAAATTTAAATACAAATTCAAAACTCAATCCTAATTTATACTACTTTGTAATGCATTTAGGCCTTCTAAAATTAGAAGGCTTAAAAATTCAGACTTTTTTACTTGCTTATTATGGAAAGAGTTTTTCTAACAAAAAATTAAGATAAGGAGCTTCAATCATGAGATGACATATGTCACTTCTTAATAAACTCCAAACCTAACTTCTAACAAACTCTAAACCTAACTCCTAACCACTAAAAATTAAGATAAAGAGCTCTAATTATAAAATGACATATGTCATTTCTCAACTAAAAATTCATCTTTATTTTTAAATTAAAATATCTTTTTATCTACTTTTTTTTTTTATAATCTAATTTCACCATATTTTCTAAAATTTTATGCTCTTTAATTCAACATCAATTTTGATATATTTTTATGAGTTTTTAGTTTTTATATTTTTAATGGGTTTATTTTATTTTAATTTAAATTTTTACAACTTTAACCTTTATTTCATTTATTTCAATCAATATAATCTTGATTCGTCAAAATCATATACTTTTGGGGTAGTGTTTGAGCGTTAGAGATTGAGGTATTTCTATATGCGGGAATAATGATGTCGCGGGAAAGCTACGGGAAAGTTACGTAACCCAACAATCACTTACAACTAACACATATACATTCGAAGTGTTGTGAAACGAATTCACTAAACGGGTAAGCAAACACATATAACTATACTTATCGCCGCCGCTGTGCGCGGGTACCCGGCTAGTCCTAATCTTAAACCCATATTAATACCAAAACGAGCCCTAAGATATATAGGTGATGTCTGGTATGTGGTCAAAAGATGCGATACATGTGCAAGTTATTTTTAGTGTCGTGAATTAGTTACTGATTTAAAGTTAACAAAGTATCCTTAACAAATTGTTTGTTTTGGATTAGGATACGATCTTGGGCTAACTTATGCGTTGATATAAGATAATCCTACTTCGTGTACGACAAATGACATGAGCCAATATAGTCACGCCCCAAACCCCAAAGGTATGCGTGGTGCCTAGTTGGCAACATGTTGTTCCCGCTAACTGAATACATTCATTTTCATCAAAAATAATCGCGAACCGCTACTCTTGGTTTCTGATAAAACAAACAATTTAGTCTAACAAAACAAACATTTTGTGTTTTTCTTTCATTGTAAATAGATTTCGTATAACATGTGATTACATTGCCTAAATACCAACATTTAACGTCGTTAGCACGATTCAAACAATTATCCAAGTCGTTTATCGATTATCAATAATATGTTGTACAAAATTCGGACAAGTATAAGGGACAAAACTATGTTAAACTAGGTATTTTAAGTGTGAATGTTCGTACTTAGATTTGAATCCAGACGTGTTTGGCTTGTTTAGGTTTTTTGAGTACAAACAATTTCGTTCCGTTTGGTTCTTTCACAAAAAGGTTAGTTTGATAAGAAATCCTAATACGGGTTTTCTTCTAGACCTGAAACGACCTTCTAACGATCACACTTCACACAACTGTTTACTTTAAACCAGGAGTTTAAAATCAAACTCATGACATGTTTCGCAATAGTCATTCATTTATTGGCTCGCATGGGGGTATATATGTCCGAAGGCTAGCCCCAAAATTGATGATTGCAGGGTCTGAACTTGAGTATTCACTGGAGAATCTCAAGCCACCCGCATGAGACTACACATTTGGGTTTGGTTCTTTGTGAATAATGCGATTATACTTGACGATAGCCTAATGGTATGATACAAAAGTGTGAGGGTTCAAATATGTCTTATTCATATAATTAAGATTTCACGTATTTTATTTTTTGCATGTCGAGCATAAGATCATATTTTTTTTGCTACTCCTTGTGTTCTAAAATTATTGTTTACAGACAAGCAACACACAATTTAAGAAATGTGAGACCACTACACTCATTAACTAAATCAAATATCATCATCACTCACTAAACTCTTTTTTGATTGATTGACATACAATATTATTATTTTAGGACATGTTAAATGAAAATGTAGACTATAAATTGTAAAATCAAAAAACCGAAAATCGTATAGATGCACAAGCTTACGAACACAAAAAGTCCGTAAACATGAAAACAAAAAGTAGCCCAGCCCACAGAAAAAATAGTTACCATCCACTAGAGGTGCAACATTAAACCGGTTTTCAAAAAAACCGACCCACAAAACCGGAACCGGTTTTCTAAAAAACCGGTTTTTACTAAACCGAAACCGGTTTTCTAAAACCGAACCGGTTGTACCGGTTTTCAGTTTTTATAGCCCGAACGGTTTTTACCGGTTCTAAAACTGGTTAAACGGTTTTGAAAAAACCGGTTAAAACCGATTTTTTTTTGTCGAAAACCGCTAAAAACCGGTTTTAAAAACCGGTCAGCGCAAAGTCAAAATAGCCGTTGGATTTGAATATCGGTGAAAACCGGTCAAAATCTGACCGTTGGAATTCAAAACCGGTTTTAAAAACCGATTTTCTTGAAAACGGGTACTGTAGCACAGTAGACGTTGGGACATGTTTGTTACCGTTTTTTGTTTTTGTTTTTGATTTTTTGAGTATTTTGAAGCTAGAACTTGTAGTATAAATATGTGTTTTGGGTTGAGGCTTAAAACACATCAAATCTCTCTTTAATCTCTAAATCTCTAATTTCATTATAATGGAAAACACACAATCACAACAAGCTTCCACTAATCCTCCCTCCGTTGGGTCTTCCAGGTCACGAAAACATTACACACAAGATGATGTTGCTCATGTTAAACCAACTTCACGAAATCCCGAGGTTTTTAATCATATGGATTTGTGTGTTATGAAGGATGGGACGGAAAAGGCGCGTTGCAAAAAATGTTTGAGCTTTTATGCTTCTGGGGCTAACACTACACTAAAGGGTCATATAGCCAAATGTTCCGCGGTACCTCAAAATGCCGACGGTACTATTGGTGAGGATGGTCAAATTTGTGTATATGATAATGATGCGCTTCAAAGAGATTTTACGGGGTGGGTCATTCAACATACTTATCCATTCAACCTCTTCGACAACGCCAAGCTTACGGCCATCATCAAAAAGAGGCTACACTCGCGGTATAAACAAGTAAGTCGTACTAAACTTAGAAGTGATGCTTTTAAATTATGGGAAACGGCTAAAAATGATATTATTAATGGTTTTCGTGATTATAAATATGGTGTTTCTATAACTACAGATGTTTGGACCGCACCACATGGTTCGGCAAATTCTTATCTCACAATTACGGCTCATTGGTTTAATCCCGAATCTTGGTTATTAATGAAACGGACAATTGCTTTTAAACTATTTGGTTATCCACATACGGGATCTAATTTAAGAAAAATTTTACATGACACTTTAATTGAATATAATTTAGATGATAAAGTTTTTACGATTTCACTAGATAATGCATCTAATAATACTAGAGCTATGGAATTGTTAAAATTACGTATAAAACCCATTTTAGATGGTGCTTTTTTTCATTCCCGTTGTGTTGCTCATGTTATAAATTTATCCGTTCAAGCGGCATTAAAAATATGTGAGAGATTACGTTTGACATTTAGGGGTATGTTAACAAATATATATCGCTCGAGTAATGAACGACAAATTAACTATAAACGTTTTCGTAAACAATGTGGTGAACCATGGCTAGGACCGAAATTTGATACACCTACTAGGTGGAATTCTACTTGCATTATGTTTGAAAATATATTACGACAACGTACTACTTTAGATGCTTTTAATGAATTACTTGTTGAAAAAAACCGTTCTACTTCGATAGATGACCAAGATTGGCAACGACTACATGCTTTAACTATTTTTAAAAGTTTTAAAGAGGCAACAACTATAGTATCGGGTGTTTATTACCCAACTAGCCCATTAGTTTTAAATCAAGTTTATGCTATGACGGAAAAATTAGACGAATTAAAAGACTCACATACTCAAATGTTTAGAAAAATGGTCAAAGTTATAAAAAAGAGATTTATAAAATATTTTGTTAGTTTACCTTTGGTTTATATTTGTTCCGCAGCTTAATCCATGTTTAAATGTTGGAGGCGTAGAACTTTTAATAAGAAGAATAATGGAAAATTTAGAATTATCTTTTGGGTTGGACGGTGAAGATCCCAACTATATAGAATCTCAAGTTTTTAAATTTAATGATTATTTTAAAAATTTGTTTGAAATTTATGCAACAAAATATGGTCAACAACCAAACCCAATTATCGACCCAATGCGGGCCGGTTCGTCTCGAATGACAAGGGACATTAACATAAACCTTTATAATACTGCATTGAAGACGCTACAAAGCGTCAACGATCATCGGCCCCGACAAGCGAGTTGGGACAATATATGACTACAAACTTTTTAACAACTTTAAGTCTCGATGAGTTTGCAAACTTTGACATTTTGGCTTGGTGGAAAGAAAGGGAAATCCAATTTCAATTTTAGCCGCTATGGCTCGTGACTTACTAGCGGTCCAAGCTTCGGCGGTAGCTTCGAATCGGCCTTTTCTCATAGTGGTCGAATTATATCGGATAGAAGGACAAAACTTAGCCCCGAATCCGTGGAAGTATGTGTATCTTTGAAAGATTATATGGACGTAGTAGATAGGGTACAACATCAAACATCGTTGGAAGGTTCGTTTGAAGAAGTTGAAGAAACTATAGCACAAGAAGAAGATGACATGGGGATATCACCTCGGCTACCGAATTAGATGAAGGTGAATTTGATCCATTTGATGTTGAAGAGTTAGATGTAGAAGAATTTTTGGATGCTTTAATTTCTTGAGTATACATGGGTGATGGCGAATGCGAAGCTCGATATACTTGAGTATACTAATATGTTTTGGGTGATGGCCATGCCGAAGCTCGAAATGTATTAGTATTTATTTAGTTTTAGTTCTATAATTGTATTGTTTAAATAAAAGTTATGATTGTATTCGAAATGTATTAGTATTTTATAGTTTTAGTTGTATGATTGTATTGTTTAAATAAAAGTTATGATTGTATTTGAAATGTATTAAATGTTTTAAATTCCGAAAAAAACCGAACCGGTAAAATACCGATAAAAAGCGGATCCAACATTTAAAACCAGAAAAACCAACCGGTAAAAACCGATAAAAACCGATTCAACATTTGAAACCCAAAAAACCGATTCGAACATTTAAAACCGAAAAAAACGGATTCCGAAAAAACCGAAAAAACCGAAACTGATTTTTGGCAAAACCGGTTTTCCAAAAACCGAAAACCGGTAAAAACCTGTTTTTGTGCAACTCTACCATCCACCGTGGCCACCAAAGCAAAATTGGTGAGTGACAAATTAGCACCTCATCTTCACACTAACGTAACACATCTATTCCGTGACAGCCACCAATCTCACCCTCCATTTTCTTAAAAACATATCACTACGGTCGATTCACCTTCATAAGATTTCTCACCCAGCCGTCACAGTAGCACACAGTTAACTCTAGCTCTTGTCCAGTCTCTCTTTATTTTTGCCCACTGCCACACACACTAAACACACACACACAGTTAAGAAAGGAAAAGAAAAGAAATGCCTGGAATAAGAGCACCAGTGAACTATTCAGAAGAACCTGATCGTCATCCTGCTCTCAAAATCAACGCTAAGGCAAGTTTTTTCTTATTTCACACAGATTTTCTTTATCATCACAAAATTATAAATACAAACCCTTCCATACTGGTAGGTACGAGTATGATTATTGCTTTTATTTGATGTCGATATGAGCTATATGATTTAATTGGATAGAAAATACGAGATAAGAAAGTGAGAATTATGTTTTTGTAATTTAAAAGTCATATCTCTCTAGAATATGATTATTCTTCTGTTTGTTACAATTCAGTTAATTTATAGTTACGATATAATAATTATAAGTCATCTACGTGTGAAGTTTGATTATGCTCTTATTTAACTAATGGTTTAGATGAAATTTCTATACTTATGATTTAATCAAACTTAAAGCTCTTTGATGCCCACATTATAAAGCTGTGCTGGTGTCAAAATTTGCGTATCAATTTGAGTTTGAAAAATATTGGATTTGACCTTGAAATTGGAAGATCACACGTCTTTTTCCTGGAATGAGGCGTGACGTTTTACTGACAATGCGTTCATTCGTAGATCTATCTGGTACTACATTTGGTTTATTGGGTGGGTTAATTTGAACTACTTCAAAAACTGTCATCATTTGGATAATGGCAACTGGTTTCTTGAAATGTTTAGTTACTTCTGATAAAATAAACTTGTATTTACTTGTAGTCCAATAAGCACTTGTGATCAATTTTGTTACAGCAACCCTTTAATGCCGAGCCACCACGTCAAGCTTTGGTATCTTCGTATGTGACTCCTACAGAATTCTTCTACAAGAGAAGCCATGGACCAATACCTGTTGTTGATGACATAGAAAGGTATATCTCCTTTGATCTTTACGTGTTCAATTGTTTATATGGTTTTAGCTATTTGTGTGCTTAATATGACTGTTGCGATCTGTTTCTCATTAACAGATACTCTGTGTCTTTTAATGGGCTAATTGAGAAACCCAAAGAGCTGTTTATGAAAGATATTATGTGAGTAATAATCTTCGTTCTATTTGATATATATTCACAATGTTCATTAGTATTTTCTCACGGCTTTTAACGTCAGAGAATTTATTTTCTTTGTTGGATTACAGGAGTCTTCCAAAATATAATGTAACTGCAACTTTGCAGGTACCCCTCATTTCTGTGTAAAATTACGTTACTTTAATCTAACTTCAGTTGAAGTTTAACATGCTTACGTTGCCTAATGCAGTGTGCGGGTAATAGAAGAACTGCAATGAGCAAAAGCAGAACTGTAAGAGGAGTTGGCTGGGATGTTGCTGCATTAGGGAATGGTTCGTCTCCAATCCCATTATCTCATGTCAAGTTGACACTGACAGCTTTACGGAAGAAGCTTTCCGCTAGATTCACTAGTGCCAATAACTGTTGTTTTTTAGAGTTATACCCGACCATCATCGTGCACCTATTATAGAACTCACAAACTTAATTAAATAAAGTGTCCTACTCCGGGTACTGTTACCAGAAAACTAGGAGAACCGCCTGTTAGAAGAACGTGTGTGTTTGGGAAGGAATACCAGTAATACAACCACAATGTTTCTACATTGGTTTATGCGAGAAGCATATGGATTTTTTGCTGTGAAAACCTTTATATAGTTTATGAGCTCTTAGAGTGTAGTCTAAGCTACGGATTTATTAAAACAAATAAATAAAAGGAAATCATTGGTCCTTTTGCCATCCACAATACATTTGATTGGCATTTGGCTATCTGGTAACTATTCTTATGACTTTCATGTTTTTTAGTCAACAAGGTAACTGAATATGTATACTACATTACCCAAAATTTTGTGTGCATATAAATATACCACCCATTTACGGACAACGGAAAACTATCTTACCACTTTTCAGAGATCAAGAGCTTAAGTCTTGGCATTAAACCCTTTTCCTGGTATCCATAATGAAAACATGATGTACACTGAACTGTAGGTTTGACCGTCACCGATAAGTGCCATGTATTATCATAAGTTCAGATATATTGCAATCTTCTTCTCAGGGTTGTCGGTTCAGTAAAAGGTTAATACATATGCATAGTAGCATTATGTTTCTAGCAGAAGCAGTGAATAATATAATATTTTATTATAGCGTTGTTGCTTGTAATTCTAGGCAATAAGTGTATATTTTTATTGATTTTCTAAATTGTTTTGCCCTATGTTACAAACCTTTCAGCAATTTGGGGTGGAGCAAAACTCGCAGATGTTCTTGAATTAGTTGGTATACCCAAGTTAACAAGTACCACACCCTTAGGTGGAAAACATGTTGAATTTGTGAGCGTTGACAGGTGTAAGGTATGTTTTCGCTTATCTTATCTAGATCTGCTTTTTAAACCACAACGTTATTCATTATTTCCTGCTCAACCACAGGAGGAAAATGGAGGTCCTTACAAGGCATCAATTCCATTAAGTCAAGCAACAAATCCGGAAGCTGATGTTTTGCTTGCTTATGAAATGAATGGAGAGGTAAACAAAAATTTCAATTGCAAATCCATCATCATTTACTTTTAGAATCCTATTGCTGGGCAGTTGATTTTACTTTGGATTGTCTGTGAAACTGTAAAAGACTCTGAACAGGGATCATGGGTATCCATTGAGAGTAGTTGTCCCAGGGGTTATCGGTGCTCGTTCTGTTAAGTGGTTGGATAGCATCAACATAGACTCTCAAATTTGCCAGGTTAGATTAATATTTTATGCTTAATCATAAAAGTGTTATTCAGATTTCTAAGACGGCAGTGTATTGCTACTTCTCAGGGATTCTTTATGCAGAAAGATTATAAAATGTTTCCACCTTCAGTAAACTGGGACAACATTGATTGGTCTACCAGGAGACCGCAAATGGATTTCCCTGTCCAGGTACTTCTTATTACTTATAATTTGTACTAAACTTAAAAAGTTTCTTAACCAAAAATTTTCCACCTTTTGTGTGCTTGAACCAAAACACTATCTGAAATCACATTAAAACTGCATACACCTGATGCTAAAAAGTTAGATTTAGATAGTTTCTGGGACACAGGGAGCAACTTTTTGTTACCTGGTAACCTTAAAACTTTAGAAAACTAAATATATATTCATTGGTATGCCGTCCATATAAGTATGTTAATTTCCTGGTTCAGACATCTAGTATATTTAATGACAACTAACATCTGCTTATATGAGGGTAGGAAGCAGGAGTTCAGAGTCAACTTAATAATTATGACTTTTCGTTTGTGGGTGGCAGAGTGCAATATGCTCCTTGGAGGACGTGAATGTGGGCAAATATGGAAAGGTTGGGTTTTTTCCCTCTAATTATACTCAAAATTTTTAGTTAAGAGTTACAAGAGGTGTTTATATGACCCCCTGTACTCGGTATGGAAAGAATCATTGACACCAGTTTCTGCAAGTCTAATTGCATTTCATAATGTGGTTTATGTTTGTTCCAGTTAGATTTCATAATGCTTTTGTCTGTTCCAAGTTATTCTTAACTCTTCTACCCTTGATCTATGAAGTAAAAACTTACAAGGATTTTTGTAGTTTTATGATTTACTTGTTAAGAAATTTTTATACAAATATATTTTGATACATTTACCTGTGAATTAGCCAATCTAGGTTATATTTATCTATGACAGGTGAAGCGTGTTAGATTAACTTATTTTAGCATAATAATAAACGGGTTGAAAGTCGTCCTAAGTGCATTTGTACTAGTATATTAATGTAATAATTATTCATCAAACTAGATCAAATTGGACAAGTAATGGTTTGCAGTCGACCCAACATGTACCAAAAACTTTCCCTATTTGACCCGTTACCCAACCCACCCATTTGCCACCTCTGATTTGTTTAGTGGAGCTTGCTTCGTAACCCTGTCTAGCAAATAGGCTGTCATGCATGTGTAGAAGATTATATTTGAGCTCATATCATAAACATTTTGTGCAGATAGCTATAAAAGGATATGCGGTTTCAGGAGGTGGACGTGGAATTGAGCGAGTTGATGTATCGGCTGATGGGGGTAAAACATGGAAGGAGGCATCTCGATACCAAAAGCCTGGCATTCAATATGTTACTGATGATGAAAAAAGCGATAAATGGGCCTGGGTACTTTTTGAAGCTGAGGCTGATGTACACTCAAATACAGAGATTGTTGCTAAAGCAGTATGTCATCTCTCTGTCTACTTGCATGACAAACTGTTTTCAAGTCACAGAATATTAACGACTTTTGTCAGTGGTGGTAATTTAGACCCATTTACCATTCAATGGGTTTCTTTTTTATCTTCAAGGGTGAATGGGTTAAGCTAAAAGTAATTAAACATAAAGTAAATGGGTTGAGCGGCTTAAAAGTTATTTTAAGTGTATACAAATGTATGATAGTCCCCTGGATCACTTAGAATTTAAAAGGTAGTTATTCAAACCATTTACATGTAAATGGGTTGACTGGAGTTATATAGTAACTCCAACACGTCAAATAGGACAGGTTTAGAAAATTCAATGTTGCAAAAATCGGTCAACTCGGCAGATTAATCGGCGATTAATCGTTAATCGGCCGAGTACCTTGTCGATTTTTGAAAACTGGTCGAAAAATCGGCCTAGGATAAAAACGACACTAAGCAGTCAAAAAATCGGCCGAATCGGTAAAAAATCGGCTGAATCGGGCAAATCGGTCATTTTAAAAATTATAATAATTTAGGCAATATACTTAATTTGGGAATCGTATATTTCACTTATAACGCACAATGGGCATCATAATCAGAATTGGAGCCTTTTATTGAGGTTTGGAAACATAGCAGGCTTGGAATCAGTTAAGATTTTTAGTTTGGTCTCCAGAAATACCAAAAAACTGCAGGAAATGCCAATCCGATTAATCACCGATTAATCCCGACTTGACCGATTACTCACTGCAGGGTGGTCGACCGCCCGACTACCGATTCACGATTTTTGCAACATTGAGAAAATTAGCTATAAATGAGTCGGTAAAACGGGTTGGTCATGCAAGGCAGAATGTTCCCAACATCCTAATTCGATTGAATCAAGTAGTATGCTTTTTTTGTCAACCCATCCTACCTGTTTTAACCCTTGTGATTAATACTCAATTTTTCAGATTACACATACTATAGAATCGTGTGTTCAGTTAACTTTGTTTCTTGCTGAATAACTCATCTCCATTGACTTTTAAAATATTGACGAACAGATAGACACTGCTGCAAATGTCCAACCTGAGAAGGTTGAAGACGTCTGGAACTTGAGAGGAATTCTGAACACATCATGGCATCGTGTTCAAGTGCAAGTTAGGCATTCAAACATGTAATATACGTGGCCACGCGGAAGCATGCAATAATATGATCAGGATGGTATAGTATTTGATAATCCCTGGCACTATTTTCTGCAATACTGTACTACAAATGTCAACAGTGATGGTTCTTTATTTTCTTCCTGCTTGTTGGGTTTTGTTTGTAACATAAATTAGTTTTTACACATGCGTAAGCCTGGACATGTCACCTTTCAAAGGTTCCTTTGATAATGTATCATTTGTGAGCATATTGGAAATTTTGTATTAATTATGGACTATGTTTCTGTAAAATCTCTTTGATGTCACCATGGTGTCAATTTCTTTCTAAAGATATTAAATTGGGCTGAGCTACCTTTATTAATCCAACTCTCTTGTTCAATAGAGATAAAGAATGTTGCCCCAACTGGTATTCATTCATGTAGTAACATCTGTATCATCTACCACCCATGATATGGTGTACAGCGATATAAGGCAGTAAAGAAATCTTAAGAACATATTTATAATGTCAAAGTTTATCCATGTTGACAGTCATGTTCAGTAACTAATAAGAATTGTTTGATTGTGGAGTATATATAATTTTCATTTGACGTATACAAAGACATCTATATCAACTTGATGTTCCAAAATGGAAAATTGAATTTTGAATGTAAGAGATACTGAGATTTCAACATACAGGATTTTGAGATCACAACATGACTCAATTGCAGGTTAGAAACTCTGAACTTCAAATTAGGAACTTAAAGTTATTAACAGGCCAAATACAATTACTTTAAAGCTGAATGCTTGATGGAGATAAGCTTCCAAATTGATTGTTCCATTCTTCATATGTGCCATGTTCATCTAAAGAAACAGAAGGTCTCACCTCCTTTAGCGCATCCTCAAAGTCCTGCAAATCGTGAGAACAAACATGTATTCACGTAACTTATATTAGAAATTAGCAAATTATTTCTAAAGCAGTGCAAAGTAGAGAGTTTATGTGTTTCCAAGGACTAGTTTAATTCTTCTCATTCATAGGTCAAACTTCTCATCATTAATAATCCTTTTCTAAGGTCATAAGGCTTTAATAAAAAATATCATAGGTCAAAACACTAATGCTTCTAACTAAACATTTGAGATAAATCCTAACATCATGTGAATGAATTATGTGAAGATAAACTTTCTGTGAAATAATTACAATTTGTGATTCCAATTTGAACGTTTGATTGTGTGAAATATTTTTCAACTTATTTTTATTTTGCTGATACTAAAGTACTAAACTTCCAGTTCATAATGGATTTTGGCAATGCACTGTTAAGCCATCAAAGTTTAAAAGATCCACAATGATTTCAAAGCAAAGAGGCCAGCCATTTGATTTACCTGTAGAGTGAATGGTCTCATATCCTCCTTTTTAAGTTTAGCGATTTCGGTGCCTTGTCTTAAAGCCTCTCTCAATGGACCCATGGAAGCATCTTTCACTAAATTCTTCATGTCAGATCCTGAATAACCTTATACAATTCAAAGTAGAATTGATGTCAGTCATACATCAAACTGACTAAAAAGAGCACCCGTAGTTTACAAAGAGAATGTAGAACAGAAAGAAAAAAAACTAAGTTACCTTCGGTTAATTTGGATATGTTATCGATATCCTCAGTTGAGAGTTTGAAAAGCTCGTCCATAACCAACAGATCTCGTACTATCCAGGCTCTAGCTTCTTTACCCCCGAAAAAATAGACAACCTCATATTAGTAATAGTTGGAGAATGCTGAGCTGCAACGACATTAAACACGATCAGAACCATGTGTAAGGTATAAGTTGGAGAATAAACGTGGAGGAAAAAATAGTAAATGTAAGGTATTAATAACAATGCTGGTGTAACTCACTTATGACATGCGAAACTGGATCGAATATATTGGGCCAACGTGTGTTGTACCGTTTTGCACCCTGTTTTCCAGCCAAAATTAAGGGCCAGATTGTTAGCCTTTTTGCGTGGCCCAATTGGCCTGCTTTACCGGCCCCAATTCATATAGTTTAGACTGGAAAAGTAACATATTTGAATATCTAAAACCAAAAGTGAGCACTACATGGAGTCATGCTAATAAGTCAGTATTTCTAATATGTGCATATGGCAAGTGACAAATACCTTCATTAGGCATGGAAACTTGAGGCATAATAGGCCGGTTTTCACCTTGAGAGTCAACAAAAGGCGGCAAATCACCATGTTTTTGAATATCTAAATCCAAAGTATTACTCTACTAAAAATGAAATAGCAAGTGATTATTTTTACCTGATATAGGGAGAATTTACAGAAATAAGCAATGCCAAACTGCCTCTAAAACTATAACAAATAATTTTAAAAGGAGTCAAAGTAAAGTAGTGGCTGCGGCGCGTTGAGGCACTTCTTCGACGGTTCCCCAAAAAGCAAAAGGAGAAAATAAGAGGAAAAAAAAAAGCATCGAGTGACCAAGTACATCGTGTATGTTTCTGGACTCCTTTTTTTTCCGGCCTGCTAACTTTGCAACGATCCAATGACAATCTTAGCCCAGTTTTGTGAATATGAAATACAGTTATAAATTACGCTTATAAACTTTTAAAAACCTAATATTATCAAACACAATATACGAACCATAATATGTGTCAAACATCTAACCATGGATTAGTTTTCATGTCGTTATACTTTTTTTTGGTATACCAACTACATGTACTATCTTTGTATTTCCAAAGAAGAAGCTTCTCCATATCCTTTTGCATATACATTGAAGCTGGACAGGAAGAGCAAAAAGAACAAAAAAACGCAGGGAAAAAAAAAGATACGGAGTATATAATTGATTATGTCGTTTGTCATGTTATCCAACTGCCTTAGGCCAACATAAGACCACTCGCGGCCAAACTTAGGCCACAACAATAAACATTATTTTAATCCGAGTTTAGCGGTTAAAACGACAACGTTTTAAATGACAAAAAAAATGATACCGCTATTTTTAAAGGAGGCTCAGATATGTTGTATTCAGATCATCATGGGCTAATAAGGCATGGCTGCAATCACAGTTGCAAATGCCACCTTTTCAAGTAGCAATTACCATACAGATTTCCTAGCCAAGATACATATCAGCCTCTAAACATCTTTTTTCAGACATCTACATTTCATCATCACGGCCTCCGTTATTTCTACCAGTAAATCAAGGATACAAACAAAAGTCACCAAGCCAAGATACATAGCAAAATACAAAGAATCCCAACACTACTGCATAACGCAAGCGAACCCTAAGCCAATCAAGCGTCGGTAAATGCAAGGCAGCAAACAAAAAATCTAAAAAACACCTAAAATTTATAAATAAACCCGAAATTAGCAAAACCCCCAAATTATAACAAAATCCTAATTTCCGATTAGATTTTATATAAATAATTTTATACCTTTCTTGTTGAGTTGATGAACTGACGCTCTGAATCTTCTGTATTACCTCTTATCACATCAGCTTTTGGAATCAAACTTTTAGCATAAGTCTGATTGTTCATAGGATTCTAGAGACACCGAAAGTGATATAAACATTTTTATTTTGGACCGGACAACAGGCAACTGGATTGGGCGAACATGCAAAATAAAAAAGACTCCAAAAATATACATGACGTCGTATAGAATGACAATCTTTTATATAACAAAGGCATCATTTAGGAGTGATTTTTTCGATTTAATTTTATTGAAAAAAATAATTGGGCCAATACAAGAGCTCGATTTTGCCATGTAAGCAAAATTGTGTGATGTGATCGGTTAATAAAAGTCAAAATTAAATTGATTTTGATCAAACTTTAATAAATTTGGGGGAGAAATTTGGTAGATAAAAAAAAACACATAAAAATATAGGTGTCAAATTTGTGAAAACAAAAAGTTAAAAAAAGAGGAGGTAATTAATAAAACTTTAGTGGTTGAGTTTTTATAAAATATATAGAGTAAAGTGTAATATTATAATCTTCCATGTTTTTTAATATGGATTATAAACAAATACCCCCTTATACTTTATACCTTTTATACTTTATATCTTAAAAAATACAATGTATATGTTTTAAAATAACAACATATAAATTTGCATAAAATTATAAGTATCATTTTTTTTACTATGTACGTTCAATAAGGACTCATTTATTTCATTTTTAAAAGTTTAACCTATGTGGACACGAGTTTACATTTTAAATACAGCTAAATTACTGAAAATGAGAATATAATTATCAAATTGTAAGCACGTGTTACTTTAATATAAAAATAAATATACGCGATTGTACTTATAACAATGACATATGTAATTCTTATTTATTTATATAAGGATACCTAGCAAAACATTTTTAAAAAACTTTAAGGAGTATACTTTAACTTTATCAACGCTCATTATGTGCTATTAAACTTGCATCATGTGTACAACATAATATCAGTAGTGAAATTTAAATAACAAACATCAACATTTTTGTCAGCTAAATAAAATTAAATCTTGAGTTACCTGACAGAAATTTTTACAAATATTTTAACAAATTCTAATAGATATTAATGCATAATGAAAAACTCGTGCACAAGTATTAGTTGTACTTATATCACAATTTTCATGAGCAAATATATTGAATTAATTATGTTAAAATAAATTTGATTTATGTGTAAATTTCGTGCCTGCACGAAACTTATAACTATATAATTATATGCAATTGTTTTTAAAGACACAATATTCAGTATTAATACAGAATAATTTTTTTTTGTCAAAACCCCGTGCGTGCACGGGTATTATAACTAGTTAGTATATATAGTAATAATTGTAAAATGAAGAATACCAAAAATTAAAAACCCATAAAAGGAATTTATACGAGCAGAAAAGGTCACAAAAACAAGGGAGAGCCCAGCCCACAGAAAAATAGTAAAACCCACCATCATACTAGCATACAGTCTCTCTTTATTTTTGCCCACCGCCACACACACTAAAAACACAGTTAAGAAAGAAAAGCCAGGAATAATTGCACTGGTGACCGGTGAAGTATTCAGAAGAACCTCAAAATCAACGCTAAGGCAAGTTTGTTTTTTCTCATTTCACCCAGATTCATTTTCTTTACAAATCACAAAACTATAAATATTATTGTTTTTATTTGTTGTTGATTTCCATTTCTTGGGTAGAAAATAGATAAGAAAGTGAGAATTATGTTTTTGCTAATCATTTCCATTTCTTTCTTGGGTCTTATTTCTCTATACCAAACACACCCTAAAAGAAAGCAAGCAGTGACCCTCAATCAAATCGGGGGTATGTGTTTTTATAATTCAAATACTTAATACTTTGTTTGTTTGGTCTAGTCATATATGATGTTTTGTTGCTACATTTTGTGTTTGTAACATCAGGGTGGATTAATTATTTAGAAATTTAGGTCATGTGGGTTTTTCATCAAAATCAAAGGGAGGGGATGTTTAAATTAAAAGAACCTAATTCATGATTTGTGAGAATGGCACTACAATAGTGAGCTTGTTAGTTTATATATAAATGCCTGAGACGAAATGAAATGATTCACTATTAACACTAAGCCAAACTGCCTTTCTCAATTGCTTCAAGCAAATACTTCCTTTTTTCTTTTTTTACCTATAATAAGTTTTCAAGGTTGTTGCTCATGTGTATTCTTCTATTGCAGTTCACCACCAGACATGAGGGTTAAGCTTTTGCGTATCCTTACATTCTTGTACATTCAATTATTTCTTTTCACCACATTCTCGTTTTGCTTTAAAAATTATACTACTTTCGGAATAATTCACATTACTTCAGCTTCATGTTTTCTATTCATTCTCAGAATGCTCTTGCATCATTAATCATTTATCTGACCATCTTTTCCAAATGGTTTGCCAGCTAGTGGTATAAATTAGAAAAAAAAAAAAAAAACACACACACACATTAATGCGAATGACAATTCATGTATCCTGTCCATGTTGTATAACATCCAATCTAATTGGGAATATTTGCAGTAGCATATCACATGCCATTCTTTTCTACAAAGTAGCTAGCGGAAAAGCCATCCGTATTTACCACAGTGTCTTGTAGTCTACTTAACGGATTATACATCTCTCGTGTCTACTTTCGTAAAGGTTTTACTCATGAAAAAGTGAAAAACAACTGTTAATTCAGTTTTACAGAGTTTTTGTTTGTCTTAAGAATATTAGAGTTAGAATCCTGATGTAATTTTTGCTCTTTCTTAACCGATTGCCTATGAAATTCTGGTGGACCGAAAAAACAGAGTAAGTTTCTTTTCACTCATTTCAGTTGCAAATAAATAACGTTAGTAGTATGGTGGGAAGTTAAATATTTCCTTGTGATCTATAGATGGCATGCAGTAGCTTCTTGGACATGGGATGCTCATGATGAAACTTGTGGGATTTGTAGAATGGCGTTTGATGGATGCTGTCCTGACTGTAAACTTCCTGGTGATGATTGCCCGCTAAGTAAGTCTCGTACTTTTCCACTGCACCTTTATTTTTGTACTTAATGTTTTTAGAATACTTTATCGTTTGTTGCTAAATTGTCATGGGTATTACTTATTTACTAATCTATTCCAGCATGTCCACTACTATTTGTACTTTTCTGATATGTATTGACTATGATGCTGTGCTGTATTATCAGTTTTGTAACTTTGCTTTTGTAAGTTTGATATGAATTAAATGATCGAGTATGCTTCTTGAACTGAGCCTGGAAAACGGTACATCTTTTATTATGTAAAGGGCCAAAACGGGTAATTTTCTTGGTAATGGTTGAAGATTGGTTGACCGTAAACACTTTTTGTTCAAAGTTTCCAAGTATTCTCTTAGAAGTTAGTGTCTCATAGATGGCTACGGATATCAATAATTTTATAATAATAATAATAATAATAAAACAGTTTTTGTGGATATGCTGATTTGGAGGTTTTATGAATTATACACTTTGGGCGAATTTTAAGTATCAACCCGAATCATTTCTAAGAATTTTTTATTCCAATATTTTCTGGCTGTTTTACATAAACCAATACATGAATTAGCATAGGTCGAAATTGCTACTTATAGGTTCTACATATCATTATCCTAATCATTGCATGTGAAGGGGGAGAAAGCAAGGAATCCACTCAGAATAATCTTGCCCTCACGGGAATGAAGCATGTATAATGTAGTACTTTGAACATCTTTCTTTAAAACACAGACTCTGTGTATATGGATGTTAAGTGCCACATTTGATAATCAAGCTTAAGTGCCACATTTGATAATCAAGCTTTTCTGATGTAGTTGCTTATATATAATGGATTAAAATTAAAAAAAAAAATGCAATGTTCAATAGGTAATAAGTTGTGTTGTAGCATGGTAGATGGATTTCTAGAAGGGGGTTGTCGCTACCAAGAGTCTTTAGCCCAATGCTACAGATAATGTCTACCCTTAGGTTATGAGCTTAAACTTCTCTGGAGATGCGCGTGTATGCAAGCTTATTGTAATTAGAAAAGAAAATGAAAAATTGTGTTCTTCGTTTTATAATTTTCACATACTAAGGGGGTTCAAGTTATCTGTATCTTTAAATAGTTGAAGAATCATGTTGCTTTTAGTATACCAGCAGTTATTGGACAATGTTAATCCCATTATATATGCTTTTGTGATTAAACCTAACGATGATTGGTTTAACTTTTAGTCAAACATCTTGCTTTAGTTTAAATGACAACTTATTAGATTTACGGATTTGTGCAGTATGGGGTGCTTGCAACCATGCTTTCCATCTTCACTGCATTCTGAAATGGGTGAATTCGCAGACTCCCCAGGCACACTGTCCCATGTGCCGCAGAGACTGGCAGTTTAAAGAATGAGTTCCAAGTTACCTAAGTTGTGAAAATGCGTCTTTTGTCTGCATGTCAATCGCATTGGGAGGTCATGGAGTTTACTGAGAGAAACCAAACTAGAAAACATTATGATCAATCTTTATCTGCATATCTAGCAAGCATGCCTAATATAGTATTAGCTTGTGACTTTGGGGTCATACATGGTAGCCTGGTAGGTTATTATTTACAATGAAATTTGTATTTTATGAACACACATGGCTAATCATATTGTTATGTCACCATGGCCTCTTCCAGTATACCTTTACTCGGGGTTATGGTTATCTCCATCAAGTCAAATGGTCCAACAGGAGAAACCAGTTGAGTGGATTAATCATGTTAGTGTCTCCCAGAGTGTTATTTCTATAATTTGAAATTCACAAATATACTAAAATACTAAATAATCACAATTTAATATATAGTTTTTAAGTTAACACCAACTGGACAAAGTGTTAACTGGTTTTACATGTTTCATGACTTATTTCTCACCTATTTTGCTATCTCTACCTTGGGTTATTCTACTTGTCTTTAATCAAACTGCATCTACCAAAAGTCACCCGCTTACCGACATATAGGTAAAACTTTTTTTTAACACCAGATAGGAAAAACCTGATGGTGAATGAATTATGCACACAGATTTAGTTCCACAGTTATTTTGCACTGTCTTTTAAACTGAACATGGTCTAACACATGAAGTCTCATAGATGTTATACTCGAAAAACAATCAAATCGTTATCCTCAGATTACGTAAACGTGGCTCTTAAAAAGAGATGTTTGATAACTCTGCAAATATTTTCCTTCGTATCAATATGCAAAACATGAATGTATGCTTTAGGGACAAAAAATGGGTACACAAATGTCACAGGATACAAAGTTAAGTTTGAGTGTTAACGGTTGTTCCTGTTGAAGATGGTGCAATTACATCAAAAGAATGAAGAACTTGTTCCAGCATCATTCTTTTGTCGTTACTGAGAGGTTGTTCAGGGTTGTCTGAGTGAGCTATATTCAGAAGGTAGAGCTTCTTTGAGGCTACAAATGCGGCTGAAAATATCGTCTTTAGACCTCCCCTTGTGCTGTCTAACTTGTATTCGAACTCGTACACTTGTACGCCTCCATTTTGGCTTGGTCTCTCCACAGACGACACTATTTGTACGTCTTTTGTGCTTTCCTGCACCAAAAAGAAATCAGTTGTCAAACCCGGAAGTGGCAAGTCAAGTGCAATTATCATTAAAACAGTGGTTAGAAGTTGGTGCTTCGTGGAATGCTACCTTGCGTTTCTCGGCTTGAATAAGTTTGTTAGAAACAAACTGAGGATCACCAAACTCAGAAAGACTTGTAAGACGAACAGGTGTTACCACAACACCAACATTGTTACTTCCTTTACTCGGATCCTCAAACAACAACGTTGCCCCTGCTTTGTCAATCTGTTTGGTTTTTCAACAATATTACCAATTAAAACACAAATTAAATAACAGCTGTATCATTAACCAAGTGGTCCCGACAGAAAAATAACAGACCTTTATCCAAGACTTGGGTCTAAGAAGCGTAAACCCTTGGTTTGTATCGGTGTACCTTTCAAGCTCTAGCAAGTCCTCAGTTTCAAGCGCTAAGCTGCTGGAATTATTATTATTGTATAAAAATGGAGATAACATTATGGATAAGATGGACATGTTGGATAGTTTTCTTCTTGTGGTGGTGGTGGATTTAATTGCCAAGCCATTGCTGTCATTTGATTGATTAGAATTTGAAGGCAACTTTGGTACTTGATTCAAGATGGGTAATTGTGTTTGGTTATGGGGAAAGAGTGTGTTATTCATTTTGAGTCAAACTATCAAAGTGAAGAAATTCGTGAGTGACAAACTAGCTAGCACCTCATCTTTACACTAACACAACACACCTGTCACCGCACTTATATAACAGTCACCAATCTCACCCTCCATTTTTCTTAAAACATATCACTATGGTTCATAAGATTCCTCACCCAGCCGTCACACTAGCACACAGTTAACTCAAGCTCTTGTCCAGTCAGTCTCTCTTTATTTTTGCCCACTGCCACACACACTAAAAACACAACTGGATAGAAAATAGATAAGAAAGTGAGAATTATGTTTTTGTAATTTCACGGTTAAACTCATTTCTCACTAGAATATGATTATTGTTCTGTTTGTTAGAATTCAGTTAATTTAAAGTTACTAGCACGGAGTATATAATAACTGGATAGAAAACAGATAACTGGTAGACTAGGTAAGAATTTGGTAGATGCAATTCTAGTTTAGATGAGAATCATAGACTTATGAAAGTTAAAGCTGTGCAAAAACTTTGATCATCACATTATAATTTGCTACACATAAATACTATTGTATAATTATATCGAAATTTCCAGTATTCAGAAATTGGTAATTACAGTACTAGATTTGACCTTAAAATTGGAAGATGATATATCATTTTTCCCTGGAATAGGGATGTGTCATTTTACAAGGAATGGGTTGATTTATAAATGTGTCTGGTTGCACATGTGGTTTTAAGGTGCAGAATGTCATTATCGTATTGGGAATGGTGTGTGGTGTTTGAAATGCGTAGTTACTTTTCAAAGCTGTGATCAAATGCACTTAATTTTTCAAATTTGAATTCTGCTTCGATACTGAAATTGTGTCTTGTTTTTCTTCTTCTCATTTGGTTGTATCTGAATTCGATAAGCACTCTTTAGACTGATTGTCTTTGGTACAGCAACCCTTCAATGCTGAGCCACCACGTCAAGCGTTGGTTTCTTCTGAACATCTTTCTAAATAAGGCAGTAAAGAAAACTTAAAGGACATATTTGTAATGTCAAAGTTCATCCATGTTGATAATCATGTTCAGTAACTAATAAGAATTGTTTGATTGTGGAGTATATATAATTTTCATTTGTCATATACAAAGACATCTATATCAACTTGGATGTTCCAAAATGGAAAATTGAATTTTGAATGTAAAGAGATACCGAGATTTCAACAACAGGATTTTGATATCACAACATGACTCAATTGCAGGTTAGAAACTCAGAACTTCAAATTAGGAACTTAAAGTTATTAACAGGCCAAATACAATTACTTTAAAGCTGAATGCTTGATGGAGATAAGCTTCCGAATTGATTGTTCCATTCTTCATATGTGCCAAGTTCATCTAAAGAAACAGAAGGCCTCACCTCCTTTAGCGCATCCTCAAAGTCCTGCAAATCAAGAGAACAAATGTGTATTCATGTTACTTCTATTAGAAGTTAGCAAATTATTTCTAAAGCATGCAAAGTAGAGAGTTTACGTGTTTCCAAGGACTAATTTAATTCTTCTCATTCATAGGTCAAACTTCTCATCATTAATAATCCTTTTCTAAGGTCATAAGGCTTTAATAAAAAATATCATAGGTCAAAACACTGATGCTTCTAACTAAATATTTGAGATAAATCCTAACATCATGTGAAGATAAACTTTCTGTGAAATAATTACAATTTGTGATTCCAATTTGAACGTCTGATTGTGTGAACTTTTTTCAACTTATTTTTATTTTGCTGATACTAAAGTACTAAACTTCCAGTTCATAATGAATTTTGGCAATGCGCTGTTAAGCCATCAAAGTTTAAAAGATCCACAATGATTTCAAAGCAAGAGGCCAGCCATTTGATTTACCTGTAGAGTGACTGGTCTCATATCCTCCTTTTTAAGTTTAGCGATTTCGGTGCCTTGTCTTAAAGCCTCTCTCAGTGGACCCATGGAAGCATCTTTCACTAAATTCTTCATGTCAGATCCTGAATAACCTAAAACAATTCAAAGTAGAATTGATGTCAGTCATACATCAAACTGACTAAAAAGAGCACCCATAGTTTACAAAGAGAATGTAGAACAGAAAGAAAAAAAACTTAGTTACCTTCGGTTAATTTGCATATGTTATCGATATCCTCAGTTGAGAGTTTGAAAAGCTCATCCTTAACCAACAGATTTCGTACTATCCAGGCTCTAGCTTCTTTACCCCCGAAAAGATAGACAGACTCATATTAGTAATAGTGCAGCAAAATTAGTGGGTCGAGAGGATTGGCTAACGGGTCAAAACAGATATAGAGAGGGTTTATGCATTTGAATACTCTAACTTGGCTTAATGAAACGTATCAGAAGGTTTTACGCATCTAAATACACTTTGTATGACTTTCCTCTGCTTGTCACGTGTGGACATTTGACCAGTTTTTTTAGCTTGACCCATTTGACTCATTAGAGACTAAATGTAACCCAAATCAACCATTCATGGTTAGATGGGTGAAACTGTCACCACTTTTTTGTAGCATAAGAAATTGTAGAATTAGATAAATCATAATTGCACCTGAAGAAGGGAGTGGAATGTATAGTCTTTTGGTAAGTCGTCTCCTAGCAGCCTCATCAAGTTCTTGTGGTCTATTTGTTGCTCCTGCCAGACATATAAGAAAGTGAATGGCTATAAATCAAGTGAAAGCAGATAAAAATTTAAGTGGGATTTTTCACTAAAGGTTAACTGAATTAAAAGTTCTAAATGCAGCATAAATTTACTGCAGACTAATCATAGCTTCCAAGGTCATCTGACAAAGATGTTTCAAGTACATAACAACATTGCTGATCCACTTGGTTAACATCTTTTATAAAAATTTGTTGCCTGTGGTATGCAATCTTCATATAATCTTGAGCTCCAACCCTAACATTCATTGTATGTTCCATTCTTTTTTATGCTCAATTTATATTATTTGCTTGCAAGTTGCAATAGGAAAGGATTGGAAGTGTTGAAAAGTTATGAGATAGCAGACTTCACCATAATTTTAGTTTTGTAGGTTACCTATGAGTAATATTTGTTCAGTTCCACTATCAAATCCTTCCATTTCTATAAGAAACTGTGTCTTCAGTCGCCTGCTTGACTCATGCTCACCATCTGATTTACGCTGCAATGGTTATATCCTTAGTAAACATCTTTCGTGCAGTAACAATACAATGAAACCAAAGAAACCGAACTTGTTATTTAGATAATCTCATTTAAATCATTCAAGTTACTGTATTGTATAAGTTTGTGCCTCATCACATGATGTTGTTCTGTTCATGGATCAGAACAGGACATACCTGGGACAGAAGTGAATCTATTTCATCCACAAATATAACAGCTGGCTGACGACAACTGGCTACTCCAAAGAGAGCCCTCACTAGCTTTTCACCTTCTCCAATCTACCATTTAACCTTTTTAATTAGATCTAACAAACAAATTTCTACGG
Source organism: Chrysanthemum makinoi (assembly GCA_910596185.1). NCBI lineage: Eukaryota > Viridiplantae > Streptophyta > Magnoliopsida > Asterales > Asteraceae > Chrysanthemum > Chrysanthemum makinoi. The sequence goes on from OU343218.1 coordinate 160,608,512, forward strand.
GTCCTCTTGTATATAGCGAAGGATATGTTGCATAAGGCTACAAAGCATTCACCCAAAAGATTTAATACGTACCCATTTGCTGGTTAGTGAACTTGCAGATATGTAGAAAAATGTTGCTTTAGCCTCTCCAGCAATGGCTTTACCTATCATTGTTTTACCTGTTCCCTTAACCAAGAAACAGATACATACAAATAAAAAAAGTGACATTTGTCGCGATATACTAACTATAAGTAGCATTATGACCTTATGGGTGGATCAGGTAAATCAAAATGGGTAATTTAGTACCAGTTGAAATGGGTTGGGTCAAATTGACCTCACAAACTTCTGCCCGAAAAATTAGGATTTTATAATTTATTAGCGTATCAAATAAGATTACAGAACTTGAATCATCCCAATTATAATATAACTTTTGAATACAATTATTTCACTAGTTTCAATGTTTCATGCATTGGAAAAATACCATGCAAGACTTTAGCCTTTTTGACCATTCAACCCATTTGATGATCAAAGTTTGATCTGTATACTTATTCAGCTTACTTGTTTGATTTTACCTGTTTAACTCATCAGAGATAAAACATAGCCTGAACCAACCCAGTCATAAGTAGATGGATCGATATTGCGACCTCTAATACGAACCAACATACTAATGTAAAAAGCACTTACTGGGGGACCAAATAAAAGAAGTCCTCGTCCTGGAGACCGACAACCCTTAAATATATCAGGCCGCAACAAAGGCCATATGACCATCTCAGTTACACATTTTTTGGCATGATGCAACCCAGCTGCACGGAGACAGTATATTAAAATCTTATTAAAGCTAACAAGAATTTAAAACATGAAAAGTGTCTAAGCATCAGTAAATACCAATATCATCCCAGCGAACATTAGGATCTCTGTCCATAATCTCATTACTAATGTGCTCAATGAGGCGAGGCTCTAAATTCCTTAACTTCTCTGGAAGTTCACCATCAGGACCACATAGCATGTCCAGGCTGCAAACATATAGCGGAATATGCTTAGAGAAGATTGCCAAATCGAATTTATATTATCATTTACGAAAAGCTAATATAAACAAGAAGATTGAAGAGATAATGCTCGATATTGGCTTCTTATGTCATGAACAAGTGCCGAGCTTACCATTTTTTTGTTGAATCCTCTAATGCATCATCACCCTTCGTTGCACGTGATGCTACATTACCAGTATTACCCCCGTTGGACTTAATAGGAGGTACAAAACCACGTATTCCCCGACGTGCTCCAAAGGATTTGACACCATAGCCTCTGTTAGCTCCATCACTTTGAGGGGAGGCCGAGGGATTTGGTGATGAAGCTAGCCCTTTCCTTTGCCGGACATCCATTTCCTGGGATACAAATACATCATAGCATTGGTCAAAGAATGGCGCAAATATGCAAGAAGTCATACCAAGACAAAGAGACTGATTCTCGTATGTTTCAAATGAATAAACTGATTATCTTTTATAAAATCATAGCTACAAGCTTATAAGAAGATATTTTAACATTAAAGATCAATACCAATTTTGTCCTAGCGGTAACAAAATTATTGCCCGTAACATTAGCATCAGCATCAGCATTGCTAGATGGAGACTCATTCTTTGGACTACTGATTTCCACGTGAGCTCGTTTCGATCTGAAGCTACTTCCATTTGTTCTTTCTTCATCAACATCTATATATGTAGACAAACCACGACCCTCAACACCATTATTATGCATACTACCATGTTTCCCTGAGAGGCTTCCATACAAGCCGCCTCTTGGTTTTCCATATAAAGGAACCTTTGATATATTGCCATTCGTATCTTCCTGTTTTACACGTTCATCAACCTAACAAAAGTTGTCGCTCATTAGTCATTAGATTTTAAAAAGATTATCTTACGGCATTGCTCTAACAAGGATACTATCATACTATATCAAAACTTGTGCTTACAATGATAGACAAATAAGCCCACAGCATCGTAAATGGTTTACAAAAGTTATACCTCAATTCGAGTACTTCCTTTAGAATGTTGAATAAGCGCTTTGAAATACTTGGATTGCTTAATTCTATCGACACTTATATCACCTTGCTTGGGAAACACAAACCCTGGCTCTTTACCAGCTTGCTCAAACGCTTGACTGCAACGACACAATCCATAAACCATCAATAAACCACAAAACCGCATACGAAACACAATCAAACAACTCACACTACAATTTAACCTTAAACTTCATAATCAAATTTTCCGCTTAATTCAATATCTCAAAATTCAAACCACATAAGCTCCTATTCATATCATAGACGACACATTCCGTTAAAAAAAAAAACTAAACAAGTAAAATATCGCGCAAATAACCGAATAATCACAGCTCGCATTTCATCAAACACTTAACAGGCATAATTACATCAAATACAAAAATATACATACATTTCGATTAATACAAAAAAATGTATAGATATACCGATCAGAATCAGGAACGAGGGACTGCGTAGCCGAATCGAGCATTGAAACAGCTTCGCGGCGAATCGGCCTCACAAACGCCTCATCTAAATCAGTAACTGTCTGCGAATCGATGAAACCGATTAACCGGAGCAAAAGTAGCTGAGCGTAACTGTAATCGTGGTTCTGGATCGCAGTTTCAGCTCCGAATTGAAGTGATTGGAGTCTCTTCAGATTTGTGTCTAGTTCTTTGCGCCAGTTAACTAATGATGATGACGTCATCGATGGTGGTGAATTTGGTTTTGTTTTTGATGTTGAGTTTGATTTTTGAATGAGGGGGTGTTTGGGGTTTTTGTGTGAATTCTTTTCCCGCCAATTTGTTCGACCAGACCTACCAAAGCTCGAGCTCGTTATAGTAGGCTCAAGCTCGTTTCAAGAGTTGTATTCATTGGTGGCTCAAGGGTGCCTATAATTTTAGGATCCGTTTGGTTTATAAGTGGGGTTGGATTCGAATTTAGATTTGGGAAAGATTTGAAAGATTGGGGAAAAGTTTGAGAAAAAGTGGGGTTGGATTCGAATTTAGATTTGGGAAAGATTTGAAAGATTGGGGAAAAGTTTGAGAAAAAGTTTGAGAAAAAGTAAGAGAGAGAAAATATATTATTATATATAATTATATATAATTTATTAAATTTATATTAGATTTAAAAAATATTTAAAAAATATAAAATAATAAGTAAAGATAAAAGTAAACAAGTTGTGTGGCTAAGAAATTAAAGAATAAAGATCTGTCAGAACTTTTCGATGATACCTACCAAGTAGCCGTGAAATGATTTTCATTGGTTGAATCATCTATTTTATTCCTAAAGATTATACCAAACTGTTAATTTTAAGTTTGAATCTAAGCCTACAGTGTGAATCCCGCATAACAAACGCTTCCTTATACCCGCTGTGTATAGGCAAATAATTATAATTGCAAAATTGTTATTCTGGTTGGACTTTAGATGCAAAGTGAAAAGCGTGTGTTTTTTAAAATAAATACAGTGTATATTTTTTGAAAAGTTGTCAAGTTTAAGGGTGCGTTTGGTATCCCCTAATCGAAATGGGTCTATGAATTTCATTAGTGGTCTAAAAAATGAAATGAGTATATCATAGCAATAGATTCATTACACACCAATTTGGTGTCTATGAAATTTATTCCGATGGGCCTCTCTCTTTTCCACTTCAAAACTTAAACAATCGTAATAATCCACTTTTTCATACCATATTTGTTAACCAAACATAAACAATCGTAATATTACACTTTTTCGTATCTATTGTCATTCTACCAAATATCAAATTTGATACTAATTGTCATTCCTAACAACAAACCAAACAGGTAAGTTATTTATTTTAAAGAGTATTAAAAGGTCTTCAAAGTTTTATTTTTAATTATTTTAAGATGTATTTTAAGGAATTGACTTTACTCATTTTTAAAAGATTTTAAGTTTTGAAGGATAGACAAATTTGTTTTATAAATAGTAAAGATATATTTGGTCATATATTTTATTTTGGCATCATTTTAAGATCTTGCTATATACAAGGGCCCTTATTACTAAAAATGCTAAAATTACTAACGATGTTTGCTTCTTTTTTTTGTTTATTTCTTAAATCCATACCGCTAAGTAACGCCACCAGGTCTATCTTTTTTATTATTACAAAGTGAAAAATTGAACTCATTTAATGCTACAAATTCTAATGAATTTTAGCTGATATCGTAAATAAATTAACTCTTCAAGAATCACTCATGCATAATGTCTTAATAAACAAATGATAATAACTTTTTCAAAGAACAAACATGAACACCAATGTCCGTTTCAGAGTCGTATACGAGAGTGTGCGATGTGTGCTACCGCACATGGCCTAAAAATATATACTTCTTTATGTAGTTGTTGCCTCAAAATTCATTTCTAACATTCGAATGTTGACGATATATGAAATTTTGTTATAAATATTTGTTAAACTTAACTTCAAGTGGACAAGAGTGATGAAAAACTCATAAGAATTAAAACTATATTGTTACGATATATTTTCAGTCGTCATTTTTAGTTATTATATAAGCGTTTACCAGGGCCTCCATTAACACAGCTACGACACTAGTCCATTTGTTTAAGTGTTCATATTAGTTCGTTTGATCGGTTAAACCAAAACTACCGAACCTAAACAAGCCCCGTTCGTGTTGGTTCGGTTGTTTAACCCTACTTATACATTATCATAAAGCAAAGTTTGGTTTTTTCTCTTTCGTATATTATTTTTCTATGACTTTAATAAACTTTTAGATTCTCACTGTATTTTTGGTTTGATAACTGGATGTTTTATTAATCCAATGATTCGAAAAACTAATATTAAGCAAAGAGAAAAAAATGAAAAATTTGGAAAAGCCTCATATTTGAATTTCGCTTTAGGCCTCCAAAGGCTTGAGCCGCCCGTGGTCGTATTTTTAGCTTGTGCTTAGGTCAAACTTGGCATTTGAAGCGCACTAGTCTCGAACTTGATTATTAAATGAGCCCAAACTTAGGCTTAAATTCGTTTAAGCTCGGCTTTTTTTGAGCTTTAAACGATTCGATCCCGAGTTGTTTTACGAGCTGATTGGCTTGTTTCCACCACTACTCGCATGTTTTTATATTGTACTTGAACTTAAAATATAACTTAAACTAATACTCACTTGGTTGTTGAAATGGCGGTGGATGAGATATAGATTGGGTAACGTCGTATCCATATCTACATGATTTTGCATCATTGATGTCCATATCCAATTATCCATACCAATTTAGTTTTGTTCTTCCACTCTTATTCATATCCGATGGATGTGGCGAGTAAATGGATATCTTTTTGACATAGAAAATAAAAACTCACTCGTCTAAACAGTCTCGAATCTTAACCCATAAATAATGTAAGTATAAATGTGTTGGGTACCCATGACCTATAACCCATAACCTAATACCCATGACCCATGTGCAATACATTATGCATGACATCAAGTTAGGTACCCATGAACCAAAGTGTCACACCTCAAAAATATCGCAACGGAAGGATAATCGGGGTATGAGTTCATAACACAAAACACCAGGTATAAACAATAGATAAGTCACTAAATGAAAACCACGCGAACATAGTCATAAGTCTTACAAATCCCAACACTCGGGATGAATGCAAGTCAACAAGATACATAAGTCCATACGACAACAAAGTCATAAAGAAAAAATGTGGAGTTTGTTATGCTCCTTGAGATCGTTTTGCGCCTCTAGGGTTTAACAATAACATAGATTAAGAACATGCACAGCGGAATTAAACAAACAACAATGTTATTGACACAAGGTTTCTTTCAACATCACCCCTAATATATTAATACGTGTTATCTAAACTATAACAGGGATCTAAGACACCTAAGATCTTAGGGGTTAACTAAACTAACTATAGTCTAGGCATTTATAAGAACGTACGCCCTAGACACACACACACACACCCCTTTACTAGACGTCTACATTATGGAAGACTTAATTATTTATTAAACCTACACCCCATGTCCTCTTTATATACTAGAGGATTAGGGTTTACAAATCTCTACTAAGGGACTAAACAATAAATCTTCTTTTGCAAGCAAGTCCTTCCATCTTTTTGTAGGTTTCATATTTGTCACTTTAAGTGTCACACCCCGCCGGAGGCGGAAACGCGAGGTGTAACATAATCAATATACATCGCAAAGAGATATAGTACAATACCATAATTTAAATTTAAAGAAATATTGTAACATTACAACAAGATTCTAGCCGACCTTGGCAATTGAAACATAAAGTTTGACATTTGAAAGATGACACTTTAATACATAACGACCCAGTTGACTTGTGACGACTCCTTTATTTAAAATCTTCAATACATAAGCTAAACAACGATCACCTGAAATGCATGAGAAAACGGGTCAACTATGAAAATAGTTGGTGAGTACACAGGTTTTAAAATAAAATACCGATTTTTGAAGGTCTGATTGGCAAATGTCATGTCAACTCACTATGTTACAAGTCCCGCCCATACAAGACTTGTAACATATGAATTCACATACACTTCCATATTTTAAGTCTAGTAAATAAAGCACATATGGTCACAATAACGCCTCGTATATAATAAAGTATGCGGCAAAGCCCCTAAAATAAATAATATGCGTTCCGTAGGGAAGCGAGAGGTTGGCCGACCTCTAATAGCGCTACTCATACTATCTACTGCCCCACACAAGGAGGCCGCACGAACGGTAGGTATAATTGGAGTGCGAACGGCAAACCAATAGGGGACTAACAATGCGAATGTACGACAAGATACATCATAACAACTATTATATACTATCGGTTAAGATGATCCGAACATGGGAGACTTCGGCGGTTCGAACGGGGAGACTTTAGTTCAAGGACGTACGGTCCATCAGGTTCAAACAAGTCATAAATTTATAATTAAGTCTAAGGGTTCAAAATATATCAAAGCAGTTCAAGGAAAACAATTTAAGTTTATATTCATGCATTTCACCCCAAATAAGTAAAACAATAAAAGGGGCATGAATACTCACCTTGGCAATTAGCATCTAAAGCGGCAGATCAAATAGAATTATTGGATGGCACCGACACGCGACCTAGATTAGTATGACAAATTTAGTCTTTATTCATGATTATGACTCGACAAAATTTAATAAAGGTTTTGTTGTTGCTTGTGTGGCAATGATTAATGTTTAATATAATTTTTGTAGATTTTGGCTCTTGGAAGTGCATAAGTACATAATAAGAAAATATCAGTGACGAAAGAATCTTCGGTTCAATGGCCACCGAAAGACGACGTACGGAAAAAAAAAAAAAATAAAATAATTATTCATAGTATTAGGTGTTTAAAAGTATATACATTTATATATGATCAATACTAATTGGTGATAAAAGTATATTAAAATCATACTTTATATGATGGTTTTATTAAAAGATTTATATTAAAATACTATTATTAGTCATAAATGTAAGTTTTTGAAAAATTTGGGCATGATTCTTGTGTATAGCTTTATTGGTTCGAGGAGATCATTGTCAAAGTTTTATAAAAACTTTACCAAGTTTAATACTCAAATTAATAATTGCAAGTAAATGTTTTCGGGTTTATATTATTTTTAACAATAGGGGTATACGACCATTCCATTTGAGTCATACAAAATATATGTTTACATTTTGATTTAGAATTAAAATGAGTAATGCAAAATATTGATTTATAGTTTTAAGCGTAAAACTCATTTTATTTAGACAATTATATTATCAAATTTGCTTAATTTTTATGTTGTGGAAGTATGTGAGAAGTAATGAGTCGAGGAGGAGGCGTGAGATAAGACGATGAGGACAAACAACGTGACTTGGTTCGTCTCACAATCCGAATTGATATTACACTACACCATTTTGTTTCCTATATTGTTCTATTAATTTCATAGTTATAATGAGAGTGAAATGTTTTACGTGGAGGCCTTGTGTAAACTGAACTCAATCGCACCTCATGTCATGGCATGTTGGGCTCGGTGTGGGCTCAACCCAACACACCCTATTTGATAGAATACACAATGGGTTCACACCTGACAACATAACATACGCGTGGTTTTTATTTGAAACTGAGGTCACGCATACAGAGTAGGAGGAAAGAAAATAGATTTTTGGGAACATGGCAAAATGAAACAAGACTACTAATCCAGAACAAGCAATCGGCTCACGAATAGACACACGACTCGAGACTTAGCGTCTCGACATACTTCTCTGACATACTTCTCTACGAGTCGAAGACTCAAGAAAATTTAGACTAGACCTCATTTACTCTTATACTCAACACACAACAAGATTTATAACATAGCGTTTTAGGATCGAATGAGACTCAGACCAAAATCGTCGCCACCAAAATAAAACAAGCGACAAGAGTGAGTTGGGAAAACCTATGTCGCGACATCAAGATTTTTACAGGCGGTTCTAATTAAACTTTTAAGTACGAAATAAGCCGAAATATATAAGCTAATAAGTGATTTCAAATTAAGCTGAGAGTGGAAGTTAACCACTTAAAATTTTTCATTTTAATTTCCTTCTTGATTCCTTCTTGTGTCTTGACAGGAAAACAACACAACAACTTAACAATTTACCAATCAACAATTTTTATTTCGACATACATGAAGAATAAATTAAAAGTGTACAAAATTAATTAACAACTTAAATTCAAAAGTATCAAAGTATTAATCTTACACAATCAACAGTGGGTCGAGTGAAATAAAGAACCGAACCCAAAAACTCCAGTTGTACACGAACTAGGATGAATTTGAACAAATTGAAGCTTGATTTGGACTCCTTAGACCTTGAATAACAAAACCCCTTTGGAAATTTCGAAAAGCCCTTTGATTGACCAAACCCTAATTTTTGTGAAAATGATGATGAGAAACTGAGTTTGGGGCTTTTGTAACTCGACTAGAGATATAGAAGTATATTGGAGAGGAGCTTGGTTATCTTCCTTCTCTTGGTCTTGGTTTGAAGCCGAATTTGGCTAGCTTCCAAAACCTTAGGCGAATCTTGGACTTGCTCAAGATGGATTGAGGTGAAGATATGATTCTCTTGTGCGATTTTATCTTGATTCTCATTGGATTCATACGAATTGTAACAGGCGCATCCAAGGAGGATTTGGAAGACAAAAACTTACATGGTTTTGGGTAAGAAAGAGAAGGATATGGTGAGATATCATGTTGGGTTTTCCTTCTTTGGGAGATTCGGTCTAGGAGGGATTTGCAGGGCTAGATGAGGAAGAAGAAGATATGATATCTTCATATCTCTGCTTTTGGGTTTGGTCTTTTGTCGTGTGTGGGGATAAGAAAGACAAAGAGATGTATTTTTGTTATTTAGTGTATTATATGTACATCGTACTGTATAATTTGTTCCGTACAGGATAACGTTAAATTATGTAGAATATTATTCGGGTATCCGTATTTTATAAATTTTATATTTTCGGAGACGTTTTGACGAGCGAAATATTATGGTATTATTATTACTTTGAAATTTGAAAGTAAATTTTACGTCAATTTTATTATGGTGTCGATACGGCGTGTGTGCCGGGACTTGGAAAACAGGAGATAACTTCGTTTAAGAGTTATAATGGTCGGAAAATAAATAACTCGCATATTACGGGTATAAATAATAGCCGGAAAAATGACGGATTGTCACAGTCTGCCAGCCTTAAAAAGAATCTCGTCCTCGAGATTCAGTCCGTCTACACTACAGGTGTACATTCTCATGGTTCAAACTTTCTCATTCTCGAGCTTTGCCTTCGAAAGACTCTTAATTGGTGAATTTTCACAACTTGTCGACCTGACCGGTCATTTGTTTAAGTTGTGTAGGTTGAGTAACAACTTGAATTCCAATTTGATTTTCGCAACTCATCAAACAAGAACTGTCACTAGATCAAGCTAGGAAACAAGTTGTCAGAAAGAGATGGCTTCTCATAAATGTATGAGACCTTTTGAAAGTTTGGCTCAAGTTTGAAATTGTTTAAACCAATCAAATCAACTAACAGTGGGGTGCTCAGATTAGCGAGAAGGCAACAATTAAACTAAGGCTCATGATGCGAGGTCCTACACTAATCAATGCCATGAACTAGAACTAGAAGGTACTGAAATAAGGTGGGTGATCAAAAGAATGTACCCGTCACGGTGCTTGTGTCTTAGCGAGCTTCCTTAGTGCCCAAGAAGTATGCTCGACCCCGAGCTGGGCTGACATTGCCTCCACGATTTGGGTTATCTTCATCAAGTGCTAACGCGAGAGTCATGCTACCGTGCTCCGACTTTTGTGCCCTATTCAACTTAGGACATGTGTTCCGAAGGTGATCCGGACTTCCACACTCGTAGCATGTTAGCCTTCGTCCTTGGTTTCCATTTCTGTCCGAGCAATTCCGACTAATGTGGCCCGTCTTCTGGCACACGTTACACTTAGGGCAGTTTCCTATGTGATGGAGGTTGCATCGAGTGCACTTAGGATGTGGACCTGCATATCCTCTGCGCTCCAGAGTCGTCGCTCCATAGTTTCTGGTCACTCGTTGCCTCTTGTCATGATGGTCCTGGTCTCGGCTTCCCTGGTGATCCTCATATCGCTTTCGCCCATTGTCGTTTGTTTTGCTAGTTCTCCGGACTGATCACGTCATTAGTTAAGCGGTATGCCATTCCCACAGCAGCTTGCAGGGTAGTTGGCTTGGATGAGGTGACATCTCTCGATCTCGGGAATCAAACCCCAAATGTATCGATCAATCGCTTTTCCACGTAGAGACCATGTGGGAACCATTCGGTCACTCATGAAAGCGGGCTGTGTACTTGTCAACTTCCACTCCTACCATCATATGGTTCCGAATTACGCTTCGGTTTACGCGACTTCGTCCTTCCTGCAATACTCCTCAGTTAGTAGCTTCTTGAATTCTTCCCAAGATAATCCATTTGCAGCTTCTCTCCCTCTGGTCACACTTGCGAGCAGTACTAATAATATCCAATGTCAACACAGTAGCCAAACAATTATTTAATCAAAATCCCTTATCCATCTTCCACAAGCGAATCACAGACCAGTACGAGGATATCATGATGAATTAATGTCCACCAATACAAAAGTCCAAAGATATACATATATCATAAGCACCTGGTCACTCCATGAATCCCATTAAATATCACTTTAAACTTTATATAGCATGCAACCAATAACCATTAAACGCTTATATTATAAGTTCCAAACGTGTAAACACCAAAAGCAATCCAAACTGTGGTTATGTTACATCCAATATCTAATAATCGATCCATCTTTGTTGCCCGATCTCGTGTAGCACTAGCAGTACTTCAACACCATTGACACTACTAATAGTATACGAACAACACAAATCTACTTGAGCCCAAAATCAGTACCAACTGAGTAATACCAGGAAGAATGTAACCTACTGAATATAACCTCTTATCCAAGAAGATTAAGCCTTCCCCTTAAACAAGTAGCACTAAAAATTCCTTGGGCAGCATCTATGACTTCAATATCTTCACTTGCATGGACATGAACAAGCAAACAACCTTTTGACAAATTCATCTTATGCATCTTTTAGAAGCAACCAGTAAAAAATATGAATGTCCTTGCTTATACGAAAGGCATAATCTCCATATGCAAGTGGTCAACTTTTTCATGCTCCTTTCAGCCCATGTTATGTCGCCACATCATGATATCAATACCCCAAGATATCATGCTTCCATAAACGCTCAAGTAACTTTTATAGGTAGCAGTAGTCAACATATTATAATAGCAGTAGGTAAGTTGCGTAGGAGTAGAAACTAATAGAGCAATAGTTCTGAGAACTACTAGCAGTACAAACCAACGGATGTGTAGAGCAGTAGAAATAAAACCTCTAAAAGAACATACTAGCAGTGGTAACTCGCATAAGCTAGCAGTGGAAATGTAACCATGTAGCAGTGGTAACGACAGTTGTGGTAGTAATAATAACCAACGAGCACACTTGCGAGCAGCAGATCACATGTTTGTTCCCTTATCAGCAGATACGACAAAGATAGCAGCAGATTGCATAATGCAAGATATGTAGCAGCAGATACATATGAACGAGCAGCAGTTTCCATGGCTCTTTTGAGTAGCAGATAGATAGTAACATGATTTTCCAATCATTGTTGGCAGTAGTGACATGCGTTGGAGTGTCAAAGCAATCACCAAGAACACAACCCTTGAAAAATCACAACTAAATAATGTAACCCTTGAAACCAGTACCAAAAAAAATACCTACCATGTATTCTTTGCCAATATAAAATACCACCGACCAAGATAAATCTGTACGATATATACACCAATTGGATATTGATCCCACTTGTTGACTACATGTATAATCTTGTTGAAAAGCTATAATCTCCAAAAGCTAATATATATAATATCCATTCGAATATGATTTTGACTCCATGCACTCGTACCATGCACAAGATGACCAATATGAGTTTAATTAAAAACCCTAAAATTCCATAAAAATTTGAATATTCAAACCTCTCTCTGTAGCCAACTTCGACAACCTTTAACTTTCACATAAAAGCTCAGATCGACAATCCCTCCGGTGAAAATTTAGATGGGTATATAGAGAAGCTCCAGTAAAAATTGTAGCCCGATCCAACGGTTCACAAAAAATTTATCGATGTTATAAAATAGTGCTGCAGAAAAGTTGCGAATTTTTGACAGCTTCGAATTTTTTTTCCCTTCTTCGCCAAGAAAACCTTGTGAATCCCTAGGTAACGAGATCCCCGAGCTCTGATACCAATTGTGGAGTTTGTTATGCTCCTTGAGATCGTTTTGAGCCTCTAGGGTTTAACAATTACATAGATTAAGAACATGCACAGCGGAATTAAACAAACATCAATGTTATTGACACAAGGTTTCTTTCAACATTACCCCTAATATATTAATACGTGTTATCTAAACTATAACAGGGATCTAAGACACTTAAGATCTTAGGGGTTAACTAAACTAACTCTAGTCTAGGCGTTTATAAGAACGTACGCCCTAGACACACACACACACACCTTTACTAGACGTCTACATTATGGAAGACTTAATTATTTATTAAACCTACACCCCATGTCCTCTTTATATACTAGAGGATTAGGGTTTACAAATCTCTACTAAGGACTAAACAATAAATCTTCTTTTGCAAGCAAGTCCTTCCATCTTTTTGTAGGTTTCATATTTGTCACTTTAAGCCCTTGATGTTTCATTCTTTATTGTTTTGTATCATCAAATAAATAAACCCAACAAAACACTAAACACATAAATTCACGGGAACATAACCCGGGAGGTTCTTGTCTAAAGTCTTGCTAAGCAGGCCAGAACTTAACTTCCTAAGCAGCCTCATTCTTAACACCTGAAAATAGATACTCGAAAGTGTCAACATAAAGTTGGTGAGCTCATAAGTTTAAGAGTTAAACCACGAAGCTGTGAATAATATAGCGTAGGACAATAGTGAGAAATATATACAAATATAAGCACTTAATGAAACCACAATGCTTGCGACAACTGAACCTACCAATTTGCGACACACAAATTACTAACAGTGGGGGAACTACCCCGATAGTACTATCAAATGCTTCGGCTACACATGGAGTTAAAAAGTTGCACACAAATGATGAAACCACACAACAAGGAACATATTATAATAAAAACGCACATATTGTTCAAAATATGAAAACAATGTATCACATCATGAAAATAGTCAAAATATCATTTGAGTACCATTTTTCTCCAAGGAAAACATAATGAAAAAGGGGTTACGAAAACTCACATTAGCAAGCAATGATAACGGAAACAAATGTGAAAGCTTGAAATATAACCCGAAAGTCTTAACCACGACCTAATAATTTAAGTCGTTTGAGAAAATATGATATGTACTATATGCTTATGAGTTTTAAATGCAAAATGACTCTTATACACATGTAATGTGGTTTTACGACTCAAAATATAATAAAACGCAAATTTTGACGTTAAATAGTTGTTTTATTAAAACTATATAAAAGTGATTTTCGACCAACTTTGAAGCGTTATAAATACTTCATTACTTATCGGTTTGGCTTGGTTCCAATACGTATGTGTAGTGTGTTGCGAGCGCTGAAAGGATATTAAAAGTGCTTCCTATGTTTCCGACTTTAAGTGCGTTAAAAATAAGCTCGAACATGAGTCGTTGAAGACTATATAAATTAGTGCAGAAAATAAATAAATTGTTTTTCCGTGACTTCCAACGATCATAACTTCTTTGTTTTAAGTCCGTTTTTGTTCGTTCAAGTCTCCAAATTTAGCTATAAATGTCTAGTTTCAAAATAAGATGGTTAGTGCTATTGTGGGAATATTTTTTTGAGGCCATATGGTCGATTAAAGGGGTTGTTGTACAGTAAGTGGAGACAGAAAAGGGTCAAGTTCACGGGTTCGTAACTCGTTCAATATTGGTCCGTTTTACGTGTTTCGAGTTGCTAAACTTAGGTTGTACCCGGCGAACCAGTTTTTCTAACCGCTATAGTTGACTTAAAAGGTCCATTTCTCACTCGTTTCTCCATGAAATAACGCGTTTCTTGGCTCTAAAACTATTTAAATTGAATCTAGTTTCCAAATATCTAATAAAAATAATTTTCCAATGTGCCAATCTTTATGAATAAATCATTTTATACTCGGATGTCAAAGCTGACAGGAAAACTGAAAGGTTACTCAACTTCTTTTGACCGTATTTTACTCGTTATTTGTCATCACGTGTCCATCCAACTCCCTAGATCTATTTTAAGATGTTCCCTAACACTTTCTAGGTTACCATTGTTATCCAAAATGTCTCAAAGTGTCATATTTTTACTCTTCCAATTCGGTACTCAGAAAAAGGCAAACAACAGGTCACTCACATATAACACTTATTAAAAATAGCAAAACATTTTATAAATTTACGAAATTTTTTGTGAGATATCATAACATATATATAAGTGTGTGCCTAATCCAAATTTGCACGAAAAATTGTCTAGATATTTTATTTGGGTACGAACAGGGACTGTGTTAAAATGGACAACAAGTTTTGTTATTTAGCTTAACTTAAAAGAAATCTTACAAAAAAAACAAGTGTATATAAGCATGTATAATGAGCATGAGATGATGCATACATGAAATGTAAGTATTGACATATGTTTTATGATGCTTACAAAGGATGGTGTAGGACGTGAATGAATGAGGAACCCAAGTGTTAATACAAATAAGCCATAAAAACGTTTATTTATATTTTACGATCTTCTAATGTTTTGTCGATAACAAACGTAAAATCATTTTAATTAAACAAATAAAATACGTTAAAGGTTTGAGCCAATAGTTTACTAACACACTTTTACTAAACATATTAAAACTATATCAAAACATGTTTAGTAAATAAGTTATATAAAACCAAAGACATCTTTATAAAACACTAACAAGTAATATTGTTTATAGAAATGCATATGTATAACAACTAGTGTTTACATTTTATAGAAATGTATATGTACTTTATATATGTTGTAATGGGTAAGTAATGAGTAAAAACCAAAGTCAATAACCCATGATCCATTGACTAGGTACAATGAATGTTGTTGGGTAAAAACCAAAGTCGATAACCCATACCCATAGAGCATGATCCATAACCCATGCCCTATTGCATGACATCATGCATGAAGTCATGTTGGGTATTATCCATGATCCATGACCCAAAGTCCATGATCCATGACCCAAGATCCATAACCCAATGACTAGGTACATTGCATCTTGTTGGGTATCCATAATCCATGACCCATAACCCATGGTCCATAACCCGGTTTGCAACCCGAAATCCGGACTAAACTGACCCAGTAGCCGGATCCCTGGTTTTGCACTAGCCGGATCCCTCTGGGGAGGGATCCGTGGGAATCGTGGGACAATAGACATAATTTGTCTATAAATAGTGAGCCATTTCTCTCTTGCTCACTACCACTTTTCGATACACTTTCTCCCAGTATTCTAACATCTCTAACCACTGATCCAAAGGATCATTCTATGTAGTTTTATGTTTGTGTGATTCTCTAGGTTCCTCTTATAGGCGAGATCACCACCTCTTGAAGACGTGCAAGCTCAAGTCATGAGTTGCTAAGCTTCGTCATCATCAAGACCACTGAAGTGCATCTTGTTGATAGTTCTTTCCTTCCTCCATAGAAGTGTTGTGTTGAAGGCATTAGTGAAAGGTGCCAAAGGGTCATGTTGAAGGCATTAGTGAAAGGTGCCAAAGGTGTACATTCGATATGGTGCATCGATGTACATGTTAGATAGTTTGGGTTAAAGGATGTTGATATCCTTCTAGTGTTGTAACAAGGAATGTATCTCCTTTGGGGTAGTTGTGTTGTGGTGTAGTGTTGGGTAGTAGTTCCTCCTTTGTAATGGAACTCGATATCTAGCCTTGTGCCAGATAAAGTGTAGGCGACGTTGTGATAGGTTTGGTTCTACCTCGTGAAAGAACTCGGTGTCTAGCCTTGTACCGGATAAAGAGTAGGCGACGTTGTGAAGGCTTCTCCGCCACATTAAGGAGCTTGTGTTGTGTAGTGCTTACAAACTCTCGAGTGGGGTACTCGGGGAGTGAAGTAGGGCAAGGAAGGTGTCCTTATAGCCGAACCACTATAAATACTTGTGTGGTGGTTTTGTGTTCCTTACTCTTTATCTTTTGCATTGCTTACTTATATGCTTATCCATCATTATCCAACACACACATTAAGTAGATTGACATAAGTCGATCTAAATACTTTAAAACGAAGTTTTAATCAGTAAAACTATTCAACCCCCTTCTAGTTTTCCACAATTGGCATCAGAGCTTTATTACCAAGTTTCTTAGAGTATATTGTACTTTAAAAACTTGATACGATCCGTGTATGTTTGAAAACTACAAAGAAGGAAATTTCTTAAAACAAAAAGTCATGTTTTAGAAATTTTTATACTTTAAATGTTGGATAGTGATAGATCATTCTAACATTTTCTTTTAAGAATTCTTCATGCTAGGATTTGTTAAAATGACTTCGCTCCATCTAAGGAAAAATAAAGTCAACACCCAAGGAAGAATCCAAAGTAGTTATGATTTGCTTTTACAAAATACGATTAGGTATTTTAAAAGCTCATGAAGTATTTCACGTATATGATTTTCAAAAATCATAAAAAGAATATATAGCAAATGTATGTTCTTCAAACTATAATTAGTTAATCTAAAAACATGCTAATTGTTTGTAGATAAATTAATAAAATATGCTTCTAAATTATATTAGGTAATATTATAATTTTATTACATATACTATGAAAAGACTCGTATATTTAATGCTTAAACTTCAATATCACAATTTCTCCAAAAAGTCGTTCTTCATTTTAAACACATCATCAGGAATAGTATTCTTGGTTGATCTCCATAGACAAAACTAGTCATTATACATCCTTATCTCGTAAAGAAATTTGGTTAATCAAAAGTTTTGATCCATCATTTCTCACATAGAGATATTGGCATTACATTAGTAATCTATGTCAATATTTTCTATTCGAAACTTTCGATATCATGATAAAATAGAATTTTAACATGATTCTTAGTTTCCCGACTTATGGCTTTCTCGTAAAAAGGAACATCGTCAAAAGTGTTTTGTAAACACGAAGAATTGTCAAAACCTTGTACCATAGACAAACCCTAAGATATAGAGCAAAACCATTGACAAAAAAATCAAAATCAAAAACTCCCGTGTCAAAATTATCAAACCCACTCAAACTATTTCTCTGCTGAACTGCCGGATCCCTAAATTTTAACTAGCCAAATCCATTTTGCAAGGGATCCTTGGGAACCGGCACATCAGTAAAACATAATAAGTGTTTGATGATCACTGTGCACTTCTACTCCTCACTTTACTCTTTCACATACGACCATAAACTCAGAATTACTGTTCCTAGGAGATCTTTCATCATCATTACAAGAAATTCAATCACTTGTGTAAGTATTATCTTCACTACATTGTAATTTCCATTCTCTAGTTCCTAGTACTACAATTTTTACATCTTGAGAACTTTTATTCAAGTGGGTTTGTCACAATTTGCTATCACATTGTTTTCTACAATAACTAATCAAAGAACAAACATTGTTAATACAAATTAGAACTCATAAATGATTTCAAAAGAGATGCGTTGAGCAAAAATTGTGATGAACCTCAAAAAGGAACTATTCACTTAATTAACACCACATTGTGGTTTTGGTCTTTAGGATCAATCATGCCAAGTTCCAAACAACAAGATTACCAAGATACTGCTCATTACATACCAATGCACCACCGAAAGGACGGTCTTGACTCTCAAGATCGAAAAGCTTTCAAAATGATACAAAAGCGGTTGTTTCATGAAGGCCGTGTGGTTGATCAATCCTTTCTCAACAATACTGATGCAGGTTTTACTAACCAGGTTTTAATATTTATAATTTCTCATTATACCTATGGTCTACCCTGATGCACTAACGGGCAGTGTACCCGGTCGTGTGTAGTGTTGTATTCGGTAGCGTCCCCAAAGGTGTAATTAGTAGAGGAGAGTGACGCTAACCTAGTTATTCATCCTAGCTAGTAATGTCTATGTCTAATTACTTCCAATTACTTCAGGTGGGGTCAAAATCGAGAAGACAGCTTTTGGTCAATTCGCCCTAACCTATCAGCAAAGATGCCACCACTGGAGAAGTCAGGTGTCCCTTCATAAGTCCAGTTGTTCCTGGTCCCCTAAGCCGAGTCATTAAGTTCCGCTACATGCTAGACTTATAATAGTGAGTGCCCGGGCGTTAGCAACTTAAACACTCACCCCCTAATTCTTAAGTTTATCCAAACGGTAGGTGATCAGTTGGTCAAATCGCACAAGTAGAAAGGGTCATCAGTTGGTCATATCTTACCCTTCCCGTCTCAGTCTACTCACTTAGGGTCAGTTGGTCATATCTCCTAAGCAACTAGCCTCTACCGCCATTCAAAACTACCGAAACAAGGGTAGCTACCAATAAACTATGCATGCATACACTTAAAAATAATTATACGGAAGTAATGTAAACGCAAACAAAAAAAATAAGGAATCATAACTAGGCCAGCACCTAGAGGTGCTTAGCCGCTCATATTAACCATACAAATCAACTCAATATTTAATGTTACGAAATACATGAATCGAAAGTAAAGAAAAGATAAAATGCTAATGCTTATTGTAGGGGCGTGATTTCTCCTTTGGAGATAGCTCCGTATGCTCCTCTAGACCTGCCTCTGGCTTCTTCCCACGTTCTTTGGTTGTGGTGTGTGAAATGGGATGCTTTGAAATGCTGGAAATCGTGGGGTATTTATAGGCCAGATCTGGGTAACTAATAAAATAGTTGCGCCGTAATCATCTATTTCTTCATAATTTGCACTAGATTTTCTGGTTACGGCATAAGCTTATAAGTGGTTACGTCGTATCTTCAATAATTCATGGTTACGCCGTAGCTTATTCACGAGTTACGGCGAAGTTATGAGCGGCGCGGATCCTCATTTGACCTAATATAGTTACGTCGTAATCTTTTAGGAGAGTTACGCTGTAATCTTTTGATGAGTTGGCTTTCTGAGTCATACTTTAGTTACGGCGTAATGAGAGAGATGAGTTACGCCGTAACTTCTTCAAAGTAAGCATACTAAGATAAATCTTTAATAATTCTCCAATTCCGCGTCTCTTTAGCTCCAATGCTCGTAATTTACCTGAAAGTGGAATATAATGGAAAACAAGCGTAAATCCATATAAATGATATAAATTACAAGCATTATCGGGGGAAATTGACACTTAATATTCAGGATAATTTGATGTTATCAAATATCCCCCCACTTGAACTCTACTTGCCCTCAAGTATACCTTATTAGATAGATTCGTAAAAAGATATCTTCCATAACCTGGAAAATATAAGTTTACAAATCCCTTATGTTAGAATAAAACAAAGCCAAACACCTCACGAAATGGGAACGAAACACTCAAATCTCTCAACTATTCTAAGTGTCAATTTCGGGGTGATCACTTAATCGCACAGTCATAGCATGTATTCTATCATAAGCTTGGAGGTTAAACAAATCTCCACCACTAGAGTTAAGGGCTAAACAATTTTCGAAGGCAATATGGGTAGACACGACAAAGGTTAAGGGTGACTCGTCATTACTAACATGTCACGGCGAAGTGGACAAAATCAATGATACATGACCAAATCCATGGCCAAGACACCAAAGATTGCTCGCTGCATCACCTGGACATGCTTCATGACTAAAGGGTAGGATAAGACATGTGATATATAAATGGTGTAAAAAATAAAAATCAAGCAAATAGTCTAAATCTATGACCAAGTCATCACCACTTACCGTCCACCCAAAGTTCAAGTTTTGAAGTTAAGAAACCGGATCATGTAATACTAGGTAGATGTGTCATTAGAGGACGTCGTGATGGGCACACTACCTTTTCTTCAACTGTTGGCGCAATTACCAACTCCAATCTTCAAATGCGACCGAGGTGGCCTCCTCGATACTAAATCTATATAACATAGTGCTTATAACATTGCACTTTACAATAGACTAAATAACATAACCTTTTTTTTTTTTTTTTTTTTTTTTTTTAATCACTTTTTTTTTATATAAACATAACAACTAAACATAACATCCCCCCACTTGAGATGAACAATGGGAATTCGGGGGGTCTTCAATGATCTTTTAAGAATATGTCGTCGACGAAAGCGTGATTTCCGAACCTTTCCACTTGAACCTTGAACTTAGGCAAATGATGACTTCCCAATAAAAAATAAATACTACAGGGTAGGTTAAGGTGTAAAGGTGTATCAAAACAATATATTGGGTTAAAAAATAAAAGGAATGGCTCAGATGGGTGTATCTAGGGGTATCTTGCACTAAAGGTGAGTGCAACAAAAAGGGTTTCACATGGGGGTCGAGAAGTCGATGTGACTAATCGATAGACACACAATGGTAGGCTATTTGGGTGATAATCCTATAATACTGCCTTCTTAAACTGAAAAGTCCAAATACATCAAGCTAACTCAACATACCTCGTCTATGGTCTTGAAATGATGCAAAGGCCAAGTTCTAATGTTTACAAGCTACCGGCACACTCATAATTTGATGGATTTGGGGTAATATGTTGGAAACGGATAAGGCTAATCTCACCATATAATATCAAGGTTTGTATGTGCTCGGCTAAGTCTAATCTAGTTAGGTTAAGAAAAACATGTCAAAATTTTAAAAATGGCATAATTTTTCAAAATAAACTAGAAAAACGAGGGAAAATAAAGTTCAAGAGACAATTCTACTCCCGTCCCCCCACTTGAATTGTACAAAGTCCCTTTTGTACTAAGCGTTAAATAAAGGTGAAGAGAAAAGTAGAATTAGAGCGAGAACTTCCCTGAAATTTGCTCCAAAAAGAAAGAAGGCCCACGAAAAAGAGTCGTGCCTTCGTATAAGCATCCATGAGCAAACTTCAATCCTTGAAATCACACTACCGACAAGCATAAATCTAAAAAAGAAAAATGAAAAATGAAAAACAAACCTAACTCACTTTCATAGGAATCACGGTTGCATTTAGCATATTTAACAAGCCTTTTAAACCACTTGGTGTCCCAAGTGGACGAGTGAAGTCTCGTGAGGGTTTACAGGGAACACACCCACAAAGTTCATTTAAAATACTAATACAAGGTTATTGTGTTTAAAATGAAAGAAGTAATGCAGAGGATAGTTACGTCGTAACTCCATAAGGAGTTACGCCGTAACTAGCAAAACCTGGCATATGCTGCAAAGCGTGTGGCTACGGCGTAACCACTGAGATGGGATTACGACGTAAATGGTAATGCTTCTGAAGTTCTGCTGCACAAAGGGACTGTTACGGCGTAATGTGAGAGATGAGTTACGCCGTAACTCTGGTCAGATCAGCATGCTGCAGCAGCAATCACTCTTCGTTTCCTGCAAAAATGTTAGAAACACAAAACCCAACAGAAATGGAAGTAAAACAAAAGAAAGGGATAATTCGGGTTGTCTCCCGAAAGAGCACTTTTCTTTATTTACGAGTCTTTAAGTTAGACTCAGAGCCTCGGGGCTTTTTGCAGGGGCGAAGAACTCATCTCCCAAAAGTTTACTAACATCCTGCCCATATTAAATTTTTTATCGGTGTCCGTTTACCTTGAAAAAGTCTCCTTCCTTATTATGAACCTCAATAGTCCCATAGGGGAATACCTTACTTACTGTGTAGGGGCCAACCCAACGAGATCTCATTTTTCCATGGAATAATTTGAGTCTTGAGTTGAAAACGAGTACCTCTTGTCCTACTTCAAATTTTTTTATCCTTAATTCGCTTATCGTGCCATCTTTTGGTCCTGTCTTTGTATGCTTTGGCATGATCGTATGCTTCGTCTCGTAATTCAGCTAAGCGATTTATTTGAGAAAACCGGTGTTCCTTGATCACATCTGCCTCTAAATTAGCATTTTTGAAAGCCCAATATGCTTTATGTTCCAATTCCACGGGAAGATGACAGGATTTTCTGTAAACGATCTTAAAAGGGGTGCTTCCAATAGGCGTTTTGAAGGCTGTTCTGAATGCCCATAAAGCTTCTTCGAGTTTGTCAGACCAGTCTTTTCTGTTACTGCTGACGGATTTTTCTAAAATTTGCTTGAGTGCCCTATTGGTGTTTTCTGTTTGCCCATTAGTTTGTGGGTGATAAGGTGTAGACATTCGGTGGAGTACCCCGTATCTGTCGAGAACTTTCTCCATAATAGCATTACAAAAGTGCGTCCCTCGATCACTTATGATGGTTTTAGGGATTCCAAACCTAGAGAATAATATTTTCAAAAAGCGAATGACACTTCTAGCATCACACGTTTGCAGAGCTTCAGCTTCAACCCACTTTGAAACGTAATCGACAGCTACAAGGATATAACTTTTATTCTTTGATGGGGTGAAGGGTCCCATAAAATCAATCCCCCAAATGTCAAATACCTCACATACCATAATGTTGTTAAGTGGCATCTAATTACGAGAAGAGATGTTCCCTGTCCTTTGACAAGCGTCACAATATCTCACATGTTTTGCGGCATCCTTGAAAATGCTAGGCCAAAAGAATCCTGCCTCGTAGACCTTTCGAGCAGTATTATCGGCCCCATAATGTCCTCCAACGGGTCCGTTGTGACAGTGTTCCAGAATCTGTTTCTGCTCATTTCCAAAAACACATCTCTGAATAATACCATCTGGGCATGATTTAAATAGGAAAGGATCATCCCAGAAGTAATATTTAAGATCTGAGAAGAACTTTTTCTTTTGATCATAAGTTTTGTTGCTAGGTAATACTCTGGCTGCGAGGTAATTAGCGAAATCTGCATATGTTAGGACCAAAAAACATAAAGATTTATGTGGTTTGGAGGTCTAGGTTGGTGGAAGAAGATGAAAGTATTCATCTTGTTTAAAGAGAGAAAGTAGTGAGAGGGAGGAGAAAACACAAAGATGAGTTTATTGAAAGAGAAACAATACACTAAGTAAATGCTTCACCTCACCCCTCATGGAGAGTCATGAGGGGTATTTATAGGCTCAACAAACCAATACTTTGCCACTTAAACGATACTAGTCCTTATGGGCAAAGTATACTACTCATCTAGTCCAATTCACGTAAGTGACGTTATCTTTATAAAAAAGCGAGGCTAACAATCTCCCTCCAAGATATCGTCACACGTGAATGGTTACAATGAGACCTATAAATACAAAACAAAGTAAATTACAATAGTAATAAACTATGTTGACGTTGTTGAAGCGCAGAGTCTCTGTAGTCTAGATACTGAGGCAAACTTGAAGTTCTCCCTTCCGACGATCTCGGAATTTGATCTTTGGCACTGACGGCACAAATCTTTGTAGCTCTGAACTTCAACTGTAACGGTCTAGTTAGGTTATTACTCCCTCCTAACTAGTGAGCCTTTTTTTCTTTCTTTTGCTCCCTCCTGAACCGACAACACTATTCCAACACGCAGCGGAGAAAGTAGACTCTTCTAGCACAATGGTTGTCGTTTTGGGAACATCGTAACAACATAACTCACTTCATATTGCATCCAAGTTGGTAAAAAGCCCCGATGTACACACACTACTTCTCCTTCTTCGGTCTTAAGCACAATTCCCTTCGTCAATCCAATTTACAGAAGATGAAACACCAACTTCTCCCTCCGGATGGTTGCGAGCTATCGGAATCATCATAATGTTGCGTGCATGCCGTATTACCTTTTTCTTGATGCAATATTAACATCATAGCTTGATCAAAATTCCGTGAGAATATGTCGCAAAAATACTCTCAATATGTCTCTCAAACCAACCTGAAAACGAACCTCCTTTGAATTCACCGGCTAATAGTAATGACCACATATGGAGATAACCCGATACGACTAACTTGAAAAGGAAGTAAACATCCCAACTTTTTGACTTACTGCTTGTTCTAAATTTTTGAACAATCCACAATGCCGTGTGACACTGAGCACTACAACGTAACTCCTTAAAGTGATGGTTACACACTGTGAGCACTACAACGTAACTCCTTACATCAGTTATAACCAGATTGTCAATTCAAAATCACTTAAAGTGACAGTAATACCCCAACAAGTTATCTTGAGACATGCATCCAACCAACCAACGTCTCAAAGATAAAGAAGCTCACCCGTGAAACGTCACTTCAATTTCTCGTCAATAATACCGTACAAAAACCCCGTAGTCTGTTAGGAATTGGAAATTCCATGTTAAAGTGTCGGTCACCCCAAATATTATCTAGCATAGTTTAGCTCGTAGACTTGTCGTTAGTTACGTTATTTAGTAGCTTATTAGTTAGTTTGTTGCGTAGTTTAGTTTAGTATAACACCGTGGAGGAAGGACGGGTCTTTACCCACTGTATACCTGATCCACAGGCCGATAGGAGGTCGTTTTGTCTGTAACTATAAATACCCCTTCCATCCTTGGAAGGGGTGGTGCTTCTCATAATCTAACCTTCCATATTTTGTGAACCAACTCTCTAGCAACAACACCCTCTCTATCTTTCTCTCTCTAAATATGGCAAACATGTATTTTGATCATCCAAGACCACCCGAATCATCAACACAATAATATATCGATCCTACAAATGGTACCAGAGCCATGGTTGTTGTGTTGTGTTGATTTGTGTGGTTTAGTAAACTGTTTTTGTAACTCTTTTGGTTGGAAAAACATTTTTGATATCTTTGTGACAAGCAGCTTTTACATGTTTTCATTTTTGTATCCTGGTCAAAACAAAATAAAATTGTCCAAGTGGTTTTTGCTTATATCAGGTTTGTGTCTTAACAAACAGTACTTTTGTAACAATTTTTTTGTACCAATTTATATCTGTGATATATATTCGTGGGTCAATCAAGATGTAGTCAAATAGTCGAGTTGCAAATATATTCGTGGGTCAATCAAGAAGCAGTCAAACATGGGTCAAAATGATATATTCATTTGCAGTTTTTTTTTCGGGGTTTGTTTGAAGATGGTCGGAAAATAGTGGTCATTCTTCATAGCGACTTCCCATGTGTCCAGATACATTGTACCTCATTTTTAGCGACTTTGGTAGCGAGTTGTGTGATTATGGTGACCTAGCGACTTGTTATTGAACAAGTTAGCGACTTGTGTGCTTTGAAAAGTATAGCTACTTGTCTCATAATATCTGATAGCGACTTGCCATGAGTATTTACTCATGGTAGCGACTCGGCACAAGACTTGACCTAGCGACTTAGACCTTGCAACCTTGGCCTAGCGACTTAGACATAGCGAGTTGACAGAAATGAAGAATGAGAAAGACTTGACCACGACCACAATACCATTTACCAAATCAACAAGTCACACGACCTCAGGTTCTACATAACCCTCATCAGTCCAACTAGAGCGTGTTGCCAAGAAAATATATATATATATATATATATATATATATATATATATATATATATATATATATATATATATATATATATATATATATTAACAGATCCAAAGCCAACATAATCTACATCCAATCAAAACTACCCTAACTCATCTTCGATGGTATAAGTTTCTTTGTCTTCGGGTATGTGTATTCGGGTTCGTGAGCTCTAGTCTAAGAGATTGACTGAATCAATTCAACTACTCGGGGGAAGTGTTCTCTTGACACCTTTCGGAATGGATTGCTTCAGACTTCAGTGGAAAAGGAATTTGAGAAGAGGTATTCAAATGTGGGATGATACGTTGTTGTTCTTCTACTTGATGATATAACCCCGAATGCAGATCCTCGATTATCGTTCTTAAAAGGAGCAGTGTGATTTATGATAATGGTGTGCTTATCGGTGCACCTGGCTAAGGCAAGCTTGAAATAGAGCTTCAAATCTGCTCATCACAAGGATTTTCGGTTTGGGGGGAAGCTGCCAATGTCTCTCTTTCTCATAGGCTCATGTTCTTTCTTCTATTCTGGAGCCTCGGAAGCTTTGGTGGTGAATGTTTAAGAGATGATGACTTCTATATTCTACAACGGGGCTGTCCGATATCCTTATCTCGGTACTCGTATCATCATCTTCTTTTACTATATCATCTACTCTATCTTTGTATATATTTATTGAAAAGCAAAATACAAAAATATAAAACCAACAAAAAGAAAATAGAAAAATATAAAACCAACAAAAACCCATAAAAATCAGAAATTTTGAAAAAGACCAAAAATATTGTTTTTCTAAGACATGTCTTCTGGTATCGATAACATCTGCGGTCTTAGAAATGTCATTCAATAATGGCACGGGACCATAGATGAAGTTCGATCAGGAGGTGTAAATATTCTTTTCAAAACATGTGACAAACTATGGCTTGCTATTATTTCAGATAGCAACCCGTTCTTAAAGAAAGGAAAGTGCTGCACTAAACCGTTTTTCAAAAATTTCGTGCACTTATCCTAAAATCAAAATGAGGAAAGTATGTCGAAGGACTGCTGTTCCTACTCAAATGTTTTTCCGTCTAAAATTCTTCAGAAAAATATTTGTAGTATTTCAAAATGGTGGAAAATGAGTTGCTTGTGAATCAATCAGATTCAGAGTTTTCGGATTAAATTGAAAACTCAATCAATGACTTCAGCGCTTTTAAATTTTTCAGAAAATAAGTCATTGATTGAGGGGGAGAATGTTTTCAAATCTATATCATCTAACGGGCTTTCTTAATTATCCTACGTGCTTAATTAAAAATGATATTTTCCTATGTCGAAGGACTAGGAATTTAGGATATGATTGCTAGGATTAGATGATTAGAGTTTGATTTAACACATAAACCCCATGCCTTATATGATCTGATTGATATGTTGAATTGACTTTAATTAGTCGATTGTTGTTATGGGTGATGTCGACCACCATATATCAGTATGTGTGTTCACTAACGTATGCAGGTATATTGGTATATAAGAATGTTCCCTATCCGGATCCCACAATTTAAGATGATTGGATGCCGAAAGGAAAGGGTAACTATTTCTTGGGTTGACAAATGAAGAAACGGAGCTTAATTGGACTTCTATGAAGAGTTGGCATAAATGCAACGTAAGAGGTCTCACTGCATTAGCAGATGGTTTTTCTTCTAAGTGATTGAAGAAACGGAGCTTAAATTTGACCTAAGTTGGCATTAAAATGCAACGTAAGAAGTCTCACTGCATCAGTAGACGGTTTTCTTCCAAGCCCTACATCAGCAACATCAACGAGCTGCTCAACCACCTAACTTATCTTTGTGCAGGATAATTGTGATTATACCATTTTCTTTAAACAATTTTTTAACTAATATTGTTTTGAAAAATGAAAAAATATTTGTTTTGAAAATAAATTGGACTTAATTTTGAAAATCACCGGACTTCATTTTTATCAAAACCTAAGTCACTCAATCAATGACTACGGTCATCGATTGAGGGGGAGAGTGATTTAAAATAAATTATTTTCAAACAATATTGCTTCATAAAAGTCCGGATTGTACAAAATAAGTGGTGATCTAAAGATTTAATGTTATGTCATGGTATGATTTTTCATTAAGAATCAAGATCTTTCAAAATGAATTTTTTTCTGTTCTTGTTTGATTGTGAAATTGTTTTATTTTACTTAAAGATCTCTTAAAAACTATCATACCTGACACTAACAATCTTTAATGTCTGTAATTGGTCCTCATTAGTCATTTTTCAAAATTAAATTTTGCCACGTCTTTCCCCTAAAATCTTTTAAATGATTTAAATCAATTGGGATCACAAATCTCAAAAGGTTTGAAATTTTTGATCGGGGGAGAGATCGTGATTTAAATCTCAAATCTGTTTTAATGGAATCGATTTTAGTCTTTTATAGGCACTCCTGCCTCCATGTGCCAAACGATTTCAAATACACAATGCACATGTTGAGGAGGGGGATTTATCCAAAAACGAGATGAGTATTTAAACCAGGCCACATATTCTCCCATGTTTTCTAAACCGTATTAAATCACTTGGGATCCAAAATCTCAAAGGGTTTGATATTTTTGATCGGGGGAGAATTTGTGATTTAATAATGAAATTTGATAAAAGGTGATCGTTTTGATTCAAATGTGCATACTGCTCTCCCATATGTGCTAAACGCTTTCGAATCTCGAGGCACATATTGAGGGGGAGCATTTCAATATCAAACAAACTTTCAAAGGTACAAAAGATTCTATGTTTTAACATAAGTACCTTGATTGATTTTCTAAATGGTTTCTTAATGGATTTTATGATCGTGGATGTACTTCAAATGACCTCTTGCCTCTATGTGATAAAATGATTTCAAATATCCTATGCACATATTGAGGGGGAGAATTTACCAAAGAAATTCAAATGGCTTTTTCTAAGGAAATTGTGATCAAGAAATTATTTCAAAGAACTCTTGCCTCCATGTGCCAAACAATTTTAATATCATATGCACATGTTGAGGGGGAGCATTTCTAAAATGATCAAAACTATTAAGGTACAAAATGCTTTGATCTCGTATCACAAGTACCTTGATTGTTTTCCCAAATGATATTTTGATTGGTTTCATGAAGGAAAGAACAATACCAAAAGACCGACCAATTTACTTTATGCATGGTGTTCTAAGGATGGTTAGGTTAGGTATTCGTTCCCATGATCCGCCAGAACCGGAGGGATCTTCCCAGGGACAATCCACTAGATAGTGTAGAGTCCTTAGGTTTGATGAAAAAAAGGAGAAAAGTGAGATATGGGAAGAGTGCAGACTGAGACTGAGCTAGTACTGGAATAAACCCAACAAGGTTCTAGTTATGAAGTCTTGGTAAGCACTGAAGGGGTTGAAGAATGAAAAAGAATTGAATGTGGAAAAGGGTGAAAAGAAATAGCCCTCCAATAATTCAACCTTAGGGTAGAAACCGGGTTCAATACATATGCTACTGGTGTTTACTAAGGTAACACTGGTATTGAAGACAAGACGTCATGGACCCAGTGACGCACTGCACCTAACTTCCCAAACTACCCAAGTTCCTCTTAAAAGGGCTTGTTTCATTCTCACGGGGAACCGACATAATCTATCGACTTTCTCTTAGAGATTGTTGATATTGAAGAAGGAGACCCTCTCCCTAGTCTCCGGCATAGGAACCAAATGAGTCTAGAGCCAAGAGATCATCCACAATATCTCATTAGGACACAAAATTAATGAAGACTTGCTGTTTCACACAATGTGGAAAGTAAGTATATATTGAGAGTCCTACGCATTATCCTTGTGGTATTTCTAGAACATCCGAGTGATATGAAAATATTCACGATGAAGATGGAAATCCTTCTAGAGCCAACATCAAACAAGCTCTTGGTGGGTGACATGTGAGATCTTGCAAAAGATCAAGCTTGTGACAACTGGATAGAAACAATGGGGCGATTCAATCTTGAATCAACCTTGGTCCAGGAAAAGGATTGACGGATACCTTTGAAAAACCGGTCGTTGTGCTCAAAAACTCTTTTCTCTAGCACTTCGACTGTGTATTATCTTCAAAATCAAAAGGGTATTTATGATTGAAAAATGATTTTCTTCTTCTAAACTTTCGTCGTATTGCAAAACTCTTTCTCTTAAGCAGTACGCGATTGTTTTTAAATCATTTTCTATCAATCAGTAATTCTCAATTTGCTGGTTCACTCACTCCGTGTTGTCTTCTTTGAGACGTTCCGGTTTGAGAACGGCTAAAACAGCTGCGGAACCTTGTCAAGGAGGTTCTTCGGAACTCTACCTGATCACAGGCAGTACTTGTACTTAGGGCTGAGCGTCGGTCCAAAACCGACCCGAACCGACAAAACCGAAAACTGAAATACATGAAAAACCTAAACCGAAACCGAACCGACGGGCCGTCGGGTCGGTTCAGTTTTGTGTCGGGCCGTCGGTTCGGTTCGGTTTAGGTGTATTTTGGTATGTTTTTGTCGGTTTTGGGTCGAACCGAACCGAAACCGAAAACACATAAAACCTGAAACCGAAACCGAACCGACGGGCTGTCGGTTCGGCTCGGTTTTTGTCGGTTCGGTCGGTTTTTTCGGTCCGGTTCGGTTTTGTACCTTTGATGCTCAGCCCTACTTGTACTGATCAACGGGGAACCGTGGGCCGTGTACCTCAATTCAACGAAAGTGATCAAAGACACTTTCGTGTGTTTTATTGCTAACTGTTATTTGTAGGTACATTTGGACGGTTGCAGCTGATCAGAATTGAGAAGTCAATCCAAAGCCGAATGCTCACAGCATCCACACATAATTTGAAGAAATCAGGACATGTGCTTATCTACATAACCTGGCTCAGATATTTTTACACTATGCTTCTGCTACGCTGCTGCAAATATCTTGAACCAGTAAAAGCTTCCGCTACTCTGATGAAAAGATGTCATGATCCAGAAAGTGTGAGCATGTCGGTCCAAAAGTCACAACATCACATGAAGGCAACACAACTATGGATGATCCAGAGAGATTTACTGTGGCTGATGATCTCAAAGAAAGCTCGAAGATCATCAAGATGTGGATCAATTCAAAGGCCTCCACTTAAAGTACAAATCAATGCGGACTTTGAAGAATCGCTACAAAAGCACAAAGATTGCGGAATTGAAGAATTGAAGTCTACGAGCTCAAGAACAAAGACAAAGAAAGAATGCTAGGATTCAAAATGTAAATCATGGGGTGACCTCCCTTAGGGGGAGATTGTTAGGAATTAGAAATTCCATGTTAAAGTGTCGGTCACCCCAAATATTATCTAGCATAGTTTAGCTCGTAAACTTGTCGTTAGTTACGTTATTTAGTAGATTATTAGTTAGTTTGTAGCGTAGTTTAGTTTAGTATAACACCGTGGAGGAAGGACGGGTCTTTACCCACTGTATACCTGATCCACAGGCCGATAGGAGGTCGTTTTGTCTGTAACTATAAATACCCCTTCCATCCTTGGAAGGGGTGGTGCTTCTCATAATCTAACCTTCCATATTTTTTGAACCAACTCTCTAGCAAGAACACCCTCTCTATCTTTCTCTCTCTAAATATGGCAAACATGTATTTTGATCATCCAAGACCACCCGAATCATCAACACAATAATATATCGATCCTACATAGTCATTTTTTCAAATCTTCGCTCAAGCCGTGAATATGTATCCCCGTGAAATTTAGCAAGACCAAAATACTAACTTTGTACCAAAATGTAAAAAAAAAATTGTAACCAAACTTTTGAATCAAAATTTGGATAACAATTTTTATATGCAATTCAATCATAACCGAATATACCACCATTTAAGCCAATTCATGATCCATCAGCCCATTCAATCGAGATAAGCACAAGGCCCAATGTCCAATTAGAAATCAGAAGCCTACGTCCAAATCCAAAAGCCCTACTACACTCGATGTAGATGACCGAGTATTAAAGAGAAAGGTTAACACAATTTTAGGTTAAACCTAATATTACTTCTGCCAAGTGACCCTAACCCTAAAATACATTGTACACTCCTCACAACATCCATCCGCCCCCTTCCTAACCGTTTCTGACCCATCTCCCATCTCTTATCTTCATAAAAAAACTATTCTTCCAAAACCCTCAATCTCATCTAATCTCAAATCCATCATCTAATCAGAGATATTCAAACAAGAACCCAATCACAACCTAACCTAAACCGATTTTGTTTCACCAAAGAATGAATCGAGAGAGCTTTTTGAGGTCTTCAAGATCATTATATGGTCTCAGGTAGGGTTGTATCCATTTGGATTTGTCAGTTGATGTTACTTTTGGGTCATGAACGAACCTAAGAAAGAAACTAACATACTTGTTAGATTTCTTCTCTTTTATGTTCGGATAAATAATGGATCTATGATTCAAAAGAATCTGTGAGGATAAATGTTCAACGAAAAAAAATCTTATAAAGGTTAACGAAAACGTTGACACAAATATGAGATTATGTATATTTTTCTGTTGTCGAATTGATTGTTGTTTGGAGTTGAGTCTTGATTCTTGAATGGATGTAGGAGATGGAGGATGAGATAGGATATATGTTGGATTGATTGTTGTTTCGATAGAGAGTGGCTCGTCTATTACATTCTTCTTCTTATTCCTTCTGAATCATGTCGATATAATTGTTGGACCGAGGATGAATTAAAACTGAGGTCGTGTCTGTGGTATTTGGTAATTGGTATTGGTCGTGGTCATTAATTACTTATTTACGCGTAACACCTTTCTTCTTATTAGTATACGCGTAAGGAAACTGTTGTCATTCTTACGCGTAACTTTTTTCCTGGAAACCTTATGCGTAAACTGTCTTACGCGTAACTCTTCTGCTTCTGCGTAAGTTGCTCTGATAAGACTTGTTAGGACCGAAAAACATAAAGATTTATGTGGTTTGGAGGTCTAGGTTGGTGGAAGAAGATGAAAGTATTCATCTTGTTTAGAGAGAGAAAGTAGTGAGAGGGAGGAGAAAACACAAAGATGAGTTTATTGAAAGAGAAACAATACACTAACTAAATGCTTCACCTCACCCCTCATGGAGAGTCATGAGGGGTATTTATAGGCTCAACAAACCAATACTTTGCCACTTAAACGATACTAGTCCCTATGGGCAAAGTATACTACTCATCTAGTCCAATTCACGTAAGTGACGTTATCTTTATAAAAACGCGAGGCTAACAGCATACCATGGTTCGGGAATGGAATCTTTAATTCTTACTGCCATGAGATGCTCATCAGGGAAAGAATCACGAATAGTTTCTTTGTCAAGTTCTTCAAGCTCAGGGTTTTCTAACCGATAGAGGTGATCAGCTGCTAAGTTTTCCGCCCCTTTCTTATCCTTGATTTCAATTTTAAATTCTTGTAGCAGCAGCACCCATCTTATCAATCTTGGTTTGGCATCCTGTTTATTGAATAAGTACTTCAAAGCAGAATGGTCAGTGTAGACAATAGTTTTTGACATTACTAAATAAGATCTAAATTTATCAAAGGCATAAACTACAACAAGAAGTTCCTTCTCGGTGGTTGTGTAATGTTCTTGTGCCTCATTTAGGGTTTTACTAGCATAATAAATGGGTTTGAATTTTTTGTCCACCCTTTGTCCCAAAACAGCTCCCACTGCATAATCACTGGCATCGCACATAAGTTCAAAATCGTTGCCCCAATCGGGAGCAATGATAACAGGGGCAGTAGTCAATTTTTCTTTTAAAATGTCAAAAGCTCTTTTGCAATTATCATTAAAGTCAAATTTTGCATCTTTCATAAGAAGTTGGGTCATAGGTTTAGCAGTTTTGGAAAAGTCTTTTATAAATCTCCTATAAAAGCCAGCGTGCCCAAGAAAACTCCTAATTCCTTTAAGATTGGTTGGATAAGGTAGTCGAGAAATAATGTCAACCTTAGCTATATCAACTTCGATCCCTGTTTGTGAAATCTTATGCCCCAAAACAATCCCTTCTTTGACCATAAAATGACATTTCTCCCAGTTAAGGACAAGGTTGGTTTCTTCTCATCTGGCAAGCATTTTAGATAAATTATTAAGACAAGATGAAAAAGAGTTACCAAAAACCGAGAAATCGTCCATGAAGACTTCCATAAAATCTTGGCACATATCTGAGAATATTGCTGTTATGCACCGTTGGAATGTGGCAGGAGCGTTGCATAGTCCGAAAGGCATTCTTCGGTAGGCGAATGTTCCGTAAGGGCAGGTGAAAGTAGTCTTTTCTTGATCCTCCGGGGCGATCGGAATTTGAAAATATCTTGAAAATCCATCAAGAAAACAATAATACTCATGTCCAGAGATAGTTTCTAACATCTGATCGATAAATGGAAAGGGGAAGTGATCCTTCCGTGTTGCGTCATTTAAGTTTCTGTAATTGATGCACACCCTCCAGCCCGTGACCGTCCTAGTAGGTATCAGCTCGTTATCTTCATTAGTGACTACTGTCATTCCTCCTTTCTTTGGCACAACATGAATAGGACTAACCCAAGGATTGTCGGAAATAGCATAAATTAGACCTGCGTCCAGGAGTTTAATGATTTCATCTTTTACCACGTCTTGAACTTTTGGGTTTAATCTTCTTTGTGGCTGTACTACTGGTTTAAAATCATCTTCCATCAGTATCTTGTGAGAACAGTATGAAGGGTTGATCCCTTTTATGTCAGAAACTTTCCATGCAATCGCCCCCTTGTGCTTGCTTAAAACCTGTAATAGCGACTTCTTTTCTTCGTCAGATAACAAAGAAGAAATCACTACAAGAAAATTAGGGTCCTCATTACTGAATGCATATTCTAAATGAGGATGGAGCTCCTTGATTTTGGGGGTAGTATCAGCTTCTTCCGGGTGTTTCTTTGAACAAAGCGTTTGGTTGTCTCCAGCGTGTTCTTCCCATTCGCATTCTCCATCGCTAGATATGCCATCATTATCCTTGAATTTCAATGATTTCAAAGGGTCAGGTAGAAAGCATTCCTGAGCATGTTTCTGAGCAGTAGCTTCGATAAGGTCGAGATCATCAAGGTTGTCGTCAGTGAAAGAAGCATATCTCATTGATTTTTCAAGATCGAAGGTAATCTCGTTGTTTCAAATTTCCAACGAAATCTTCTTGTTAAAGACATCAATCATAGCATGTGCGGTGGCAAGAAAGGGTCTCCCAAGTAAAATTGGGACATCATCCTCTTCCATTTCAAGGACCACGAAGTCGACCGGGAAGACAAATTTATCAATCTTGACAAGGACATTTTCAGCGATTCCTTTAGGATATTTAGTTGTTTTATTAGCTAGCTCAATGCACATTCTAGTTGGTTTTAGATCCCCCAATTCCAGGCGCGAATAGAGTGAGAATGGCATAAGACTTATGCTTTCCCCAAGATCGGTAAGGGCCTTGTCGAACATAATACCCCCGATGGTGCAAGGTAAGGTGAAACTCCCGGGATCTTCTTCTTTGAGAGGCATGTCTTTTAGTAGGGCAGCAGAACACCTTTGATTCAAAGTAATCTGCGTCCGATCAGAAAGTCTTCAATGGGTTAGGAGATCCTTCATAAATTTAGCATATTTGGGCATTTGCTCAAGGGCTTCAATGAGAGGAATATTAATGCTGAGTTGTTGTAATTTTTCCTTGAATTTCTGAAATAATGCTCGTTCTTGTTCCTTCTTAATTCTTCCCGGAAATGGTATTGGAGGAACGTAGGGACGAACTTTTTCGACAGTTGATTGAGCGCCTTCGGTTTCCTTGTTTTTTTGAGGCATATCTTCATTCTGATCATTCAAGCTTGAAGGGTAGGCTGGTTCCTTATAGTTTAATCCACTTCTAGTTGTAATAGCATGATCTAGATCTCGAGGATTTGGTTCAGTTGTGCTAGGTAGTTCCCCTTCATCTCTCATTCAGACAGATTCTGCGAGCTTTCCGACTTGATTTTCTAGTCTTCTTATAGCAACCGCTTGAGTTCTTAGCACATGGTCGTAATCTCGTTTGATATTCCATACCAATTTTTCGCTTTCTTCTTGCTTTCTGTTGGATTCCTTAACAAGCTTTTTCACAGCCTTTTCGAGATTCGTTACTCTCCATTTTTACAATAGGTTTATCGAACTTGTGTTTAACCATTTTTACTTCTTCAGTAAGGGATCGCATATCTACTTCAAATTCCTCCAAATTCTTGATTACCGATTGTAGCTCGATTGGGTCTTCATTCCAATCTTCATTCCAAGACGAAGAGTGGAGAGCCACTTCTTCAAATCTTGTCCATCCTTTATCAGCAGTCATTAAGGGGATAGGTTCTTTTGAGTCTAATAATTGCCGAGTTTTGATATTCAACCCGTTGTAAAATATTTGCAGTTGCTCGTGCTTGTTGAGTTTATGCTCGGGGCACTTGAGGATGGCTTCGTTGAATCTTTCCCAAGTTGTAAACAGCGGTTCATCATTGAATTGGCTGAACCTCCTAATTTCATCAACTTGTTGGAGGATTTTTGTAGGGGTTCGGTATTCCTTAAGAAAGGTTTTTTTAAATGCACTCCATGTTGTAATAGATCTAGAAGGTAGTTTCTTCAACGAATCTCTAGCTCTTCCTTTGAGGGTTAAACGAAATGCCCTCATCATAACATGGTCTCTGGAGACCCCAGGTGCATGGAACAAATCGGCGATCTCACATACTTTTGCGATGTGTTCATGTGCTTCTTCATCATTGCTTCCATAAAAGCAGCATCTTTTTAGTTCTTCTAGACATAGTCCCCAGAACTCGAATTTTACATTTTCTTCAAGAGCTGGAACAGTAATTCGATGTTTATTTTTAGAGGTGGTGAGATAATCATTCATGGTGAGAGACATAATATCAGAATAAAACTAAAGACTTGATAAAAATCCTAATATAACTCCCCGACAGTGGCGCCAAAAACTTGATGCAGGTTTTACTGACTAGGTTTTAATATTTATAATTTATCGTTTTACCTATGGTCTACCCTAATGCACTAACAGGCAGTGTACCCGGTCGTGTGTAGTGTAGTATTCGGTAAAACCGAGGTCGTCCCAAGAGTTATGTGTGTTGGATTAATACTAAGTCTAGGTGTCACAGATTTTAATATGATTTAATTAATTAACTAATAAAGCAAAAAAAGGCAAAGGTGTAATCAGTAGAGGAGAGTGGCGCTAACCTAGTTATTCATCCTAGCTAGTAATTTCTACGTCTAATTACTTCCAATTACTTCAGGTGGGGTCAAAGTCGAGAGGACAGCATTTGGTCAATTCGCCCTAACCTATCAGCAAAGATGCCACCACTAGAGAAGTCAGGTGTCCCTTCATAAGTCCAGTTGTTCCTGGTCCCCTAAGCCGAGTCATTAAGTTCTGCTACCTGCTAGACTTATAATAGTGAGTGCCCGGGCGTTAGCAACTTAAACACTCACCCCCTAATTCTTAAGTTCATCCAAATGGTAGATGATCAGTAGGTCAAATCGCACAAGTAGAAAGGGTCATCAGTTGGTCATATCTTACCCTTCCCGTCTCAGTCTACTCACTTATGGTCAGTTGGTCATATCTCCTAAGCAACTAGCCTCTACCTCCATTCAAAACTACCGAAACAAGGGTAGCTACCAATAAACTATGCATGCATACACTTAGAAATAATTATACGGAAGTAATGTAAACGCAAACAAAACAATTAAGGAATCATAACTAGGCCAGCACCTAGAGGTGCTTAGCCGCTCATATTAACCATACAAATCAACTCAATATTTAATGTTACGAAATACATGAATCGAAAGTAAAAAAAAGATAAAATGCTAATGCTTATCCTAGGGGAGTGATTTCTCCCTTGGAGATAGCTCCGTATACTCCTCTAGACCTGCCTCTGGCTTATTCCCACGTTCTTTGGTTGTGGTGTGTG
Organism: Chrysanthemum makinoi; assembly: GCA_910596185.1. Taxonomy (NCBI): domain Eukaryota; kingdom Viridiplantae; phylum Streptophyta; class Magnoliopsida; order Asterales; family Asteraceae; genus Chrysanthemum; species Chrysanthemum makinoi. Next base: position 160,646,397 of record OU343218.1, read on the forward strand.
AAATGGGGTGCTTTGAAATACTGGAAATCGTGGGGTATTTATAGGCCAGATCTGGGTTACGGCGTAACTAATAAAATAGTAACGCCGTAATCATCTATTTCTTCGTAATTTGCACTAGATCTGATGGTTACGGCGTAAGCTTAGAAGTGGTTACGCCGTATCTTCAATAATTCATGGTTACGCCGTAGCTTATGCACGAGTTACGGCGTAGTTATCAGCGGCTCGGATCCTCATTTGACCTAATATAGTTACGTCGTAATCTTTTAGGAGAGTTACACCGTAATATTCTGATGAGTTGGCTTTCTGAGTCACGCTTTAGTTACGGCGTAATGAGAGAGAGGAGTTACGCCTTTACTTCTTCAAAGTAAGCATACTAAGATAAATATTTAATAATTCTCCAATTCCGCATCTCTTTAGCTCCAATGCTCGTAATTTACCTGAAAGTGGAATATAATGGAAAACAAGCGTAAATCCATATAAATGATATAAATTACAAGCATTATCGGGGGAAATTGACACTTAATATTCAGGATAATTTGATGTTATCAAATACCGACATTCCCGAGGTCTTTTCGAGAATCAATTTTCAGTGTCTGCTCAACATCCACGAACAAATATGCCCCGTATTTGTTCTTGAGATTTACAAAAGCATTCAGATCATAAGAAATGATGACGGAACCATCTCCATTGCCTTCATTATCAATGAGCACAACTACACCTTAACCCTTGTTGAGTTCGCCCGTATACTCCGTATTCCTCACCATGGAGTGTGTATGTACTCCAACGATTGGTCATTAGCCAAGCTTCATGACATGGTTGATGATCATGAGGTTTATTTCACACCCCTCCATGAACTGGCCACCGTGAGAGATGCCGTGTTTATTCAAAGGGCCTCCCAAACTCGAGTAACTAGGAACTCAAAAGTCACTCATCGAGATCCCTTCCAAATGGAACTTTTTGAGATGTTCCCTCTCTACAAGAAATGGGAACAAGTTCTTAGGGAGAACATCCTTTGCTTGGTTGGAAACAAGGATCATCCTAACGTATGTCTAGTTTACATGATTTATTGCCTTGTCAACTCAACTCCTTTCAACCTTGCATACTACATGGTCAAGCGGATGGCTAGCGTCTCTAGGACGGATAAGATGGTTCTACCATATGCTATGCTTCTTACTCACCTAGCTAACTTTTTCTTTTCCTTAGAACCCTCTCCCTATACGGATGACAACTTCTTTTGCAACAAAGTCATGGTACCTCTATCCGAAGAGAAAACGTCGAGGTTCATGGTTGAAGGTAAAAGACCTCATCCACCAACGGACTTATTGAGGAGACGGAGGGAGAAGGAAGCAACCCCGTGGACAACTACCATCTCGACCCCGTGTCCTACATTGACCAATTGCCGGACATTCCAAGCCCTTCCCAAGAGTTCTGACAGACAAATGGGATGTTCAAATGAATTGCTAAGTTTCTAATGGGGAAGAAGAAGAAATGAGATGGAAGCTTGAGGGGATTGAAGGTGAAGCTTAAGGGTGATGAGAGGTGAGGTCAATGACCTTAATTTGTACAATGTGATGTAACATCTTAAACAATATTACTTTTATGTGGAACTCAGTAGTATGTGATGGTATGGCGATAAACATGAACATCTTAACCTAGGATAACATAATAGGAATTTTACGACTCTTTGATATCATATCAAAACGTCGATCTTTTTCCTAATTGCATGCTTATATATCACTTTTACATGCCATGCTTGCTATGCTTTACTTACATACATGAATGCTTAATGTAAAAATCACTAGGTTTGAACTTCGATGCTTGGTGCAAAATCTTGCACGCGTTCTGTGAAGGAAATGGTCCCAGAAGCCGGATCCCTGGGCTATAACTAGCCGGATCCCTCACATGAAGGATCTGTGGGATCCGGGTGGATAAAAATGGATTTTTTGCATCTTCACATCAATCCAACCTTCCAGACCTTATTTGACTAGTTAAACATGATACATTAGGATCACTTAAGTCCCTCCTTAGGCTCAGATGATCCCACATCCACCCATGGATGACTTAAGATCATATTCAAGGTGTTTTGATTTATCAATTCTTCAAAACTCACCATTTTTCCGCTCCAATGCTTACACATTGTTTCTCTCATCTCAAAACACTTAGTTTGATATTTCTCTCAATTTTAGCAAATTGATTTTAGTCATCTTATCTCAATATAGGTTAAAAACTAGTTTTTCATTTCTTGTGATTTTTAAGAAATTTTCCAAATTTTCTTTAAGTCACAATTTGATCTCTAGGATCATTTGACATCATTTGACACCCTCAAAATCTTAGTATCATGCTTAACCACCTATGTGCATACATGAAAACTCCATCTCTTTATAACAACTATCATTAGATATCCTCACTTATTATGTTTGAACATTTAAGTCCTATACCATTTAAGACACCCTAGGGAACTTAAAACACTCAAGATATATAGGTACTAGACCTTGGTAGAACATCATCACTCCATTTCCTTTCTCTCTGAAGACGGATCCCTAGATTTTAACTAGACAGATCCCTAATGATAGGGATCCGTGGGAACCGGCTCTACAGAACAGTTGAATTTCACTCTACTCATCAATTTCAAACTCTCTTTGGTAATCTAAACATTTTAATTTGCCTTAAATGACTCCCTAGGATAAAACAACACTGTAGTTGACCTTAGTACATGCTAAGAACCTTAGTGGTCTAAACTTTAATTCACTAACCTAATCTCATCCTTTATAAACCAAGTGTGTTTGTGTTCTCAAACCACCATTCAAAATCAGTAGCTAAAACACCCCTTACATCCTACTTTTCACCATGACTAAAGCATCTAGAGCAACCTCATCAACCAAAGGTTCCTCCAAGAAAAATGCTCATGTTGTTCATGAAATTTCCTCAACCGAGTCATCACCAGTCAAAACCTCCAACACTTGAATTCCTCCCCAACAAACTCAACCAACGAAACCTAGGAGAACCGCTCGAATTAGAATCTGACCATGTGGTTTGGAAAGACTTTCACCAAACACTACCATACCCTCTAAACCAAACACACCTAGCTCCACTAAAACACCTAAACCATCATTTCTAGAACCTAGATTACACTCTTTCACTACACCTCTTTCACATCCAAACCTTTACTCCTTAGAAAACTCACCACCTATGACTTTTCATTCACCATCATTCTCATTAAATGAGGAAATACCTCCACACCAAAACATTGATGATGGACCGTCACCAACACCCGCATTCTACTCACCTCCACCATCAAATAGTCCATCTTTGAGTACAAGGAATCACTAATCTCAAAGACCGGACCATATGGATACCTCCTTATTTTAACCACCAACCCATACATCACCACCTTCATTCTTAGTTGAACCCCATCCTACTTCACTTAACTCACCTCCACAAATCCCTCCATCTTTCGTGGAACCTCCTTCCCTCTCACCCGATATTTCAGCTCAAAACATTCCATCTCCAATACCTCCATCTCCTACTCATGACAATAATTGCTCTAATTGTCAACATACCCAAGGGTTAGTTCAAGAAGTATGAAATGAGTTATAGTTCATCTTTAATCATCTCCTTGAACGATTTGACCAAATCAACAAATCTACTCATCCTTAGAACTTAGGAATACAAGCACAATGGTGCTTTTCTCTAGTCTTAGGCACAACTTAGAATTGTTAGAAAATATACTACATGCTTGTATCATTCTCTTAGTTTTAGATATATGTGTATCATTTCTTTTTTTTTTATTGAATGAAACTACATGTTGTATGCTATATAGTTATGAGAATATGTTTGGTGCTATAATACATAATTCATTTGGATATTTACGTCATCTTTTACATCTACATTGCTGTCAATAGAATGCAGGTACACGGTTCCCTCAAATTAGCCTAGAAGGATCGCTCATAGGAAGGATCCATGGGATCCGTGCAACAGAAGCATATTTTCTTACTAATATAAATCTCATTTGCAGGAAACTATGCACCATATACTTGTTTTCTAACCATTGTTTTGTATATTTTCAAAATACACATGAAGACTTTGACACCCTCAACAAGGGGGAGCTAGTTTGTCAAAGCAAAGCATTGCAAAAACGCTTGCAATACATTCACTTAGGTTTTCTTTATTACTTGACGTCCTCTTAAAAAGGGAGCACTCGTCAAGGGGGAGCATTTTCGTCAAAGACGAAATCATTGCAAACATACTTGCAATACACTCGTTTAGCCTTCCTAACTACTTGACGCCCTCAACAAAGGGGAGCATCCGTCAAGGGGGAGCTAAGACGAGAATCTCTCTCTCATCTTACTCTTTATTTTTCATTTTGTTATTTTTCACAAGTTTTTCTCAAAACATTGTGTTAGTTTCTTTTCGACGCTCTTTTTGTTTCGACAAAAGGGGGAGAAGAGAGTAAAAACTCCAATTTCAATAAAAAAGGGGAGATTGTTAATACAAATAAGCCATAAAAATGTTTATTTATATTTTACGATCTTCTAATGTTTTGTCGATAACAAACGTAAAATCATTTTAAAGAAACAAATAAAATACGTAAAAGGTTTGAGCCAATAGTTTACTAACATACTTTAACTAAACATATTAAAACTATATCAAAACATGTTTAGTAAATAAGTTATATAAAACCAAAGACATTTTTATAAAACACTAACAAGTAATATTGTTTATAGAAATGCATATGTATAACAACTAGTGTTTACATTTTATAGAAATGTATATGTACTTTGTATATGTTGTAATGGGTAAGTAATGGGTAAAAACCAAAGTCTATAACCTATGACCCATGACCCATGATCCATTGACTAGGTACAATGAATGTTGTTGGGTAAAAACCAAAGTCCATAACCCATACCCATGGAGCATGATCCATAACCCATGACCCATTGTATGACATCATGCATGAAGTCATGTTGGGTATTATCCATGATCCATGACCCAAGATCCATAACCCAATGACTAGGTACATTGCATCTTGTTGGGTATCCATAATCCATTACCCATAATCCATGGTCCATAACCCATAACCCATAACCCGGTTTGCAACCCGAAATCCAGACTAAACTGACCCAGTATCCAGATCCCTGGTTTTGCACTAGCCCGATCCCTCTGGGGAGGGAACCGTGGGACAGTAGACATAATTTGTTTATAAATAGTGAGCCATTTCTCTCTTTTTGCTCACTACCACTCTTAGATACACTTTCTCCCAGTATTCTAACATCTCTAACCACTGATCCAAAGGATCATTCTATGTAGTTTTATGTTTGTATGATTCTCTAGGTTCCTCTTAAAGGCGAGATCACCACCTCTTGAAGACGTGCAAGCTAAAGTCATGAGTTGCTAAGCTTCGTCATCATCAAGACCACTGAAGCGCATCTTGTTGATAGTTCTTTCCTCCCTCCATAAGAGTGTTGTGTTGAAGACATTAGTGAAAGGTGTCGAAGGTTCGTGTTGAAGGCATTAGTGAAAGGTGCCAAAGGTGTAAATTCAATATGGTGCATCGATGTACAAGTTAGATAGTTTGGGTTAAAGGATGCTGATATCTTCTAGTGTTGTAACAAGGAGTGTGTCTCATTTGGGGTAGTTGTGTTGTGGTGTAGTGTTGAGTAGTAGTTCCTCCTTTGTAATGGAACTCGGTATCTATCCTTGTGCCAGATAAAGTGTAGGCGACGTTGTGATTGGTTTGGTTCTACCTCGTGAAAGAACTCAGTGTTTAGCCTTGTACCTGATAAAGAGTAGGCGACGTTGTGAAGGGTTCTCCGCCAAATTAAGGAGCTTGTGTGGTGTAGTGCTTACAAACTCTCGAGTGGGGTACTCTGGGAGTGGAGTAGGGCAAGGAAGGTGTCCTTGTAGCCGAACCACTATAAATACTTGTGTGGTGCTTTTGTGTTCCTTACTCTTTATCTTTTGCATTACTTACTTATATGCTTATCTATCATTATCCAACACACACATTAAATAGATTGACATAAGTCGATCTGAATACTTTAAAACGAAGTTTTAATCGATAAAACTATTCAACCCCCCCTTCTAGTTTACCACACCAAGAACTAACAATAATACCAAGTGCAAAGCTATCTAAACCAAGCTTCCAAAACAATCAATCTAAGTGATACGCTTAGGCAGCGCGTTCGGGGTCAAAGGAACTTCCTTTTCTTCGAGCAAGTTTTATAACACCCTAGGCAGTGAACCTAATCGTTGTAGTGTAGTATTAGGGTAAGCCACGGGTATTGATATCGTTCTCTAGGGGAATAGTGTCGTTAGGCTGAAGTGTATGTCGATTTAAGTCTAAAGATGAGGGATGATTATTTTTGTATTTTTTTATTTTATGGAATGGAAATGTACGAATCTCGAGGGTTTGGATTGGGGGTTGGTATTTCTACCGATTACTCTATTTATCTAATTATCTAATCTAAGGTGTATGTAGTCTATGTCTAATTATTGTGTGCTCGTATGATAGTTTAAAAATGTGTTCATTTAGGTTTTATTACTCCTTAATTATCTCCTATTGATGGTTGAATTGTCACGTCCTTATTCTTAATCGCATTGTGTGTCTAAAGTCGTAGGGTATGCGTTTATCCCTAACTCTTTGAACTTACCAAAGGGTCTCGTCTACAAAATCTCTAGGATTTATACACTCTAACTCTAAGGCACTCTTTGTATGGTTTAGCCTACAACTACTCTAGGTGTTATAGTCTAAGGTTCACAAAGATTAATCAAGCATTAACTACACAACGAATGACCTATCGCATTACTAGATCATTAACAATTAAGATAAGAGACAACCAATCAATATTCAATAATTAAGTTTCATATTCCCTAAGCAAACACACAAGTAAATTAGCCGGACATGGAGAACATGCAAGCATACACACAAATAATCAAAGACATAATTGAATTAATGAAGTACTCTTTTAAAGCCTGACACCGTCACTTGAAAATAAGAAATTTGGCTTCTGTCCCGTCACAAAATGCTCCGACGGCGTCGTAGTTAAGCAGTGACGCCGTCACCTTGTATTTCAGCAGCTTGAGTGTCTCGATTTCTTGACTTTGGCCATTTTCTTCGTATATCCGCGCCTTTTTGTCCAGATAAGTGCCATTACAACAATTTGCCTTCAAGAGACCTAAAAAGTGAAAAGGAACGATATTAAGTAATAACGGATACAAAAGTGATCAAATAAGGGCTTAAATGACCCCTCAAAAAGGTACATTTTAAAACCTTATCAAATATCCCTACACTTGGTATTTGCTTGTCCTCAAGCAAATGTGCTTTTAGCCAATTAATTTATAAGTTAGGGGTCATGAAGCATTGGTTTAAAACAGTCCACAACACATATAAGCCCCAAAAAAGTCATAACAAGCACGGAAATTACATACTAGCACCTCACATGGGGTGTTTGGATACTCACATCTCTCTCGGGTGTATATGAAATATAACAAGTTGGAAATGGAAGATAAACACTCATTAACCGGTCCTAGTACATAGATTACCATAGGCTTGAGACTAGATCAAACCTCCATCGCTTTGGCGTAAGCACATAGGAAAGACTATCAAAGAGGTCTTTTAACGGGTTGTAATGTTAGGCTTACGGTAGGGAAACAAAGAGTTTGGTGGGATAGGCTATTTAGTGGTGGCAAGTCAAAAATCTTTATGTTACAAGCATACGAAGAATGGCGTTGCTAAGCCAAGACTCGACACTCTAAACTCTAGATAACCGAAACAAACAAACATAAATTTAAAGAAAGATGTAGGATGGTAGCCCGTATGTTTTTTTTTTTTTTTTTTCGATTTTTTTTCATACACTTTTACTCTACCATCCTCTACGGTAACATCAAAATGATAGGGATTTATAGGCACATCCCTACACTTGAGTTTTTATTACTCAAACACTAATTTGACCCGAATTGAAAAGATCAAAATACTTGGGGTATGTTATTACGCAAATAAGGGAATTTAACGTTCCCTTCTAGTCATTTCATAAACTTTAACTTTTTCCCATGAGTCCCAATCGTCCCAAAACTGTGTACAAAGGATATGACTCGACTTAACAACTCATGCAAGCAACTAGATAATTGAACTAAGGGTTTAGGGTGATAACAATAATGCACTAAAAGTGAGTGCATACAAGGTAGGCTAAGGCGATTTGCGTGTATATTTGGGGGTGGGGTGTAAACAATGCTCTTCATTGATATTCCGAAAAAACCGAAACATCACGAGAACAGCGAAAAGGATAGGCTCTGAGGGGTTAACTAGGGGTATCGTGTACTAAAAGTGAGTACAACGCAAGGGTGTGGGGGAATTACTCAACCGATGTGGAAGAAGTAATTATATTACGGGTATCAAACAAGGGTTATCCTAATGCCTCTTATCATTTAGTTATTCCTAACTACACAAGTGTAGTCTTACTAGCGATCTCGGAATGCATCACAAAACAAGTTCTAAAATCTAATATACTACCGGTTCACACTCTAAGCATTAAAGATGAATGCTTTAATTCCTACTAATCCAAGGGCGATCCTCACATTTTGGGTGAAATTTAGGTGGTAAAGGGTTTTTGTGCTAGTCATGCAACTTCCTATCCGTGAGACGCTTTTGTTAAGACTAATGGCCCACTCCTATATGTCATGAAAAATTTTAAATTTGGTGCTAAAATTACCCTAACCGACATTTTCTCATGGTTTATTACACAAATACAATTGGACAAAGCAAATAATCAAGGATACGCATAGTTTCAAAGTTCCCGTTTTATTTTCCCTCCCTACACTTAAACTAAACATTGTCCCCAGTGTTCCCCGAAAGTATCTAAGTTATGATAATAGAAGGTAATTAAAAATGAAATAAACTAATACTCCCCTGATTAGCTCGGTAGGATCTGTGTAAAGTGGTGGTTGAATTCTTTTCAAGAAGAATATATGCGTGAAAAGCTCTTTCCAATCTTATGTATCTTCTTCTTGATAAATAAAACCTGCACACTTGAAGAAAACAAACGAAACCTTCGCGTAAAATCAGCGGTAATAATATATATAAGACTCTATTAAACTAGGATATAATACTTGTGGAATGGATGTTTACAGAATTTCTGGAAAACTAAGACACGGAAAATTCCAAAAATTTATAAGTAGCTCGAAAAACGAGAAAAAAAGTAATCTGTTGTTTTACTCCTTCCCGCCGTCAGGTTATCCTAACAAAAACTGGTATGCGATTTTCTGGAAAAAATTCTGGAAAATTTACATCTTTAGAATCTGGAAAAATTTCTGCAAAATATCCATTATGACTCGATACAAGCATTTGACTCGAACAAACACACATGTATATCTTTTAATTAATTGAAATTCTCATGTTTACGTTTCTTTTAAAAACGTGTGTAATCCTCCCTACACTTATCCCTTATGTAAAATACCTTTATATGTAATTAAGACTAGGTTAAAGACAAAATAAAGCCTGTTTACAAATTCAAATATGAGAATAAACAATCAATAAAAGATATACGACACACAAATAAAAATGAAAAACAAATACACATGGGTTGCCTCCCAAGAAGCGCTTGTTTTTGTTCGAGTCACGAGCCTGACTCTACCCTTATTTAACGGATAAAGGGGAGGTTTTCCCTACACTTAAGTTTAAGTGCGGGTGATAGTAGCGATACACACCCTTAGGGTGGAAATTTGCTACGTGAGGAGAGGGTGATGGGTGATTTATTTGCTCAAAGAAGTGTGCTCCATTCATTATAACCTTACCTAAGTCTATTGGTGTAGCTGGTGAATCAAATCTCTCTCCTAAAAATGGATCATTTTCTATCAACTTCAAAAGATTCTTAGTTAAGGATCCATCTTGACCTAATAAACCCGGTTTAAACCCATAATGTTTCTTGTTATCAACCATGAATGGGTGATATAAGTGTGTAAGGTCATGGGTTACTCCTATATTAGCTTCCACTCTACATGGCCTAGAGTCTACCACCTTTATCAAGCAACTACCCGGACTATTTATTTTGATGGGTGGATTGGGGCCTAATTCAATTCATAGATTCACATCTAAAGACGGAAAATTGGGTAAGGTTTTTGGTTGAGGCTTCGTTTTATCAAAATTAAGAATTTCCCTAGGACTAAGAGAGAGGTCATGACAATAAGCATCTAAACCTACATTCTATAGTGCCGTTTGGTCCAAAGGTTTTATACCAATCGGGGTTCCTATAGTCTCTTCTACTTCTCCCAGGTAAGTTATAGGCGATGTGTGTTCCTCAAGTGATGGTAGGGCCTGTGGGCTTGGAGTTTCCACCTTATTCTCCATTATATCTAGATCTCCTAAATGTTCATCATGTGTTTTAGTATGATCTAACCCAAATACACTCCTAAGTATCTCAAATCCTTCTTTGGCCATTTCAAATTCTTGGTCCGATTCATAAGAATTGTTCTAAAAAACTTGACCACTATGTTCTATTTGCCTAAAGGATTCCTCACGTGTGCCATATGTTTTGAAATCTATCCCACACATGCAACTAGGTATTTTAGCTTCAACCATCTCACAATATTGTTCGGGTTTAGGTTCCATGTTCTTAAAAACCAGGTCTTTTTGATCATTATGCCTAAGGTTAGATAAATCCTTCTTATCCATTTCCTCAAGTTGTGACAACTGACGGTTTATACTTAGGAGGCTTTTCTCAAAATTTTTCCAGAGGGTCTCATTAAAAGGAGTTGATTCTAACAGTGATCGTTGAATAGAAACCACACAAGCACAAAATTTATCAAACCCATCCAACCTTACACCCGTCTCCTTTTGGATATCTATAAGTTTACTCACAAATTCATTAGAACAATAAAAACGAATCCAATCTGCGAAATTCAATTGTTCCTCATTTGTTAATGATTCAAATGCAATTTCACTTGCCATAGCGACAAATGAAAAGGGTTTTACGAACACAAACACAAAGAAGGGGGATAGACTACAAGGAAGCTAATAAAAAGAAAAAATCTCACTTGATAGGAATCTTGTGAGTAGACCTAAACAAGATATAAATCAAGCCTAAACAATAACTATTCCCCGGCAACGGCGCCAAAAATTTGATACGCTTACGCAGCGCGTTCGGGGTCAAAGGAACTTCCTTTTCTTCGAGCAAGTTTTATAACACCCTAAGCAGTGAACCTAATCGTTGTAGTGTAGTATTAGGGTAAGCCACGGGTATTGATATCGTTCTCTAGGGGAATAGTGTCGTTAGGCTGAAGTGTATGTCGATTTAAGTCTAAAGGTGAGGGATGATTATTTTTGTATTTTTTTATTTTATGGAATGGAAAGGTACGAATCTCGGGGTTTGGATTTGGGGGTTGGTATTTCTACCGATTACTCTATTTATCTAATTATCTAATCTAAGGTGTATGTAGTCTATGTCTAATTATTGTGTGCTCGTATGATAGTTTAAAAATGTGTTCACTTAGGTTTTATTACTCCTTAATTATCTCCTATTGATGGTTGAATTGTCACGTCCTTATTCTTAATCGCGTTGTGTGTCTAAAGTCGTAGGGTATGCGTTTATCCCTAACTCTTTGAATTTACCGAAGGGTCTCATCTACAAAATCTCTAGGATTTATACACTCTAACTCTAAGGCACTCTTTGTATGGTTTAGCCTACAACTACTCTAGGTGTTATAGTCTAAGGTTCACAAAGATTAATCAAGCATTAACTACACAACGAATGACCTATCGCATTACTAGATCATTAACAATTAAGATAAGAGACAACCAATCAATATTCAATAATTAAGTTTCATATTCCCTAAGCAAACACACAAGTAAATTAGCCGGACATGGAGAACATGCAAGCATACACACAAATAATCAAAGACATAATTGAATTAATGAAGTAAAACACTTATCTTGATGTAAGATAGGGTTTGGAACCCTAAAATACTGTACAAGACAGCCTTGGTTCGGTTTAGGTTTTTACTCCAAAAGACTACACACAAATACTGAAAAATTTGGATTCTATATATAAGATTACAAGTGCGACAGCGTCACCTTATGATTTGTGACGCCTTCGTGTCGCCGTCATTAGGGTCTCGTCTTGGCCACGTTAGTCTTGCGACGACGTCACCTTGTGCCTGTGACGCCGTCCTCTTCAGCTTATGACACCGTCTGGATCAAATCTAGGCCGTCTGAGTTGCGACGGCCTACTCTTTTAAAGCCTGACACCGTCACTGGAAAATAAGAAATTTGGCTTCTGTCCCATCACAAAATGCTCCGACGGCGTCGCAGTTAAGCAGTGACGCCGTCACCTTGTATTTCAGCAGCTTGAGTGTCTCGATTTCTTGACTTTGGCTATTTTCTTCGTATATCCGCGCCTTTTCGTCCAGATAAGTGCCATTACAGCAATTTGCCTTCAAGAGACCTAAAAAGTGAAAAGGAACGATATTAAGTAATAATGGATACAAAAGTGATCAAATAAGGGCTTAAATGACCCCTCAAAAAGGTACATTTTAAAATCTTATCACTAAGCCAAACCAATGCACCCAAAAAATAACTCTTCTTGCCTTCTCCTTGTCCCTAGCTCGACTGAGATATCAAGATAGAAATGAGAGTGTGTTTGGTGGTTTGAATGCGTATGAATGAGGGTGTATAAGAAGTTATTTGATATAAAGATAAAAGGGGTAAGCATCTAGGTTTCTTTTTGGTATATTTTCTTTTGATAAATCAAAACTAGTAGAGAGTGTGTAGGGGTTTGTGTTTGTCGTGGGTTATACAAGATAAAAAGAGAGATTTTGTTTGTATGAATTGTGATGAGAAGAGTGTTAGGTATGGATCTATTTATAGATCTTGTGGAAAACTAGAAGGGGGGGGGGGTTGAATAGTTTTACTGATTTTAATTTAAGTTTCAAAGATTTAGATTCGATCTTATGTGAATTCGTATGGATGGATAGATAATATAAAACAATAAGTAAAGTAAATAATGAAAGCAAGTAAAGTAAAGGATAGAAAGTAGTGACACAAGTGATTTATAGTGGTTCGGCTACAAGGACACCTTCCTTGCCCTACTCCACTCCCCGAGTTCCCCACTCGAGAGTTCAAGCACTATGTCAACAAGCTCCTTCAACACGGCGGAGAAGCCTCACAACGTCGCTTACATTTTTTCCGGTACAAAGCTAAATACTGAGTTCTTCCACGAGGTAGAACCAAACCTATCACAACTATTACACAAAAACTATGTGAAATATGAATTACAAGATCTTGCTACAGAAATCTTGTGGATGAACAAATCAATTAAGGACCCTTTGTTTGGATGACTTGTAGTATAGCGTGATCTCGCCTTTGAGAAGGACCTATATGAGAATCACAACAAAAGATAGAAGAACTACTAGAATGATCAAATGATCAAAGGTTAGAAGAGTGAGATAATATATGAGAGAGTTGTAAGAAGAAGGGTGAGTAACAATGAAGAAATGGCTCACTATTAATAGGCACAAAAAGCCTTCTGTCCCATGGTTCCGGCGGATCCCTCTCTTGGAGGATCCGGCCAGTGCAAAATAGGGATCCGGCAGTCTGGGTTATACCAGTCCGGATTTTGGGTTGCAAACCGGGTTATGGGTTATGGCTATGAGCCATGGGTCATGGACTTTGGGTCATGGGTACCCAACAAGATACAATGTATCTAGACAATGGGTCATTGGTCTTGGGTCATGGGTAATGGACATTGGGTCATGAGTCATGGATAATACCCAACATGATTTCATGCATGATGTCATGCAATGAGTCATGGGTTATGGATTAGCTCCATGGATATGGGTCATGGGTCTTGGATATTTCCCATCCTATTACATAAACTATTACAACAATTAAATTACTACAACATTTTATGTGAATGACCAAATGTATATACTTTACAAAAATAACATGTATTCTTATAATCTTACATATGATACCTTTAGATTTGTTATCAACAAAACATAACGAGATTGCTAAATATGAATAAACGTTTTAACGGTTTATTTGTATTAACAATCTCCCCGTTTTTGTTGATGACAAAACATAACGTTATGATGAGTAAAACTTAAGATTAGATGTATGTTTTGAAAGTATATATAAGTTTTACTTCTTCTCCTCCTTTTTGTCAAAACAAAAAGTGAGCCTAGTGAAGAAATAAATTGTGGAATAAAAATAAGTATGATCCTTAAAGCACTAGCTCCCCCTTGACGGTAGCTCCCACTAGAATTGGGCGTCAAGTGAGAAAATATAATACATACAAAAAATATTAGTAGTAACATGTAATATAATCTTGTATAGGACGAGAAACAAGATAGAAAGCCAAGGTACGTAAAAAAAGTATTGTAATAAAATATGAAAGTGTACTGGTATATATGCCACATACAAAATGTAAAACTAAGAACAAGGATTGTTCTTTAAAATGACTCAAAAGAAAAGAAACAAAATAAAAAAAAAATATTATCATTCCTTCCATGCTTGCATATGGGTTAATTATGGAAGTTTTGGTGAGTGACAATGTTGATGCGATCAAGGATATGGTTGAGTATGAACCGCATCTCGTCCCTTATTTCCATTCTTGAGATCGCTAGTGGATTGACAATGTTCGCAAGAGAGATGGTGAAGGAGGTGTTGGTGGATGGTTTCCGGGTAGGTTTGATTTTTGGAGTGCGGAATAGGTGGTGGAAATGTTGGAAAATATGGATCAAAGTCCATGGTGTTGGTGAGTGGTGGTGGATAAGAACCTAGATGTTCTTGTAAGGTGATGGGAGGTAGAGGTGGTGATGTTTCAAGCTCTTTATAGAATGTGTTTGGAGATGTTGGAGGTGTTAAAAAGACTAGTTCTTTTGGATTTAAGTTGGAGGCTAGTTGGGTAGTTTTTGATGGTTGAAATGGAGTGGGTAGTGGACTAGACACGGGTAGTGGAATTGTTTTTGGAGTCTTAAGAAGTTCCGCTAGGGTGATTTAGGTGCCAAGTTGAGACTCGTTAGGTGATTGTGGTGATGAACTTGCGGGAGATGATGGAGGTGCTACAATGTAGTCATTTGGTGGTGAATGAGTAGTTGGTGATGGGATTTTTAACAAAGGTTTAGCTAAGCAACAAGGCCGGATGCTAATCCGTGCGGTTCTCCTAGATTTGGTTGGTGGTGGTACTACGGAAGGTGGTAGGATGAAGTTTTGGATTTTTTTGAAAAGGATTGTTTTCACTAGATGGTTCATCAATGTTTGAGGATCTTTTGGGCGACATGATGATGATTGTTTGTGAGGTTGAAAGTGATGGATATGCAAGCATTTTGGAACCTTATTTATAGAGAAAATAATGCATTGCAATGAATGCTAAAACTAAAATATGGACTATAATCTAATGATTAGATATGAATTTATGGCATGTGATCATGAGAACACAAGCATTAAGTAACATATTCATTAGTGATAAAGCTAAAATGTTGAAAATATGAAAGTTTCTAGCCAACGTGAGAAAAATAAGAGAAAATTTGGGCTATTGTGGCACGGTTCCCACGGATCCGACCCTTTAGGGATCCGTACAGCGTAAATGCTGGGATCCGTGGAACTGGTGTTCTCAGGCAGCTGAAAATTTTGCTTTTAGAAACAATAGTGTCTAGTGTGTGCCTATATGAAAACCATGTGGAGTTGCGGTTATCTCGACTCCTTTTAAAGAGGAAAAATAAACAAAGAAGTGAAAAAGCATATATATATATATATATATATATATATATATATATATATATATATATATAGAGAAAGAGAGAGAGAGATTGGATGATTTAAAAAGTCGATCTCAAGAGAAAAGTGAGAGAAGTGACTCAACCGTTAGATCACCCCCTCTTTCCCCTCCCTTTTTTCACACCAAACTAAAGGGACCTTATTGTATTTTCCTTCATTCTTTAAGGGAATGTTTTGTAAATTCGCACCTTTCATATATAATACATTTTTTTTTTCATTTTTTCCTTTTTCTTCTTTCTCTAGATACAAGACCTGAACTTTTTTCTCTTATTTCCAGATTCACGAAGTTCACGAAATCACAACCTTGAAGATTCACGAAATCATATCATCACGAAGTCATATCGTGGTATCAGATTCAATAATGTATGTAACTGATTTCGTGTTATCAGATTAACTGAACTTGATTATAGATTTGTTATTTTTGCTAATTAAAATCAATAAAGCTTATATATTGATTGTTTGAGTTAGGTTTTTACTTTTATGCAATTTGATTTGTTAAACACTAACTTTGTTTATAGAGGAAACGATTTTAAGAGTTTATTGACATCATTAACTGTATAGAATAGCTATTTTGAAACGAATTTGAGAAATAAATACATGAGAAACATGTTTACATAAGACTGCACACCATGTGTTTGATAAAATGTCTGAATGAAATTTTAAAACTGCGATGCACTAATTTTACATTGTGATGCCCTAATTCTTGTGAATATATTCAAGTTACACTGGATGCCTTAATTAATTTAGGCAAGAGGATTTTAGATTTTGATGAACACACTCGCTAAGACAATTGTATGGACATCAAGTTTGTTGCTACTGTATGTATCACCACGTCATCATACAATGTGCTACGATGTTAGGTTACAAGTTTCAAGAGGAAAATTGAAAGTTGTTTGTAT
Source organism: Chrysanthemum makinoi (assembly GCA_910596185.1). Classification (NCBI taxonomy): domain Eukaryota; kingdom Viridiplantae; phylum Streptophyta; class Magnoliopsida; order Asterales; family Asteraceae; genus Chrysanthemum; species Chrysanthemum makinoi. The sequence continues at coordinate 160,663,062 of OU343218.1, forward strand.
GAGTAGCATAAGTCAAATAAGGACACATGATATGGAATAGCGTTCTTTGACAAATTTGACATTTTTTCAGCAACTTATTTAAATCAGATCTTGACTTAGTTGAAATAGGTTTCCAATTCACACTTGTTCCAGTGCAGGTGCTTGTTAATCAACTGAAAGGTGTTGCCCCAGCTATATGTAATTCAATATCATATATGAGTGAGGAGGTGAATAGTATCTCCACCAATCTTCCTCAAGTGACAAATTAACATTGAGGATCTACCTCACATGTACGACAAAGCACCAGGAGGACTATGGTAGTTGCGTTGTACCTTATTTGCTTTTTTTTAATGATGATTAGCAAATATTTTAAATGCCCGTTCAAGTACTAAACTACATATTTGATGTCTGAGTATCAGAAGTCAAATCAAGACACATCTGGTAGAGCTTCGTTTGATTTATGTCTGAAATTCATTCACTTGACCAAACGGGTGCACTAAAATGACTCAAATAGATGCACTTAAGTTCATCAAACAAGTGCAGTAAGTTTGTTGGCTTTTTTGGAAATACTGCTGCTCATATGATTACAACTGCTCAAGTGAATAAAAGAAAAAAATGCTCTAATTATTTATCACAAATGCATATAGTTTACTGATCTTCTACTTGTATGTTTGACAGTGTCTGGAGTGGATGCTAAAGTGCATATCCTACTACCGAACAACATGGAACATTCATACACAAAAGTTACCCCAGTTTTGAAACTAGCGCAAAGGCATTGGTTTTGAATAAGTGTAATAGGATAAGTAAATAATACCATTTACATCTTGTGTTGTAAACTCCCTATAGTAAAGAAGGTATAAAATCTGTATAGATCTTGTATATATTAGTATCGTGTTCAGAAATATGAATTGACTTCAGATTCAAGATTTCATTATAATAAAGTTCCATATTCTATATTTGTAATTTTAATATAAATATGTTTCTTTATCACATTCATTGCTTTGGAATGTTGTTATCAGTTGATGATGTAACAGTTGGTATCTCCTTAGAGTCTTTCTTTGAAGGCTCGTCAACTTGAATCTTTGCTTGGTCGTTAATCGTGTTTTTCTTATTATTGTTTGGAGCCGCCTTTTCGTCAATTTCATGAACCTAAAAGTATTGCACTTTTTTTTTGCTTTTATGATACAAACGGATGAACTAATTATATCAAACGGATGCACTAAAGTTACTCAAATAGATGCAATAAAGTGCCTCAAACAGATGCACTAAAATAATATATGAGAATCAACACATCCATTAATGTAAATAATAAAAGAATGCATTGAGTGTAATGGAGATGAAGAGATAAAACTGTATATTAAAAAGAATATATTTCTTGTGCGATTAGGAGTAAAAAATATCAACCGAAAAATATAGTTGAACAAAAAATGTCAATAAACATACAAATAAATAAGTAGTAATGTTATGAACGAATTAATCTTATTATAAACTTAACTTGACAATCAGAATACTAGAGATATATTTTGCATTGATGAGTGATGCTACAATAAGAATACAAAATCTCCTAAGATATAGTAAGCAAAACAAAAACTGTCAAATAATATTTTTACAAGCTAAGCAATGACTATCTTCAAATTCTTGCAAATTCTGAAACATCCAGAGAAGCCTCTCAAACCATTTACCTTTCGATGCCTATAAAGTCGTCACCTTGTAACAAATCATCATCCTTCAACCAAGAAGAAATGTCATATTCTCGTCCGACAAAATCATCTTCGTCACTAAATTCATCCATTCCAGGAAGTTGCAGATGGGGACATGTCAAATGTATATTTCTAAATAGAACCTGAATTAGTTGAAAAATCATTATGAGTTGAACAATTATTATGTAATATTTCATACATATGCCTTATTTTTTTAATACATATGCCCTAAAATGTACACAAATTAGTATATTACCAAACATCGCATGCAATATTTCATACAGATGCATTATTTTTCTAATACAGATGCACTAAAATTGTGTAGAAATTATTATATTGCCAAACACCCCAATGTTTACTACATCGATGAATAATCCTTATGAAATATTAAACAATTGTAACGTATAATGTTGATGCACTAATGTATAACACAGATGCAATAAGATATTACCCTTTGGCAGTCTTGATGTGAGTCCACCAATGCCCATTGTTAAAGACTATAACGTGAGCATTATAGTCTTAGTATCTAACTCCCTTTTAATAACGTAATTAAAAAGAAAAGAGCTTGTCAAGATACCTCAAGAACAGTTGTAACTTGAAGTTGAGCATAACGGAAGTCGATTGAAATCCATTCAAATTTAAATCTCATCAATGGAACATTTACGTCCTTAACATAGTGTATACTCGGCACCTCTACACTATTTGCAAGCATGTTGTGTAGACCTATGAAAAAATCCTCCTGCATAACGTAAAATAATATTTGTTATCAAAATGTTGCATTTCCATGTTTTCTTTCCTAAGTGTATGCCAATAAACGAATTAAACAGATGAGATGACAAGTCACTGTCAAAATGGCGAACCACGGGCCAACACAAAGAGCATCAATGTCGTATTCTACATTATATACCTACACAAGTTTTGAAAAAAAAATAGAGCCAAATAAAATCTTGCTACATCCAAAAATGAAAAAATAAGTAACATAAACAGAAACTCACGCCAAGACCATGAGATCCATATGTCAATATAGTTCTTTGAGGCAGTCTATTGAACCCACCACTTTTTATAACTCTATAAAGATTTAAAACTATTGAAATACCTTTAACTCTCTATTGTTAAGCTCTTTAATGGCGGCAATAGCAGCCAAATCTTGAAACATAAAGGTCACGAAAGCATAGCCTTTATTCTCAGTTAAATAACATTAAAACACATGTATAGCAACATAATTTTCTATAAAATAAAGAAAGAGGGAGAGGGGGAGAGAGAGAAAGAGAAGGTTACCTCAGTGACTTCTCCAATAGATTCACCAAACTCTTTCAGAACATATTCGAATGCATCAAGAGGAATTACACCAAGCATACAAACAGACGCCCAAGTATTTCCAATGACGCACTAAACATACAAATGGATGCCCTACTATGACAATCGATGCACTAAACATACAAACGAATACACTATAAAATACACAGATGCCTTAATATCTTTGACTATGCACTAATCATACTCACTGATGCCCTAATATGTTTATAGACGCACTAAACATACAAGTATATGCTGAAGTATTTCCAGCGATGTACTAAACATACAAATGGATGCCCTACTATGACCAACGGTGCACTAAACATACACACTAATACCTTAATATGTCTAATGATTCACTAATATTACTCACTAATGCAATCATACTCGCTGATGCTCTACGATGTTCAATGATGCAGTAATCATACTTATTGATACCCTAATATGTCCATCGATGTACTAAATATACAAATAGATGCCCAAGTATTTCCAATAATGCACTAAACATACAATAGATGCTGAAGTATTTCCAGCAACCACAAACACAGATGCACTAATACAATCTGATGCCCTAACTTGTAATTTTGATTCTGCAAATATACACACAGATGCCCTTAGATGTCATATAATTCAATATTAAGCTCATATACTGAAAATTAGTGCATCACAGCTTTAAAATCTTATTCAGACATTTTATCAAACATCTGGTGTGCAACTTTAATAAACAAATTTTATATGCATTTTTTCGTCAAATTTGTTCCAAATCTTGTATAAAACATGATGATATGATTATAAACTTTCAAAAAAACTTAAAAAGTCATTACATCATAGTTAAAAACTTACAGATTTTGTGCACTTAAAAGTTACCTAATTAAAAACTTATTCTAATTGCTGAAATTGATAATTATACACAATTATATTATGTTTAAATCAATAATATGAACCAAAAACATTAAGTTAAACAAATGAATGGGAAGATAAATTTGTAAAGAAAACAAACATGATTGAGAATTGATGGTATGATGTTGTGGTGAAGGAATGGTGTTGATACCGTTGTGGTGCGATGTTGATTGGTGGCGGTGCGATGACTGTGTGCTGGTGGCGATGGAGATGGTCAGATGGAGATGGTGATGAGAGGAATCATGAATGTGTGTGTTTAAACTAATTATTGTGTGTTTGCATCTGATGGTTACAAGCTAATCCGTATATGTTTGCCTTTTTTCAAAATTTATCCTGAAGTTTGAGATGTTTGCAAAATCTACCCTGTAACTTTTTTCTCACTTTTCTATCTAATTACACTTTTCTCTAGAACCGGACTCTCTCTCTCTCTCTCTCTCTCTATATATATATATATATATATATATATATATATATATATATATATATATATATATATATATATATTTACGTGAGATAACCCGAGTGCTCCTTAATTCATTTTTGCTTAATTGAATGTACCCGAAAACACATATTAGTTATGTATTCCATTTAGCATTCAAAAGACATGAGATGCAATGAAAAAGGTTTTTACTTTGTATTCAAAATGAAAGAAAGTGTTTGTCCTAGACGTGAGAGTGATTTGAGAAAAATGATATGGGGAGAAATATGTTTTTAGAAAATATTTTGAATAATTTCTTGTAGAGAAAAATTATCTTGAGTTTTGAAAATAAATCCCCATATTGTTTGTGAGTTGTGTGAAATAGAGATCCTAGACTAAGAAAAGAAGGTAAGGCAAATGTTTACGTACCTTGTAGAATGAAAATATTTCACGACGATTGTTCCATAAGACCAAGACCTAGACGAAGCAAGTTGAATTGTTCCCGCTTCAACGGTTTGGTGAGAACGTCAGCTATGTTGTCTTCAGATGACACTTTCTCAATAGAAATGTTCTCCTTTTGAACATTGTCTCTTAAGAAGTGATGACGGATCTCTATATGCTTGGTACGAGAATGCAACACCATATTTTTGCTTAAATCAATAGAACCTTTGTTGTCGCATAAAATGGCAATTTCACTTATATGGATGTCGTAGTCAACTAACGCTTGTTTCATCCATAGTGCTTGTTGACATGCTTTGCCGGCGGAGACATATTCGGCTTCGGTTGTTGATATGGTCAATGTCGTTTGCTTCTTTAAGAACTAAGATGTTAAACAACATCCCATGAAAGTGCAAACACCACTTGTGCTTTTTCGGTCAACATAATCACCTGCATGGTCAGAATCCGCATATACAATAGTTTCTACCCCCGCCCCTTTGGGATACCATAACCCCAATTGAGTAGTACCCTTAATATATCTAAATATTCTTTTGATGGCTTCTAGGTTTGAAGTTTTAGGGTCTTCTTGAAACCTAGCACAAAGACCTACACTAAACATGATATCCGGCTGACTAGCCGTAAGGTAGAGAAGACTACCAATCATGGCACAATATTTGGTGTTATCAACGGATTCACCGTCTTCATCTTTGGTGAGTTTGGTATCGGGTGACATTGTTGTTCTTATTGGTTTTGACTCCTCTAATCCGAATTTCTTTAGCATTTCTTTTATGTATTTGGATTGATTAAAAAAGAAACCATCTTCTAGTTGTTTGATTTGTAGACCAAGAAAGAAACTTGATTCTCCCATCATACTCATTTCAAACTCATCATGCATGATTCTTGAGAAATCATTACACATGTCTTGACAAGTCGATCCGAATATAATATCGTCCACGTATATTTGAACAATAATTATTTGTGAGTCCTTTTTCTTTGTGAAAAGTATATTGTCAACTAACCCCATGGTATAGTCATTTTTATTAAAAATGATTTGATTCTATCATACCAAGCCTTTGGGGCTTGTTTAAGACCGTAGAGAGCTTTCTTTAGTTTGAACACGTGATTAGGTTTTTCAAAATCGATGAAGCTCGGAGGTTGAGCTACATAAACTTCTTCACTAATAAAACCATTTAGAAAAGCACAACATCCATTTGAAAAAGCTTAAGATCATGAGCACAAGCATAAGCAAGAAGTATTCTTATAGACTCTAATCTAGCTACGGGAGCATAGGTCTCATCAAAGTCTATGCCTTCTTGTTGGTTATACCCTTGAGCAACAAGTCTAGCTTTATTTCTAGACACGACACCATTTGCATCTAACTTGTTTTTATATACCCATTTTGTTCCGATTATGGTTTGGTTTTTAGGTGGAGGGACAAGTGTCCAAACATTGTTAGAAAAAAATTGATTTAACTCTTCTTGCATAGCCATTACCCAACTTTCATCTTTTATGGCTTCTTGAGTGTTTTTAGGTTCTATGATTGAGACAAAATAAAATAGACTACTTTGGTTTTGGACTTGAGATCTTAAGGTTCTTTCATTTAACTTTCCTATAACCTTTTCTACGGGATGATCTTTAGACTCTTTAATATTGATGATTTCATTGTTTAATGGTTCATCTTCTTTATTTATATTTTCTTTGATTTCTAGGACTTCACTTTCGATTAACTCGTCATCGACAAGAGGTAGGGTAGTTTTAGGTGGACTCTCGTCAAATTTTATGTTTAAAGATTCTTCAACTTTCATGGTTTCTTTATTTAGTATTACGTATGCTTTACTATTAGGAGAATATCCTAAGAAGATACCTTCGGTTGATTTAGGATCGAATTTAGTTAAATAATCTTTAGTATTAAGTATGAAACATTTACTACCAAAGACTCGAAAGTGTTTTAACGAAGGATTTTTGCCTTGTAGTAACTCGTATCGAGTTTTTCCTAAGAATGGTATAATTGGGACTTGGTTTAGTATATAGGTTGATGTGTCGACGACATTGCACCAAATTGTTTGAGGAATAGATTGCTCATTAATCATAGTGCGACTCATTTCTTGTAGGGTTCTATTTTTCCTTTCAACTACCCCATTTGATTGTGGAGTGCGAGGAGCCGAGAAATTGTGGGTAATACCATTAGCATCACAAAAATCTCCGAATTGCACTTCATTATCAAATTTCCGACCATGATCCGTTCTAATTGACACAATAGGACTTCCTAGTTGTCTTTGGATTACTTAATATTTCAAAGTAATCGAACGTTTCAGTTTTATTCTTTAAAAATTTAGTCCATGTATACCTAGAGTAATCATCCACTATAACCAAAGTATAGAAGCTACCTCCGTAACTTTGAATAGCGGATGGACCAAATAAATCCATATGTAGTAATTCTAGACACTTAGTTGTAGAAACCATATTTTTAGCTTTATGACTAGCATGGACTTGTTTTCCTATGTTACAAGCATCACAAAAATGATGTTCGTATTTTAGTTTGGGTAGGTTTCTTACTAGTTCTTTGGATGATAGCGATTGAAGAAGTCGCATATTGGCGTGACCTAATCTTCGATGCCATAAGGTTGAAGTATCATCCATAGAGGTAAGACAAAGTTTGTCTTTTGGTTCATTTCCGATTTTAATGACATAGACTCCATGTTTTCTAATGCCTCTTCCTATAGTAATACCATTTTCAATATTTTACTACCGGTTTCACTAAAAAGTACGTTGCACTTTTTATCACATATTTGACCTATACTCAGTAGATTAAAGTTTAGGTTTTCTACGTGACATAAATCATTAATGGTTAAGGATTTGTGAGAGATTGTACCTTTACTGATGATTTTGCTCTTGCTATTTCCGAACACCACATTTCCTCCATTGAAGGATTCGTATGTGGAGAACAAATATTTATTACCGGTCATATACCTTATGCGCTCGCTATCCTTGATCCATTCGTCCGGATCTAAGTAAACCTTTAAGCACACCTAAGAAAATAATTAACTCAAAAGTTTGGTCCCCATTTGTTCATGGGTACATTGGTGTTATACATTTCATTCATATGAGGCATATACAAAAAAGGTGAGAAAGTATTCTAAGGTGTAAAGTTTTGAAATGGAAAGCCATTTTGTGCATTAGGATTCCATCCCATTTGATGATGGTTACTTCTAGGATAAACATTGTTTGGTTTTCTTATATTTGTGTTTGGTTTAGAAAACGATGGACCTTTGTTTTTCATAAAACTTTATTTTGTTTTAGGGGAGGTGGTTGTTTGACATTTCTAACAGTATCATGGGTTGGTTTCTTCTTGTTAACAATAACAAAGTCGGTTATAGAGGACGTGGTTGCGTTATTTTGTCACACCCCCAATTTACCTGTTTTGCAGCGGAATGGAATTCCTGGGGATTGACTGTCATAGCATCACAATCACAGTTATATTGAACGACCTAAAGTGTCGTTTGGAAAATACATCGTTTGATTTAATAAAACAATCAGAGTTTACAAAGATAGGTCCCAAATGAAAATCAACTTGTGCGGAAATAAGTTGTTACAATTCAAACGATGTTTTAAAGTATGTAAAACCCAAGTGAGACGCGTCGTCACCACGACTCCATGAGGTGTCCATATGCATGCCATGAAGTGTATGCCTTAGATACCTGAGATAAAATATGCTAAAAGTGTCAACACAAAGGTTGAGTGAGTTCATAGAGTTTGAGTTGAAATGTAAAGCCTTTCAAAATCGATTATGTAGCAAAGGTATTGTAAATCCACTCAGTTCCAAGTCCCGCCCATACAAAACTTGCAACCTGTGTGTTCACAACCCACTGCCAAAGTATGCATAGTTTATGTTCAAACAGAAATCGTCAAATGAATTCACAAAATAGTGCATGGCTCAATGTATCGAAATCGTTTATGCAGCAAAGGCATTGTAAATCCACTCAGTTCCAAGTCCCGCCCATACAAAACTTGCAACCTGTGTATTCACAACCCATTGCCAAAATGTATATAGTGTATGTTCAAATCGTTCCAAGACCATTAGTTCATGATATTACCAAGACCATTAGCTCAATGAATATACCAAGACCATTAGCTCAATGAATATACCAAGACCATTAGCTCAATGAATATACCAAGACCATTAGACCAATGAATATAATATGGAAATTCTAAGTATGGCAAAACTGTTACTACGCATGACTAAGCATTCAGTTCGGCTAAACATATGATTTGCAAATAGTCATGAATGTACTAAAAATAGTCGAGCATGTATCTCCCCCAAAACAGTTATGAAAGCATTAAAACAAGAAAAGTGGGGCTATGGAACTCACAGAAATCCTTAAATGATTAGAGTAACTATGAAAGTAATTGAAAATAGTCGAGCATGTATCTCCCCCAAAACAGTTATGAAAGCAATAAAAAGTAGGGGCCATGAAACTCACTTGGTGGAATGATGCGAAGACAAAAGTGAGTACACCGAGATGTAATGTGATACGCAAATCTTGACCTATTATGAATGTTATGATATGTCATGAGTTGCAATGTAATGTTATGCATGCATTTCGTATGTTATTTATACCATTTGCGAGTTTTGAAAATATTACTTATCGTCGAAAAATACTCGTTTGACGTCTTGACCAATCAAAAATCACTTTTCAAGTTTTTACGTCAAAATGTCATCCTACAATGGTTTAATAATGATTTTTGGTGAAATTTCCACTTTTCGTCGCAAAACAATGTCGTCGGAATTATCATGAAATCAACAAAAATGGCTCCGGAAAAATAGTCGTAAAATAGTGTACGTCGCACGTTAGAGAACGAACTCGACGGTTTTGGAAAGTTTGTATCGATATCTAAAAGTTTCAGTTCAGGAGTTTTCGTCATAAAGGTCTCGAACATAAAGATAATAAGGGTTAAAGATGGTGGTTTTGGCTAATTGTGTGCAGAAAATTAGTTACGGCAAGTTTATGAAAAAGTGCATATCTTTGTCGTTTCAAATCCGTTTTCTACGTATAATACGTCCTTAGCTTCGTATCAAAGTATACTAATATATTTTTGGCAAGTCGAAATAATTTGTGAAGCTTAAGGCTCGTTTTTGACCCGTACAAGATAAAAACATGTTGCTGAAATTTCTGAAAAATATAATTTTCGTCGTCAAACTTGTAAAATCCATAACTTTCTCGTTATAACTCCGTTTTATTCCGTTCAAGCGGCCACGGATTCGTTTTAAAGTATATTTTCTAAATATCATGGCCAAAAAGTCGTGCCTACTGTCGGATTTTCCAGAAAATCAAAACAAGGACAGAACACAATATATACTTATCGAAAATAGTTTTTCTCGGACAAAACCTATACTAATCCCTTCAAATCAACTCCAAAGCTAATCTAATCCTACCATACACCTTCTTAGGGTGTCATGGGTTCCTAGACATCATCAAGACCAACCAATACCAAGGGGATAATTATAGGATGACCAAATATATATATATACTTTAAAATCATGTAAAAAATGGTATAAATCACATATGTCTTGCATGTTTGCTCCAAAAATGAAAGGATGAATATGAAATGAATATGTAAGATGAAAAATAAATATGAGATGCTTACAAGTGATATGATGAGGTGATTAGAACCAAGGATTAACCTAAACACCCTAGGTTTTTATTTCAAAACCTTATAAAGAGTATTAACTAGATTGTATAAACACTTTAGTTAACAAAATTTTGATCCCTTGAAACCCTCTTGATGTGGCCGGTCATGATAAGGAAGAAACAAAGGAGAGAAACTTTTCTTGACTTGATAAAATGAAGTGAATGAATAAGATGAATGGAAGTGTAGACTTTTAATGTTGAGTATAACTTTTAACAATCAAAGAAAAATATCACCAACTTAGATACATCCCCCCCCCCCATGGCCGGATATGGGGGGATTGTGTTGCACAAATTATATATTTTTTTTTTATTGTGTATATTTGTATATACTTGTAAATAAAATGTAAGTAAAATGTTGTGTAGGAAATTGTATAAGTGAAGGTAAATGATAACTTTTAGGTAAAAGAGATTTTTAATAGATCAAAATAGAATGTAATGAGATAATAAAAATTGTAAAAATACATTCCTTGTGAAATTTGAGTGATAAAATAATTATCGTATAGTTTTTAAGAAAAACGTCGTAATAATATAACTTTAACGATTTATGTACCAAATAAATTCAAAACACTTGTTGAACTCAAAATATAGTTTTTATAAACCAATGTAAGTATAAAAATATGTCGGGATCATTTTTGAAAGTAATGGATTAAATGTTCAAAATAATAACTCACGCGATAACGTTTATTAAACATAAAATTTACGCGTTAAATGTGAAATGAAATGTCATGAATGAACTATCATGATGCAAATGATGTCAATGAAATGTAGACTAATCTTAGTCCATATGAAATATACGTGATGTTATGATCATGAATTCGCCGCTAAACCATAAAGGTTACGCGAATTTGGAACAAGTAAACCAAGTTTACAATAAATGTTGAAATAATGAGGCAAGAATTGTTTCGAGAAATGACCTGAAAGTACGGGTTGTCACATATTTCTACTGTTTACTCGTACAGACCCATGGATCGCTAAATTTACACTAGACGGTTCCTTTTTCAAGGGATCCGTGGGATCCATGGCTATATTAGCCTGTTTTTCAATTGCTTTAACGAATTCTGTTTCTTTAATCTCGCTAGTTGACGCAATGTGTTCTTGAATACCTAAACCCTTTTGATTATTACCCGTTTTACCACTATCAAGTATATTATCAAGAGTATTAGTACTTATTCTAGCAATCTTAGAATCAAGATAATCAATTAACGTTTGAAGTTCTACACAAAGCTTGCATTCACTATCTACTTCTTTTATCTTTTTTAATCTCTTTAATTTATCTTTTAGTTTAAGAACTTCCTTTTCTAATTGTTCATTTTTGTTTTTCAACATCTTATTTTTGTTAGTTACTTTTAGACTAATTTTGCAAAGCTTATCATATTCAAGATGTAAAGATTCATCATCTAACGATGAACTACTATAATATAGAGAGTCGGAACATACCTCATTGGAGTCTTTTGCCATGAGACAAATTTCTTCATTCTCCTCCTCACTCATTCCCCATGAGACACTTATGAACGCCTTTTGTTCATCTCGTTTGGGACACTCACTAATGAAGTGATTAGGATCCCCGTATTTGAAACACTTGCGTTCGTCCTTCACTTTCTTGTCGTCCTTTCCTTTCCGCAACCCTTTCTTGTCGTCATAAGGTTGCTTGACATATCTTCCTTTTCTCCGAAAGAACTTCTTGAAGTCCCGTACCGCCATTGTATACAGAAGATGAGGTTTCTTTATCGCTTGAGACTCTCTTGACCTTTAAGGCAAGAGATTTGTGCTTCTCTTTCTTTTCCTTTGAAACTTCGGAGTCTTTAGCGAGGACGAGCTCATAGACTTTTAGGTTGCCTATGAGTTCATCGAGAGTGAGGATTGACAAGTCTTTGGATTCTTCGATGGCCGTCACCTTTGGTCTCCACTTTGATGGAAGCGCCCTTAGAAATCTCCCGACATGATTACAAATAGAAAAAGACTCATCAAGTGCTTGTAATGAAGTAATAATAGTATTAAAGTTAGAAAAAGAATTATCTATACTATCCTCATCCAATATTGAAAATTGTTCATATTATTGAATAAATAAATCAATTTTGTTGTTTTTAACTTGTTGATTTCCTTGGTGTGTTACAACTAAAGAATTCCAAATTTCTTTAGAGGTTTTAAGCATAGAAATTCTTTCAAATTCCTTTTTAGGTAAGGCATTGTATAAAACCATTTTTGCCTCACTATTTTTTGAAAGCTTTTTCTTTTGGTCGTCGGTGAGACGATCATGAGAAATGTTTACTTCGTTGTCGGTTTTATCATCTTTTGTGGTAGCTTAAAAATCACCTTTAACAATAATACACCAAAGATCAATATCTTTTGATTTCACATAAGTTTCAAATCTATTTTTCCAATAAATAAAACTATTAGTTTCAGGTAGTGGAGGTCGTTGCATAGATTGCCTTTCATTATAATTTTCTGTTGGGTTCAGTAAATACCCAAACCCCTTAAGTCTAGAATTTGAATAGAAAATACCCTAAGCGTTTAATCTCTTGAACGTTAAACAAGTCACTGAGCGCATAGTCACTCAGTGAGCTATCTTCGGGATACTCAGTAAGAGACAAAGAGGAAGTCTCTCCAATCAGTAAGGTGGAACTTAAGGGGTGAAGACTGAATCAAGAAGAAGATGGTGGATTCAGTGAGTGATGACAATAACTCACTAAATCCCTGAACTCCTCATCAACTACATTCAATGAAGACAAACTGATGTTGAAAACTGAAGGCTAAGAAGACTGAAGAATGAGCGGGACAAGGCGGGATAAGTTTGAATCAGATAAGACGAAGTCCTTATCAACCAAAGTCAACTTTCCCTGAATGGCTAACTATCAGGCTCAGTGTCATCACTGACTAGAAGAAAGTAGCCTTGTCACTTACCCAATATAGCCAATGTAAACAGAGACAAAATACATCAGTATTTTATCTTCTGTAACCTGTCAGTTTGTCCTCTAGGAAAGAGTTAAAAACCATACTTGTATAAATAGCATAAGAGATGGAGTGAAAGATTTAAGCTTGTGAATTGTAAAACACACACACACACAAGCCATCTTTCACTCCTCCAAATGCAACTTTGTCCCTGAGATAGCTCAGTGGTTCCATTGTAGTTGTGCTTAGACTTAGCCTGAGCTTCGTGAGGTGATAACACTTTGTCATTTCAATCCCAAGTACTGTTCCGCAAGTACTAGGGTAATGTATTCTTTTGATTCATTTCTAATAAGAATATAAACGTTGAAAACTTATCAGTGTGTTTTTACTTACATTACTTTCAGTCATTATTCGCAATCTGTTTATTTATTGCTTTAAACTGTTTTTAAGATTGTGAAACGGGAACAACATTTTCAAAACTTATTGTGATTGAAAAGTTTTTAAAATACACTTTACTTTAAAACTTTTGTAAACCTTGCTCTGATACCAGTTGTGGAAAACTAGAAGGGGGTTGAATAGTTTTACCGATTTTAATTTAAGTTTCAAAGATTTAGATTCGATCTTATGTGAATTCGTATGGATGGATAGATAGTATAAAACAATAAGTAAAGTAAATAATGAAAGGAAGTAAAGTAAAGGATATAAAGTAGTGACACAAGTGATTTATAGTGGTTCGGCTACAAGGACACCTTCCTTGCCCTACTTCACTCCCTGAGTTCCCCACTTGAGAGTTCAAGCACTATGTCAACAAGCTCCTTCAACTTGGCGGAGAAGCCTCACAACATCGCTTGCACTTTTTCCGGTACAAAGCCAAATACCGAGTTCTTCCACGAAGTAGAACCAAACCTTTACACAACTATTACAAAACAACTATGTGAAATATGAATTACAAGATCTTGCTACAGAAATCTTGTGGATGGACAAATCAATCAAGGACCCTTTGCTTGGATGACTTGTAGTATAGCGTGATCTCGCCTTTGTGAAGGACCTATATGAGAATCACAACAAAAGATAGAAGAACTACTAGAATGATCAAATGATCAGAGGTTAGGATAGTGAGATAATATATGAGAGAGTTGTAAGAAGAAGGGTGAGTAACAATGAAGAAATGACTCACTATTTATAGGCACAAAAATCCTTCTGTCCCACGGTTCCGGCGGATCCCTCTCTTGGGGGATCCGGCCAGTGCAAAACTAGGGATCCGACAGTCTGGGTTATACGTACCAGTCCGAATTTTGGGTTGCAAACTGGGTCATGGGTATGAGCCATGGGTCATGGACTTTGGGTCATGGGTACCCAACAAGATACAATGTATCTAGACAATGGGTCATGGGTATTGGGTCATTGGTAATGGACATTGGGTCGTGGGTCATGGATAATACCCAACATGATTTCATGCATGATGTCATGCAATGGGCCAGGGGTTATGGATTAGCTCCATGGGTATGGGTCATGGGTCTTGGATATTACCCATCCTATTACATAAACTATTACAACAAATAAATTATTACAACATTTTATGTGAATGACAAAATGTATATACTTTACAAAAATAACATGTATTCTTATAATTTTACTTATGATAACTTTATATTTGTTATCAACAAATCATAACGAGATCGCTAAATATGAATAAACGTTTTTACGGTTTATTTGTATTAACAGATCTAATTAGAGTAAGCATCTAAAGTGTTTTAGGGAATCCATCTTTTGATTACACAAAAATGGTATTGAGTGTGTGTGTTCTTGTGCCTATAACCGGTTATGTGCTCAAGGAAAAAGGGATAATATTGTGTTTATGAGGCAAAAGAATTACATGAAGGCATTTGTAGATGTAAATCACGAAAATAGTTTAGGTTGGTTTTTAAGGTGAAAAAGGAAAGGAAACACTTCCTCCTTTGGGGTGTGGATCGGCCAAGACAAAAAAGAAAGGGAGAATGTTTAAAATTTTGAAATTTAATGATATTTGCATGTATATGTATCCATATGATAAGATGGTAAGGTTATTTCATGCATGCAAATGATGAAAACGTGAAATGTACGCGTTTTATGAAAGACTTGCTAAATAAAATGCATAGACACATAAATCATGATTGAAAAAGCCCTATAGTACATATCTTTTGTATACTAAACTTTGTTTGATGCCGGTTTATGTTTAAAATCGTTTTTAGGGTTATGCGATTTGACTAAACGGTTACACTTAAAAGTGAAATTTTAAATATCCAAAGTAAATAGTTTCGAGTTTGAGGTTGAGTAAGGACCTAAAAAATGTGGATTATTAGAAAAATTCCATGACCCATGACCCAAAGTCCATAACCTATAACCCAAAATATGCATTATATCATGCATGACATCATGTTGGGTTATCTTGACCCAAAGTCCATGAACCATGACCCAAAGTTCATAACCCATGACCCAAAACCCGGAATTGTAATCCAAAATCCGGATTGGATTAACTAGTACGCCGGATCCCTTGGATTACACTGGCCTGATCCGGCTGAACAGTGATTTTTTTGCCTATAAATAGTGAGCCATTTCTTCTTTATTTCTAACCCATTCTCTTATATATCTTCTCTCATTCTTATATCTCTCTAATCTCAGATCTAATAATCATTCTTGTAGTTGTCTTTTACTGTTTCTCAAGGTTTTTCTTAAAAGACGAGATCACGTTCCTTGCATACAAGACTTGTAATCTTTAAGAGAAGTGTTGCTAGGCTTCATCATCACTACAAGATCACTGAGTTTTCTCTTGTATTTGATACATTATATTGTACTCATAAAGTTGTTGTGTTAGTTGTATTGGATTGGTTCTTCCGTTGTAAAGAACTCGATATTTAGCTTTGTACCGAAAAAAGTGTAAGCGACGTTGTGAGGCTTCTCCACCGATTAAGGAGCTTGATGACATAGTACTTAAGAACTTTCGAGTTGGGTACTCGGGGAGTTGAGTAGGGCAAAGAAGGTGTCCTTGTAGCCAAACCACTATAAATCATTATGTCACAGTTCTCTCTCTTCCTCTCTTTTACTTTATCGTATTCATTTCTTACTTACTATCTTGCATTGTCTATAATCAATATAAAAGTTTTTGAAACTAAAGTTTAAATCGATAAAACTATTCAAACCCCTTCTAGTTTTTTTACAAATTAAACCATCCGTAATAGGGTGTTTATGACCGCGGTCACCCTCACCATGACCGGGTCCTCCCCTATTTGGGTTACCCCGGACGACCGAGTCTTCAACCAAAATAATGCACACTCGGTTGACTCGAGTCGTGGGGGTTGTTTTGTAGGCCCAGTTTGAGTTGTGTGAATTGTCATTTTGTTTATGTAAGGTATATTTGTGTATAAGTGATGTATTTGAGTGGTGGCCGCGATTGTCTTATTACACTAAGTTGGTTGTAGAGAGTGAAAACTGAGTTAGCGCTGATGTGACAGTGGTGACCGCGGTCATGAGGCTTCCTTATACACTTAGTCTTATGGTCAGATGAGGTCTTCGACAGGTGTCAAATATTTAATAGAGAAGTACAACTTTCATTAAAAGTCCGTTTGGTTTGTAGATGGATTTAGGATTTGGATTAGGATTCGGTTTTGTAATTAGATTTGATATAAGAGAGAAAAATATATTATTAAATAGATAAGTTATTATTTAAAAAGTTTATATGTAAATTTGATTATGTAAAAAGAAAAACTGTGAGTGAGTTGTAAAGATAGGACTCACTTATATTAAAAAAGAAAACAGAAAGATTTTATTTTTGATACCATCCTAAATGCAATGGTATAAGATCTATCATTGTTTCATTCTTTCATTCCTAATTGTGGGACCCCAATAACAAGCAGACAAAGGATACATATTCTTTCGATGAACCCACACCAATCCCTGCAACCAAACATCACCTAAATGTTTTTATCTTAGGAATGAGATTAACATATTCTTTAAGAATTTTTTAGATAACTTTTATTACCTTTATACCATGATTCTAAAAGGCTCGTAAAGGCCCCGCAAAGGCCTTGTAAAGGCGTGAGGCTTGGTCATGCCGCCACGCCGTCTTATGCAACGTCTTTTTGTAAACTCGATATACATTAAATATGATATAAATATTTAAATATTTTTATATTTTATGCCGCTTTATGCCACGCCTTATAAACGCAAAAAGTTCGCTTTAACCGCAAAGACGTGAGGCTTAGTCATGCCGTCACGCAACGCCTCACGCTATTTATAAGATTGATTTATACGAGCTCTTATGCTTGTGTTGACTTCTTACGCATGCTTTATCCTTTTCCTTTTCTCCTAAATATATTTAGATACCTTGATATCTCAAAATATCTTTTCAATGTTTGTTTATGAAAGAATAAATGGAGTCAGTGTACATTGTTGGATCTCATTGACTCGAACGTCTTTGGTTCTTGTAGCTAGAATTAGAGGACTTGACTTTGTATTAATAGAACTCGATCTGAAGATGTCTAGCTGAGTATTTTACTGTGTGGCTAATTTGTACTTATGCTATTTTGTATTTAAATTTAGTCAGTGGCCATCAGACACGGAATTGACCCAACACACACCATCATGCCGTTCATGTCCCTTAGCTATCTACACTTGCTACAACCAGAACGTAACCATGATAACTGAATGTGACTAACAACAAACAAGTAGTACACAACCGCATATCAAACACATTCTTTTCATAAAACTCCTGTCTACCTTACTTAATTTCACCACACAAAATCCATAAACTTGTCATAAATCGTTACTTAAATAAAATGTCCCCATTATTTTTCCAAAATAATATTCATTTACCTTCATTCCAGTGTAATGGATGTGACAATGCTGCGTGTTTGTACATCAGACGGTGATGATGATGCACTTCGCTTTGCTCTTTTTTTAGGATGATGGACTGAGTTCTGACAGTCAGAGTTAGGTTCATCTTTTACTAGTTTCCACACATGCTCATCTTTAGAAGACTTTGTTTCATCTCCTGTGTATATTTGCAAAGCGCCATATTTAGGATCTTCTTCGACTAAGTCCCACACATGCTCGTATTTGATAGACTTTGTATCATCTGTGTATACTGGCAAAGCATCAGATATAGGTTCTACTTCGACTAGGTCCCACACATGCTCGGTATTTATAGGCTTTATATCATCTCCTGTGTATACTTGCAAGGCATCAGATATAGGTTCTTCTACTAGGTCCCACACATGCTCGTCTTCAAAAGACTTGTCATGTTCTCCAGTCCATACTTGCAAAGCGCATGAGTTGACTTTGTCATCGGACCATTGGATAAGGTGTTGACTGAAGTTGCAAGTTTCTGCACACAAAGTTCCAAAATTGAGAATGAGGTTCAACCTTCTGTCCTTAACGAGCAAAATAATATTAATTAAGAGCTACATACTTGAATCTTCATATGTATCAAGTTCATCAATAGAAACATAAGGTATCACCTCCTGTAGCGAAGCCTTAGAGTCCTTCAGCAAAAAAGAAAGAAAAATACAAATGTAAATTAAACATTCTCTCTAAATAAAAATCAGCAAATAGTTTTTACAGCAACCACCCCTCTAACCAAACAGATTTTCAATCATCAGTTCCTTCTATATCACACAAACTGACACTTTCTATTAATGGAAAAAAAACCTGTGTGAATAAGCCTATTTTAAGGAATAAATTAACTATACCAGAGTTTTTGGATCAGGAACATTAGTGCTGTTTGATGAAGACAATAGTTCATCGTTCCATGGGCTACTACTGATTTCCATGAGAGGTTGCTTCGAGCTCAACGGATGTGCCATTTCTTCATCAATATCAGTATAGTTAGATAAACCAGTTGGTTCTAAGTTGACATACTTATCAAACAGAAAGTTGATTTTCCTTGAAATGCCTCCATACAAGCTTGTAGTATCTCCCTGTGTGATATCTTTCGGGCTAAAAGTCATACCATTAAAAAAGCATGTTAATTTCCAGGCTAAAAATTGATATAAAAATGAAAAAAACATTGTTACAAAAAAGTCACGAATAATTATAATCACATGATTCACATTATAACAGGACTGAAAATTATGAATGTGTAACACGATTATATGAACATTTGCGACATTCTCAAAAACTACCGTTTTGGAACAGTTTCCAATAGACACGAACACAGTCGCACACTTACACCTATCCTTGACTCACAAAAAATAGCATGTAGAAATATTACAGAACTCATGAAAACACTTTCCAGAAATTCCATTTGGAAACAGAACACAACTTCAGATGTATTGCCAGAGAGAAACTTCATAAGTCAATATATAGAGATTGAAAAGTATGGAGTATCAGGCAGATTACAAGTAAAAAAAAATAGAATTATTTGGGATCAGAAGTCAGAACTCAACAATATCATGGGATGAATGTAACAGTGAATCAGTAGACATCAGCAATCACATCCGGTCTCTCGTGTCATACCATTAATATCGAAGTAACACTGATCAAGAATGATTAATCCAATTGAGATGACCGGAGGTCTAAGTCATCCTCAACAATTTTATGTACGCTATCCTCAGGTGTTATCATCTTTATGGGCTTTTCAGTCCATAGTATTTCTAATGTCTTTGAAAATTGTGTTCTTTACTACTGTACGTTTTGTTCGCAACCTTAGCGGGGCAGGCAATTCCCCACGTAGGTAGTGCATATGAAGCTTTTTAATTTACATACTGATATTGGTTTCTGATTATATTAACAAGTACTGAACTTACCATTTTGTTGTTGAATCATCTACCACATCGGCTACACCCTTTACTGCAAGTGACGATGTTATATTACCCACATTGGAATAATAAGAAGATGCCAAACCACTCATTCCAGGAATATTGTTAAGTTGAGTAGCATTAGTCAAAGAATCCTGCAATATTCAATAAAGATCATCCATTGTCAACAAGGATATGATATATGAACATATTTTCAGTAGGACAAATTTTGCATTGCAAGATGAAAATAAGGATACCAGATTTGTCGGAGTAGTAACATGAGCATGATCAGCTTCAGGGTTGGTTACTGAAGGCAATAGTTTCCCATTCTTCTGTGGTGTACTAACTTCCTTGTGAGCTCGCTTCTTAGAGAGAGGCCTGACCAAGTTATCCAGTTTGCTTCCTTCTTTATTAACCGTAGGCTTTGTAGACGAAGCACTTGCTTCGTCTTTCTTCTTCTTTGCTAGTTCATTAGCTTCGTCTTTCTTCTTCTTTGCAAGTTCATTAGCCACCTCTTTCTTTTTCTTTGCAAGTTCATTAGCCTCCTCTTTCTTCTTCCTTGCAAGTTCCATAGCCTCTTCTTTCTTCTTCTTTGCAAGTTCAATAGCCTCCTCTTTCTTCTTCTTTGCAAGTTCTATAGCTTCCTCTTTCTTCTTCTTTGCAAGTTCAATAGCCTCCTCTTTCTTCTTTGCAAGTTCTATAGCCTCCTCTTTCTTCTTCTTTGCAAGTTCTATAGCCTCTTCTTTCTTCTTCTTTGCAAGTTCTATAGCCTCCTCTTTCTTCTTCTTTGCAAATTCGTTAGCCTCCTCTTTCTTCTTCTTTTCAAGTTCTATAGCCTCTTCTTTCTTCTTCTTTGCAAGTTCTATTGCCTCTTCTTTCTTCTTCTTTTCAAGTTCTTTAGCCTCATCTTTCTTCTTTGCAAGTTCATTAGCCTCGTCTTTCTTCTTCTTTGCAGGTTCATTATCCTTAACATAATGAGACGTCAATAGTCATGCATGAAACTTAAATAGCATAGCGTGGCATATAAACCAGTGGATTCAATCTTCATAGGGATTCAGAAGTTAGTTTAACGAGGTATTCTGTGCCCGCGCGTTGCAATGGTGCAAAAATAATTTTTGTAGCTACTAAATAAAGTTTTACAATAATATGTCTTTTTCCAAAAGAATGCTAACATAAGGGCAATGATGTAGATGAGTAAAATGAATGTAGAGTTTAATGAGTTTCTTAACTTGTTATATTACAAAACTTAAGGTGGTTTTGAAATATAAAATTTAATGTGTTTAGGAGATATTTTGTATTATTAGTGAATTGTGGGTTGTGGGTCCTTGACTTTTTTTGTGAGTCCCTAATTCATTTTCTTGCGTATTTTGATAGAGGATTGTAGCCATTGACTACAAAAATTGTAGTCAAGCTATCCTCATATTTTAAATGTAATAAACATGGAAATAAGTATTGTATATTCAGCAGAGTTGCATTAGTTTTGAGTTGTATGCTTTATAGTCTTAGGGTGTGTTTGATAGCTTCTTAATCATGTGGCTCAGAGGCCTCCACTTATTCGGTCAGAGATTGAGGTGTTTGATAATTGCAATATATGATGTTGAACGATTCCACGTGCCTCTTAACCATTTTTCTCAATAAACATGCTAAGTCATTCAGCAACACACTCTGCCAACATTATCCTTTAAATTTATATTTTAATTTAAAGTTTAACTCCTTTCATCTAATTAAATAATATCGTACATCAGTACATCTTTCTTTACCACAACGAAATATATAAGTACAAATTATTTGTACATCCTTGCCATCACTATTTTTTTTTTCTTTTACCTTAATGAGTTTATCATAACGATTTCTTTTCATAATAATTCTATTTGAGATTTGATAATATCTTATTTTGGAGTCATTGCTTTATACGAAGTAATAGTTTTGTAGGTTATAACTTGATATATTAATTATAGTTTTTGAGCATTCTCTAAAGAAGACGATAACATCAAAATAACAAACTATGTTATTATGACTTAAAAGTACATTTTAATTGCAAAAAGAACTAGAAAACATAATACCCGACATCAAAATATGTTTAAATTTACATAATAGTGTTGACAAAAAATAATTAATTTTTTTATGTTAAATTAATATATTGTTTTTTAGATGTACATTATATTATTTCATCGTAATCGACCATTTCATATAGCTTTACAGCATTATACAAGGTCAAAATAGTAATTTAATGTCATTCAGATGGTAATCCAAAACATTTACCAAACAGTTTATTTTCGTTCAGAGGCAAGTTGATACAAAGCTTTAGAATCATTCAGATCGCTAAGTGATTCGGTGCTAAATCATTTTTTTTTATCAAACAGCCCCTTACTCTTATACTTATAGGCCCATGTAACATGGGCACCAGCCTATGTATGATACATATATAACAGAAATTGAAAGCAACTAATTATAGTATCTGATAATTTTGATCATAATAATAATTTTAATATAACAAACAATAACAATATTGTTTGAAAAGAATATGTTTTTAAAGTTTGTGTCATAAGATGCTATGAAAAACAGAAAAAAGGTTTTCATTCCATGAACTAGCTAGTTACATAAATTTTCATTTGTATCGTCATAGTATATTTCTTTTTGTTGTTTATCTTTATCTCATCCTTAGAAGACATTTCATTCCCAGACAGTGGTGGATCCATTAATAAAAGTCTAGATGCATTTCATCGAAGCTAAAGAAGATTTGAAACACAAAATATGGACAAGGTGCATTTCACATATTTCTAGATTTTTTGACAAAAGTATACTCTATGGAAGAAAAATCTACATGGTGCACGGGCACACAACCCCCCACCCCATTTCAGATGAGAAAACAAACAGATTTTCAATTCTTTTAAGTACAATAAGGATAAGGATACCAGATTTCTTGGAGTAGCAAGAAGAGCATGATCAGATGTAGGGTTGGTTACCGAAAACAATAGGTTTTCAAAATCCATTGGTATATTGACTTCTTGGTGAGCTCGCTTCTTTGATAGCCCGGACAAGTTAACCTTTTTTCTTCCTTCTTCATCAACGTTAGGTTTTGTAGATGAATAGCTTGCTCCAGAGTTGACATTATTTAAAAGCAAACTATTAGTTCTATTTGAAACGCCTCCATTCCAGGTTGTTAAAATTCCACGAGGAACTTCGGAAGCCATGTCTTCCTTCTTCTTTGCGGATTTATTAACCTAAACATAAAGTGTTATCACTAGTCATGCGTGCAGGCAACTTTAAACACATATTGTGGTATATAAACTGGTGGAGTGGTGGTTACAATCTTTATAACTATACAAAAATGACATGGTTGTAATAAACTTGATAAAACTTTTGTATATTTATAAGCTTGACCAACATCAATAAAACTGTTTCATCAAAAATTAAATAATAACAGATCATGTGATATATATCAAGCACTATATGAAGAAGAAAACTATGTTTTATTCTCAAGAAGTATCGAACTTTTTGCCGTACATCTAATCCTTAAGAAGATAATTTGTGTTTAGTCTTAGTAAACCAAAAACCAGTATTTCAAAATGACAGCTAGGTTTCTGTAAAATGTTAATTTGAAATAAAAAGTGTTATATTCTCCAAAAGGTTTAAATCGGCGGAGAAACAACCCCGTGCACCCTTTTGGGTGCCGACTAAAGGATCTAGTCCCAATTAAGCAATGATCACCGGCCTGTTCTAGTGACCTTGATTTAGCCAGGAGTTGTGATTGAACTCTTGCCATTTATCTCTAAAAGCCCTCTTGATTGGTCAACAAGACATTTGCGGTGGGGAATTGATACCATTAAAGCAATGCCTCAATAATATAAAAAGTGTTATATTGATATCTAATAGAAAGAATTTAATAATTAGTAAATTAACATATGAACAAAGTACGCGTTAAGTAGCAAAAAAGAGAATTACTTCCAACACAAAAAAAGTGAAGAATGAAAGATACTACCTTGATGGCCTCAGTAGGAAGAATCAAGGATCTATTATTATCTAAGTTGTTGTTACGGGATTTAGACTTAAGGAAAGTGATGAGACTGATGAACAGTTGATGACCATAAGCATAGTTATTCGTGTTTATATCGAGTTCTTCTTTGATAAGAGATTCAATGATGGTCACATTGGCTTCAAATCCTTTTCTCCACCAATCCGATGACGAAGACGACATTCTTCTACTAGATCTGGTGGTATCACTCTTCTACTTCCCGCTGTTTCAACCCTTTTTTGAAAAAAGTTTTTCTAGTTTTTGAATTTTGATCACGACGGCTACTCGGCTAGTATAACCCTCGTTGTGTTTTGCAGGATTTGGCCCAAATGCGATGGGCTTCTAATTTTGTACAAAACTTCTGAAAAACATTAATTACTGCCAATAAGCATAAAGTAAAAAGTTTTGTTTTATAAGTGATTATTTTTTGGTTTGTTTATGTGAATTTTGACAGGATGTGTACTAGAAATTCTTGAAATGATAACATGTCAATAACTATAGTGTTTTAGTAGCATTTGAATGTATCAAACGACAAAAAGCCTCTATGTTTACTTGAAATAATCAATTTCAATGGATTGTTAAAGCAATATTTGAGAAGACAAATAAGGCAATTTTGTAATTTAACCACTGATGTCGCAAAGCTATTAAGCGTTTAGAATAAAAAGCTTATTTGGTGATACCTTACCAAGCACTTTTATAAACACAATTGCTACTCTTTAATCTATTGTTAGTTTCGCCAAACATATGTTATGAGTGTTTTTGTCATACTTTTATTTTTTTGTTATACTATTACATGACATTTTCCTTTTTTTAGAAGTATTTTGTTTGAGGTGACATTAAGAAAGTAAATTTACACAAGTGACTTGTTAATAAGTATCGCAGTTATTGATACTTGGGTGCCTCTAAAATTTGTTGATAACCATATTTAAATTTACTTACATGATTTTACGTCTACCTTATGGTTTGTTTATAAATGCAAGAGCACAAGATGAGATATGAGGTATGTTTGGTACGGGGCGGTCTGGAGTTTTTGGAGCGATAAGCGGTGAGCAATGAACTTTTTGATTTTTAGTAGTCGTTTGGCAAATGAGCGGTGAGCTTTGCTATTTGCTCATTTTTCCAATGCTTCTTTAAGAAGCGGTGAGCTGTGACTACTGCCCACTGCTACTGCTCACTGCTACTTTTACCAAACACACCCATGGTGTTTTTAAATGTAAGGCACACTGCCGTTCAATTATGCTAAATATTGAAAGTGTGTAAAATATTCACGTAATTTAAGCCTCTTCATTTGCTTTATTGTAAGAAACTCGATCGATCATGCCATTAAAATTCAAATGATTGCATCCATTCCTCTCTTTGATTGTCAGTGTTCATCTTCATCTCATAAGTATCACCATTCGCTATTTCTGTTTAAATTGTAACGTCAATGTGATGCGTTCTTGGATTTTGATGGGTTGATTTGAAGATGTCTTGAGAAAGTTCCGATTGGAGATTGAGTTTAAGGGTCCGTTTGGTAGATGTCTTTTGAATTCAAGGAATGGGTTCATTCGTGTTATTAATTGTTTGGTATATGTGATTTGATACAAAAGTGGGCCATCACCCATAGAAAGTGAATGTGGATTGTGAGCAAGGTTTCAGAGAATCAAACTAATTTGTGAACCCCACATTACTAAGAGCGCTAGGTACAGTTGGTGCCGTGGAGTGGTGCCATGGAAAAAAGTTGTGCCACCTCAGCATTTTTTGCCTATGGCACCAGTATTGGCTATGACACCAAAACACCCCTCCCTGGCATAACACCAGTTTTCTGGTGCCATGATGCATAACCCTTTTTTTTTTTTCCTTTTTTTTACATGTTTTTAAATATAACAATTTTATCTCAAAATGTAAAATTGAAAACCAGTTAATACTAAGAATTTCGGTAATGCAATCTAGCAGCCTTTTCTTTCTTTTTTTTGGATGTCCAACAACAATCCAACCCAAAGTAACATGAAGCCCAAAAGTAAAAACAGTATATCTTATCTTCTAGGAAACTATGTACTTGTCTTCTTCCTAAAACAACTGCAAACACACACACATAAAATAAATAAATAAACACATCACAAAACCTCCCGCACTTGCAAACAAACACTAATATAAACACAAAACCTCACATAAAAACACAATATCCACTTCAAAAAAAAAAAAAAAAGTAAAATCCCACGGCGTGGGCTGGTGATGGTGGCGCGAGAGGGTTTGGCACGAGGTTCGGTGTAGCATGTCGTGCCATAGGGTGGCGCCGAAGCCCATGGCTTGAGCCATGGCGCACCGTACCCGGAGCTCTAAACCATCTCACAATCATCATTAAATTAACACAGAAATATACTTGTTCCACTCTTTTAATAATATAGCAGGGTCCCGCGCGATGCGGTTGCGAGTACTTTATAATTAAAAATTTTTGGCTAGCAATTTATTTCATTTGTTTATTTTTTGGCAATAGCTTTACTGATTAATTTGTTCGTTTATAGACTATAAAAATGACAAAAATTTGGTGAAAATTTGCTTAGTTTGTATTAGTTAGTTTGTTTGTTGTGTTTAGTAGCTTGCTTGGTTGTATTTTTTTTTATTGAAAGAGTGTTTTTAAAGTATTATTAATTAACAGCTTGCATGACTTGTACTATGTATTTTAATACTTGTATTTATCATTAAATAAGTATTTTAAGAATGTATATTAACAGCTTGCATGACTTGTACTATGCATCAATGAACTATAAACATTGCATTAGTACTTGTGTTTTAGATGATTGTACTTTATATTTGGTTTTTTGTATTGTTGAATTTTAAGATATTTAATGGGGAATGTCTTCCTTCATTATAAGATAGTAATATTTTAAGAAATTGAATTTATAAAATAAATTTAAATAAATATAGTTTATCTCTCCTAATCTTATCTCGAATCCAAATCTTATGCAAAATCCAACCCCATTTTTAAACCAAACGGACCCTAAGTATGTCAACTTTGTGCTAACTTAGGTTTTGTTTGGTCTATTCATAAACTTTATGTGAAATAATCATATCATTGTTTTTAAGGTCTAGATTCATCTATTATAATTGAAATATATTTGATGTTGTTGTTGATAATTTGAATTCTTCTATGGGGTCTAGAGTAAGTCAAGTGAATTATGGAGCGCATATAAGGTGTTCGATGGAATGTTATGAAGAATTGTAAGACAAGGATCTAAAAGTTTGGATTTCAAATTCTGCAGCGACGAGCTGAACTTGAGTTTAACTATAGCTGCAGGGGTATGTATCTGACTCCAAAAAGAAAGTTAGCCGTTTATAGGGTTTAGCCAAAATACAACTGAATATTGTCTATATTAAGTTATCAAAAGCTTACGAAAATATATATTTAACGTTGAAAGATCAACTATTTTGTTCTATTCTTCAAATTACTATCAATATATTTTCATTTTTCAGGGAAAAATTACACGTTTAGTCCTTGTGGTATACCCCAAATAACAACTTTAGTCCCTAAGTCGTTTTTATTACACCACACATACCTATTTTTGCACTCATTTAGTCCCTATTTTGGATGGGCGTTAGTTTAGTCCGTTAAGTGTTTTGCGCTATTAGTCATTCGTTAATATTTTTTCCACCGTTAGTCGTTATTTTTTCAAAAACATTTTTCCCCAGTTAGTCCCTCCGTTAATATTAGTTATCGCCCGTTTTTTTACGTTTTTGTCCGTTTTTATCCGTTTTCATTCGTTTTTATCCATTTCCCCCCTTTTTTTTCTCTGTTTTTCGTCTGGTTTTTACGTTTTTATCCTTTTTCGTCCGTTTTTTTACGTTTTTGCCCGTTTTTGTCTGTCTTTTTATCCGTTTTTGACTCTTTTTTACGGTTTTATCCGTTTTCGTTTATTTTTTTTATCAGTTTTAGCCCATTTTTCACCTTTTTCTCCTTTTTCATTCGTTTTTATTCGTTTTCGCACGTTTTTTTCGTTTTTATATGTTTTGTCCGTTTTTACGTTTTTGTCCATTTCGTCCGTTTTTTTACGTTTTCGCCCGTTTTTTTATGTTTTTGTCTTTTTTTATCCGTTTTCGCCCGCTTTTCTATGTTTTTGTCGTCCGTTTTTATCCGTTTTCATTCGTTTTTTCCGTTTTCACCCGTTTTTCATATGGTTTTTACGTTTTTATCCGTTTTATCCTTTTTCGTTCGTTTTTATCCGTTTTCTTTCCTTTTTACGGTTTTCATATATTTTTTTACGTTTTTATCCGTTTCGTCTGTTTTTATATGTTTTCATCCGTTTTTTTACGTTTTTCGTATTTCTTTTACGTTTTTTTTGTTTTTATATGCTTTCGTCTATTTTTAGGTAGTTTTCGCCCATTCTTTACGTTTTCATCCATTTTTTTACGTGTTTGTCTATTTTTTTATGCTTTGTCCGTTTTTAGGTATTTTTCGTCCGTTTTTAGGTAGTATTCGCCCCATTTTTACATTTGTTTTCGGGATAAAAAAAGGCAAAAACGAAAAAAAAAAAAAAAAAACAGACGAAAACGTATAATAAGAGACAAAAAATTAAAAAAATATACGAAAACATATAAAAACGTGCGAAAATAGATAAAAAAACAAATGAAAAAGGATAAAAACGGATAAAAATGTAAAAAAAAAGGGCAAAAACGGATAAAAACAAACGAAAACGGATAAAAATGGACAAAAACGTAAAAAAATGACGAAAACATATAAAACCGTAAAAAACGTTCGAAAACGGATAAAATCAGACAAAAACGTAAAAAAAGGGCAAAAAACAGATAAAAACGAACAAAAGGTCAAAATGGATAAAAAATAGACGAAAAAGGATAAAAACGAACAAAAACGTAAAAAACGGACGGAAACATATAAAAATAGACGAAAACGGATAAAAACGTAAAAACAGACGAAAAAGCGTAAAACAAGGGTGGAAATGGATAAAAAACGAAAGAAAACGGATAAAAATGAACAAAAACGTAAAAAAATGGACGGAAACATATAAAAACAGACGAAAACGGATAAAAACAGACGAAAAAGCGTAAAACAAGGGGGAAAACGGATAAAAAAATGAACGAAAACGGATAAAAACGGACAAAAACGTAAAAATACGGACGAAAACATATAAAAACAGACGAAAACGGATAAAAACGTAAAAACGGACGAAAAAGCGTAAAACAAGGGGGAAAACGGATAAAAAAACGAACGAAAATGGATAAAAATGGACAAAAACGTAATAAACAGGAGAAAACTATTATTAACGGTGCAAAAATAGACCAAAACATATGAAAAGTTACAGAAAACGGATGAAAACGAACTAAAACGTATGAAAACGGACGAAAATAGGTATGTGTGGACAAAAACGTAAAAAAATGTATGAAAATGGAAAAAAACGTAAGAAAACATGTGAAACCGGACGAAAATGTGGGACTAACAGTGAAGCAAAAGACCCAAGTTCGATCCCTGGCCCTTTTTAATTTATTTTAGAAAATAAGGACTAACGGTGCAAAAAATATTAACGGAGGACTAACAGCGCAAAACACTTAACGGACTGACCTAACGCCCATCCAAAATAGGGACTAAATGAGTGTAAGGTTTCAAAAATAGGTATGTGTGGTGTAATAAAAACGACGTAGGGACTAAAGTTGTTATTTAAGGTATACTACAGGGACCAAACGTGTAATTTTTTCTTTTTCAGGTTTTATGCTCTTAGTGTAAAGTCATTATTGTTCATTTATATTTGAGGTGAAACACGAGTGTCTTAATCCCAATAAGACCTCATTTGACACTTAAATTATGCATCCCAGTGCGAACTAAGAGTAGTTGTGAGATGGGTTCTCTTTATTAAAGCTTATCTTGAAGTTGCAATGTAGAGTAGTTGTGCAAAGTAGTAGTTAGTTTGGCTGTGGTTTAATGGTGTTGTTTTGGACTTATATATTTAGATGTCTCAATAATGTTATCTTACTTGGTGGCAATGTTAGATTAATAAGTACCTCAAATATTCTTCACTGCAATGATGTTGGAAATTTAGTTCAATTGAGGGTTATGATGATACTTAGAAATGGGTTTTGGAGGTACAGAGTATACACCTATCAAGTCCCTGATTACCCTGACTCTTAAGGTGGTTAAGTAGTTACTATTGCTAGTAGTGATGTTACTACTATTGGTTGAGTAGTTACTACTATTAGTTGTGATGTTACTACTGCCAGTACACAGTTAGTACTGCTGGGCTTAAGTTAGTACTGCTAGACTTTAGTTAGTACTGCTAGGCTTAAGTTAGTATTGCTGGGCAGTTACAATTTTGTAATTAAGACCATATTAACCTGGTCTTGTAACCACTATGGCTATAATGACGGAACATTATGAGGAGATTAATTGACCGATTAATTCTCATAATTCCATTGACTAAAGAGTAAATCTATCCTATAAATAGGATTCACATCTGCATGGAAAGGGCACAAAATCAAAAACTTCTGAAAGCAAATAGGTTCTTGATTTGTGCCTAAAACAAGAACACCACTTGATCTTATCCCACAGAAATATTCGTATAACCCAGGCATAGGGTCGAATAGTTTCTATTAGAAAATAATAACACGATTTCAAGTGATATACGGTATTCATTGATTATCTACACCCAACTGGGAACATTCTCTTACTATAAGAAACCAACAATCAATAGAAACTATTTAGTGATAATCAATGGCTGCCGCTATGAGGCAAATGGCTGCTAGCTTTTCCAAATTGGAAAAGTTTGAAGGTGTCGATTTCAGAAGGTGGCAAAAGAGGATGCACTTTCTTCTTTCAAGCATGAGTGTGGTGTATCTGTTGAGCACACCTGTTAGGATTTAGAAAATCGAAGCTGAATTATCGGTCACCCCAACGTAAGTTTAGCATATTGTAGCTCGTAGACATAATAGTATATTAGTTAGATTAGTAATAGTGTAAGTATCACCGTGGAAGAAGGACGGGTCTTTACCCACTGCATGCCTGATCCACAGCCCGAAGGAGGGCGTAGTCATATGTATAAATAGCCCTCTCTCCACAAGAGAGAGGGTTGGATGTTTATTGAGTAATCTAACCTTCCATTTGTTTTATCTCTCTAGAACACTCCACTTTCTCTCTCTAAAACGATATATTTATACGGCCCATATTTGTCAAGGTTTGATGTATTTCACTAACACATCATAACATATAAAAAGGGCGTATGGTTATAAGGTTTTAGAGAGAGAAAGTGTAGAGGTTTAGGAAGCTTAGGGAGCTCATAATAAGATTATTCTTTCTCTCACTAAGCTTCCTAAACCTCTACACTTTCTCTCTCTAAAACCTTATAACCATACGCCTTTTTTATATGTTATGATGTGTTAGTGAAATCCAATATGTTACAAATGGTATCAAGAGCCAAGGTTTGATCATCTCTCTTACATGTTCTTGGATTTCTAGTGGTTTTATATGGTTTTCGGGTTTGAAAAAGTTTAGTGGTATTTGCATCATTTGGACCATTTCTAGTGTTAAAGTTTGGATTTTGATTGTACTTTTGTGTTTAGAATCATTATAAGTGCTTAGATTTTGATTTGGAAGCCTTGAATCAGTGTGGTTGGGTTGTTTTTGGATTGAAAAGTGGTGTGTTTGAATTTTTCATCCTAGCGACTTGTGTCTTGGACTTGATTTCTTCTTAGCGACTTGTCTCTACGTTTTCAGCGACTTGTATGTGTTGTGTTAAGCGACTTGTGCACTAAGAGACTTGTCTTTTGAGACAAAACGACAAAAAGGACAAAAGTAGTGGACGTACTGTTTTGTCTAGCGATTTGTCACTAGCGACTTGTGCATCTAGCGAGTTGTCACTCTAGATAACTCTGTGTCTAGCGACTTGCACTCATAGCGACTTGTGTCTCACAAGCAATGTCTCTCTAGCGACTTGTGTGAGAAGCGATTTGTCTTCAAGGTTTTTAAGCGACTTGGTGAATTAATGCAAGCGACTTGTGCCTAATATCCATCAACATCCATAAACACAATGTCTTACACCACCGACCCTTTAATCTCCAATGTGCTCAAACTCTATGATACCTCACAGAACAAAGAAAGTGTTTGCTACTCAGAAAGTTTAACCATGATTGATTCAACAAATTATGATCAAAACACTTCACATTCTAAGTCAGATAACAAAGAACCACACTTGTTAATGATACACAATGCAAAGGAAATGGAATGCAGCATTGAGCCCTATCAGGTACTTCATCTGCACCTCATACAACTGTTATCCACAACTGGGGATCGAACATGTAGTGCTCTCTTCCGCCAAGACTTACCTACATTGACGAGAACCTTGCTGCTAAACTTAGAACAACTGAAGCTTCAACTTACCAAAAAGAAGGTATCAAAGGATGATTCCAATGCTGCACTTCAGGTAATCCACAACCAAATTCAGCCATTCATTAATGGGGAATATTCCGCAGACTTTGATCAAAAATTGACTGGGATAATGTGGAAAAGTACATCAAGGAAGCTTCTCAAGAGGATGATAATATGACTGAGTGTCAGGTGTAATTAAGAGAAAGTTGTGATAAGACGGGTAATATTACAGTTGAAAGGTCGGGTGATGCTGAATGCAGAATATCAGATACAACAAAGAAGGATGAATCCAGCTACTCAGCAACACCTATCACACATAATGTGGATGCAAATATCGGACAGATAAATGAACAGGTGTCATGTGATGAGGTACCCTTAACTGTTCAACATAGTGCATCTGCTAATGTACCTAAACATACTGATCTTAATGCTGAACATGAGTCTGATAAATGTTCCTTGGTTGAGGCTGAGTCTTATAATTTCAAAACAAATGATATGGTTGATAAAAAGGCTTTTGATGAACTTTCAAACAAACTCTCAAAACTTGAAAAACATTGCATTTCCTTAGAAATTGCAATACAACAAAAAGAAGAAAGTTTTCTTGCTACAAAACCTTGCTTGAATCCAGAATTCCCAGAATTTTGAGAATTTTTTGAAATTAACCAGTTAAAAACCCAGATTCAGGACAAAGACTCAACCATATGTAATCTAAAAATACAACTCTCAGATCTGCATAAGAAAAGTAATATAGGGATGAACAATCTTAACTGTGAGGTGAGTGATGCGATTAAATCTAGATGGTTTGTCCATGTTATGTCTTGTATGATACTCGTCATATTCCTTACATGAATGCCACTTATCCATTGTATCTGCATGCAATTTGTTAAGTACAAGGACTGAAAGTGTCAATAGTACAAATTTATGTGTGATACTAAGATAGGTAGCGACTTGTCTCTATTAGTCATAACTCAAGGACCAATTGTGTCATTTATTGAAAATTGAGAATAGTTCTTAAACGGTAGCGACTTGTCTCAATCTGGTGTAGCGATTTGTCTCAATTAGGCCAAGTAGAAGGACTAAATGTGTTAATCCGTTATACTTGTGATTAGTACTTAGGCCTAGCGACTTGTCTCAATCTGGTGTAGCGATTTGTCTTAATTAGGCAAAGTAGAAGGACTTAATGTGTCAATCCGTGATACTTGTGATTAGTACTTAGGGCTTAGCGATTTATCTCACTTGCAATTATTTCAAAATCTCAATTTTCTCTCTCTCTCTCTCTCTCTCTCTCTCTCTCTCTAACGTGGCCGGTTTCGAAGCGATTTGAGTGTGGTAGGGTTCTTTTAAATTTTTGTTTCGAATCTTTCATGTCTAACGCCTTCTCTAACACACCTCTGTTAATAGATCTCACCGACTGATTCATCCGCGACAATAAATTCCATATCTAGGTTAGTTTGTGGTTTTGATTAATGGTGGTGCTTGATATAGAATTGGTTGTAGTTAGGGTACCTTGAGTTGGAATTGATGGTGCAAATGTGTGTTTACATGGTCTTCCTTGTGCGTATTTTTGTAAGATTTTTATGTGATTGTTGGGATGATGTTATGTGTTTATGTATATGCTTGTGTCGTGGTTATATTCAATCGTTGTAGTGTTTTTGGTCATGCCTGATGTTCTATTTGCTTGTGCGTTAAGTGCCAATTTGGATGTGTCAACACATGTTCTTGATAGCGACTTGTCATACAGTAGGTTGTTCTTGGTGGCGATTTGTCATATACATTCTTGATAGCGACTTGCCATACAAAAGGGTGTTCGTGGTAGCTACTTGCAATCAGTTGCTTGCAGGCGACTTGTCATTTTTTTTCTTCTTAAAGCGATTTGTTTTGACAAATTGTTTAAAGCGATTTGCTATAACAATATTATAAAAGCGATTTTTCATTGGTTTTAATTGAAGCTTTTTGTTTTGACAGATTGTTTAAAGTGATTTGCTATAACAATTTTATAAAAGCGATTTGTCTCTAGTTTTACTTGAAGCGATTTGTTTTGACGAATTGTTTAAAGCGATTTGCTATAACAATTTCATTAAAGCGACTTGTCTCATGAAATCCTGATTAAGTGATTTGTCACTTTTGAATTATTAAAGCAATTTGTTTTTAACAACTAAGTATAAGCAACTTATCTCTAGAAAACCTTGTCCAAGTGATTTGCTAGACTGAGAATTATTGAAGCAATTTGGCTTCTCAACTGAGTAAATCAATCTGCTTCTAGTTAATCTGTCATGTATGTTACTTATTGTGCTCATGTCGTAAGGTTGCATTAAGGATGATCTGCTAACCATGTCTAACCTAACGTGCTCTCGATTACTGTTGATGTATGTGTGACTCTACATAATTTCAATGGCTGATACAACCTCTTCCGAGAACCTCGCTACCTCTACTCCACCCACAGTTCTTACAGATAAGGAAATTCTTCCAGATGATAAATGGGTTGAGATAGCCAAAGCAACTGCTTTGTAGACGTGGATAGGACACAACCAAATCCAATCTTCAGGATTGCCATCGATATTCTGAAAAACACTAACTTTTTTGGTGCTTTGACCAAGCGATGCATAATTCCCTCCATTTACATACAACAATTCTGGAACACCGTTACGTGGGACAAGATCTCAGCCACGTACTCCTGTAAGCTTGATGATAAAGAGTATGAAATCACCAATGAGATTCTCAGGAAGGCCCTAGGAATCACTCCATGTGACCTTGCTATACATCTGCCTCTCCACCTACTGCTAATGAACTTATAGACTTTCTCGATGAATTGGGTTATCAAGTTAAAGTAACAAAGGCTTCAGATATCATCACCCGGCAACATGTATCAACCTTGGAGAGCCATTGCTACTATTCTCAACCTATGCTTATCTGGCAAAACTTCAGGGTTCGATAAAGTGAGGGCTCCTATTCTGCAAATCTTGTGGGGAATCATCAAAGAGGTGAATATTGATGTCACGGAACGCATTTGGGAAGAATTCTCGTTGTCTATGAACACTTTCAACACCGACAGAACAAATGTTCAGAATCAAGCCAAAGGAAGAAAGAAAGTGAACAAACTTGTAATTCCTAGCATAAGATTCTCAAAGCTCATCATTCAGCACTTGCAGCAAATACATAAGTTTAATCCAAGGAGTGAGTCAGTCCTCTATGAAGCTAGTGATGAATTTGTACTTGGTAACCTCAAATATGTTGCCAAAGGTGTTAATAAAGAAGTCTTTGGAATGCCAATTCCTGACGCTCTTCTCACCGATAGCATTAAGAAGGCTGATTACTTCAGAAAATACAAGAAAAGGGCGTCCAAATCCAATGTTGATGACACTCCCGATCCCTCTCAACCCAAGTCTACAAAGTATGCTTCTCGCGCTAAATCATCCTCAAAAACCTCATACGCCACCCTTCCCAAGAAGAGACTTGATAGACCTTCATCAACTGACACTTCAGCACAAAAGCAGAAAAAGAGAAAGACATATGCCGGAAAGGGAAAAGATGAAGGATCCAAGGTTCCTGAGAGACAAACGAGTTTAATGGATGAAGACGAGGCTGCATTACAACAAGGAATCCAACTGAGACTGAAAACTCTAAACATGCCTAAAAAACAACCAGTAGGAAGGGTCGTGCTACGAGAACCTGTGCCTGCACCTCGCCAAACAACTCCAGTTGCACAAGGTAAAGGTAAAGGAATTGCTGGAGAAGATGCCGTACAAGCTGCTCAAATGTTGTTAACCATTTCCTCTCCAACTCTGAAAAGAACGACACAATTTGAGCTGAAGAAAAGAAGCATTGAATCATCTTCAGCTCAAGAACCAACTGGAATGGAAAAGGATGTGTCTGATACATAGGAAGACACAATTGTATCTAGTGACACTCAATCTGAAAGTCAGCAATCTGCACCTTCTACTGAAACAGTTCCAGTGCTTGAAGCAGAAACTGAACAAATGGATTATGATAAACAAATCATAGAGAATGAAGAAAATGAACTGCTGAAAGACCCATAGGAGATCCTTGAGCAAAGATCAGAAGAACACAGGCGCCTAGAAGAAACGAGCATGTCTACGGGATCTCTATCCTCACTTAAGAATCTAGACGCTGACTTCTCTTTTGGTGATTAGTTTTTGAATGACAAACCCTCAGACATAGAGTCTGACAAGCAAAACGATGAAAAGGAAGAAGTACAGTGATAACGCTACACGCGTCGTTCGGGGTCAAAGGAACTTCCTTTTCTTCGAGCAAGTTTTATAACACCCTAGGCAGTGAACCTAAACGTTGTAGTGTAGTATTAGGGTAAGCCACGGGTATTGATATCGTTCTCTAGGGGAATAGGAATGCTAGTGAGAAGTTACTACGCTAAGGTTGGGGTTGAGGAAGATTATTTTTTATCTTTTTTATGTTTTTTAGGAAATGGAAAGGTACGAATCTCGGGGTTTGGATTTGGGGGGTTGGTATTGCTACCGATTACTCTACTTATCTAATTATCTAATCTAAAGTGTATGTAGTCTATGTCTAATTATTGTGTGCTCGTATGATAGTTTAAAGATATGTTTACTTAGGTTTTACTACTCCTTAATTATCTCCTATTGGTGGTTGAATTGTCACGTCCTTATTCTTAATTGCGTTGTGTGTCTAAAGTTGTAGGGTATGCGTTTATCCCTAACTCTTTGAAGTTACCAAAGGGTCTCGTCTACAAAATACCACTAGGGATCATAAACTCTAACTCTAAGGCCTCTTTGGATAGTTTAGCTTACAACCGCTCAAGGTGCTATAACCTAAGGTTCACAAAGATTAATCAAGCATTAAGTACACAACGAATGACCTATCGCATTACTAGATCATTAATCAACTAAGATAAGAGACAACCAATCAATATTCAATAATTAAGTTTCATATTCCTTAAGCAAACACACAAGTAAATTAGCCGGACATGGAGAACATGCAAGCATACACACAAATAATCAAAGACATAATTGAATTAATGAAGTAAAGCAGTTATCTTGGTGTAAGATAGGGTTTCGAACCCTAAAATACTATACAAGACAGCCTTGGTTCGGTTTAGGTTTTTACTCCAAAAGACTACACACTAATACTGAAAAATTCAGATTCTATATATAAGATTACATATGCGATGGCGTCACCTTATGTTTTGTGACGCCGTCGGATCGCCGTCATTAGGGTTTCGTCTTGGCCACGTTAGACTTGCGACAGCGTCACCTTGTGCTTGTGACGCCGTCCTCCTTAGCTTCTGACGCCGTCTGGATTAAATCTAGGCCGTCTGAGTTGCGACGGCCTACTCTTTTATAACTTGACGTCGTCACTTGAAAATAAGAGTTTTGGCTTCTGTCCCATCACAAAATCCTCCGACGGTGTCGCGTATAAGCTGTGATGCCGTCACCTTGTCCTTCAGCAGCTTTGAGTGTCTCGATTCTTGACTTTGGCCATTTTCTTCGTATATTCGCGCCTTTTCGTCCAAATAAGTGCCATTACAGCAATTTGCTTTCAAGAGACCTAAAAAGTGAAAAGGAACGATATTAAGTAATAACGGATACAAAAGTGATCAAATAAGGGCTTAAATGACCCCTCAAAAACAAGGTTGTCAAGATCGGGATCCTACCCAGGATCGTTTTTGTCTTTGCAAGATCGTGATCGTAAGATCGGATCGGGATCTTAAGATCCTACTCTTATGTTATTTCTTAATAGTTTATGTAATTTTATACAAATCTACAAATTCTAATACATTATAACCACAAAATAATATGAATGTTTCATATAAATGTTGTCCTAAATTATGATTATAAAATGTTTAAAAAGATTAACATGTTGTTTTTTGAATTCTACAAACAAACAACCCATAAATTTGTAGTTTTTTAGTTTGTAATCCGAGAAGAGTAAGATCGGATCGGATTAGATCGTAAGATCGTATGGTCAAGATCGGGATCCTATAAGATCTTAAGCTTGCAAAGATCCTATGTAGGATCTGGATCGTTTTTGCTTTACAGTATCGTAAAATCGTAAGATCCTAAGATCAGGATCGGGATCCTGACAACCATGCTCAAAAAGGTACATTTTAAAACCTTATCAAATATCCCTACACTTGGTATTTGCTTGTCCTCAAGCAAATGTGCTTTTAGCCAATTAATTTATAAGTTAGGGTTCATGAAGCATTGGTTTAAAACATTAGTCATAACAAGCACGGAAATTACATACTAGCACCTCACATGGGGTGTTTGGATACTCACATCTCTCTCGGGTGTATATGAAATATAACAAGTTGGAAATGGAAGATAAACACTCATTAACCGGTCCTAGTACATAGATTACCATAGGCTTGAGAATAGATCAAACCTCCATCGCTTTGGCGTAAGCACCTAGGAAAGACTATCAAAGAGGTCTTTAAAGGGTTGTAATGTTAGGCTTACGGTAGGGAAACAAAGGGTTTGGTGGGATAGGCTATTTAGTGGTGGCAAGTCAAAAATCTCTATGTTAAATGCATACGAAGAATGGCATTGCTAAGCCAAGACTCGACACTCTAGACTCTAGCTAACTGAAATAAACAAACATAAATTTAAAGAATAGATGTAGGATGGTAGCCCGTATGTTTTTTTTTTCATACACTTTTACTCTACCATCCTCTACGGTAACATCAAAATGATAGGGATTTATAGGCACATACCTACACTTGAGTTTTTATTACTCTAACACTAATTTGACCCGAATTGAAAAGATCAAAACACTTGTGGTATGTTATTACGCAAATAAGGGAATTTAACGTTCCCTTTCAATCATTTTTTAACCTTTAACTTTTTTCCCATAAGTCCCAATCGTCCCAAAACTGTGTACAAAGGATATGACTCAACTTAGCAACTCATGCAAGCAACTAGATAATTGCACTAAGGGTTTAGTGTGATAACAATAATGCACTAAAAGTGAGTGCATAAAGGGTAGGCTAAGGCGATTTGGGTGTATATTTGGGGGTGGGGTGTAAACAATGCTCTTCATTGATATTCCGGAAAAAACCGAAACATCACGAGAACCGCGAAAAGGATAGGCTCTGAGGGGTTAACTAGGGGTATCGTGTACTAAAGATGAGTACAACGCAAAGGGTGTGGGGGAATTACCCAACCGATGTGGAAGAAGTAATTATATTACGGGTATCAAACAAGGGTTATCCTAATGCCTCTTATCATTTAGTTATTCCTAACTACACAAGTGTAGTCTTACTAGCGATCTCGGAATGCATCACAAAACAAGTTCTAGAATCTAATATACTACCGGTTCACACTCTAAGCATTAAAGATGAATGTGTAGGATCTTTATTTTATTGTGTTGATGATTCGGGTGGTCTTGGATGATCAAAATACATGTTTGCCATAGTTAGAGAGTTAGTAGAGAGAGAGAGAGGGTGTTCTTGCTAGAGGTTTACACAAAGTATGAAATATTAGATTAATGAAGAAGCACCACCCCTTCCATGGATGGAAGGGGTATTTATAGTTACAAACATAACGACCTCCTATCGGCCTGTGGATCAGGTATACAGTGGGTAAAGACCCGTCCTTCCTCCACGGTGTTACACTACGCTAAACTAAACTAATAACTAACTAATAAACTGATAAATAACGTAACTAACGACAAGTCTACGAGCTAACTTATGCTAGATAATATTTGGGGTGACTGACTCTTCACTATGGAATTTTCTAATTCCTAACAATCTCCCCCTAAGGGAGGTCACCCCATGTTTTACATTTCGAATCCTAGCATTATATTCTTGACTTTGTTCTTGAGCTCGTAGACTTCAATTCTTCAATTCCGCATTCTTTGTGCAATAGTAGCAATTCTTCAAAGTTCGCATTGATTTGTACTTTCAGTGGAGGCCTTTGAACTGATCCACATCTTTGATGATCTTCGAGCTTTCATTGAGATCATCAGCCACAGTAATCTCTGGATCACCCTTTATTGTGTTGCCATCATGTGAAGTTGTGACTTTTAGACCGACATGCTCACACTTTTGAATCATGACATCTTTCCATCAGAGTAGCGGAAGCCTTATTGGTTCATGATATTTGCAGCAGCGTAGCGAAGCATAGTAAAAATATCATAACCGTGTTATGTAGATATGCATCAGTCATGATTTCTTCAATTAAGTGTGGTTGCTGTGAACATGCGGCTTTGGATTGACTCTCAATTCGATCACCGCAATCGTCCGGGTGTACCGCATACGACAGCTTAGCAATAAAGCGCACGAAAGTGTCTTTGATCACTTTTGTTGAATTGAGGTACACGCCCACGGTTCCCCGCTGATCAGTACATAAGTACTGCCTGTGATCGTAGGATTCCTAAGAATCTCCTTGACAGGTTTCGCAATGTTCTAGCCGTTCTCAAACCGGCACGTCTCAAAGAAGACAACACGGAGTGAGTGAACCAGCGAATAATTGAGATTCACGATTGATGAAAAATTTATTTGAAAACAATCGCGTATTGCTTGAAGAAAGAGTTTTGCAATACGACGAAGGTTTTATGAGAAAGATCAATTTTCAATCATAAATACTTTTGTATTTGAAAAGAGTACACATTCGACGTGCTAGAGAAAAGAAGATTTGCACATCGAACGGTTTTTCCAAAAGTATTTTTTCAATCGAGATACTTTTGTGTTTTAAAACATAAGTACACATTCAACGTGCTAGAGAAAAGAAGGTTTGCACATCGAACGGTTTTTCCAAAAGTATTCGTCAATCCATTTCCTGGACCAAGGTTGATTCATGAGTGAATCGCCCCATCGTTTCTATCCAGTTGTCACATGGTTGATCTATAGAATAGATCTCACATGCCACCTACCAGAAGCTTGTTTGATGTTGGCTCCAGAAGGCTTTCCATCTTCATTGTG
Organism: Chrysanthemum makinoi; assembly: GCA_910596185.1. Taxonomy (NCBI): domain Eukaryota; kingdom Viridiplantae; phylum Streptophyta; class Magnoliopsida; order Asterales; family Asteraceae; genus Chrysanthemum; species Chrysanthemum makinoi. The sequence goes on from OU343218.1 coordinate 160,704,421, forward strand.
AATATGTATGCATATCACTCGATGTTCTGCAATACCACAAGGATAATGCGTAGGACTCTTAATATATACTTACTTTCCACATTATGTGAAACAGCAAGTCTTCAAGAATTTAGTGTCCTAAAGAGATATTGTGGATGATCTCTTGGCTCTAGACTCAATAGTGCACATTTGGTTCCTATTCCGGAGACTAGGGAGAGGGTCTCCTTCTTCAATATCAACAATCTCTAAGAGAAAGTCAATAGATTATGTCGGTTCCCCGTGAGAATGAAACAAGCCCTTTTAAGAGGAACTTGAGTAGCTTGGGAAGTTTAGTGCAGTGCGTCACTGGGTCCATGACGTCTTGTCTTCAATACCAGTGTTACCTTAGTAACCACCAAGTAGCATATGTATTGAACTCGCTTTCTGCCCTAAGGTTGAATTATTGGAGGGCTATTTCTTTTCACCCTTTTTCACATACAGTTCTTTTTCATTCTTCAACCCCTTCAGTGCTTACCGAGACTTCATAACTAGAACCTTGTTGGGTTTATTCCAGTACTAGCTCTGTCTTAGTCCGCACTCTTCCCATATTCTCATTTTCTCCTTTTTTTCAATATACCTAAGGACTCTACACTATCTAGTGGATTGTCCCTGGGTAGATCCCTCCGGTTCTGGCGGATCGTGGGAACTAATACCTAACCTAACCATCCTTATAACACCATGCATAAAGTAAAATGGTCGGTCTTTTGGTACAGTTCATTCTTCCTTGAAACCAATTGAAAAATCATTTGGAAAAACAATCAAGGTACTTGTGATACGAGATCAAAGCATTTTGTACCTTAATAGTTTTGATCATTTTAGAAGTGCTCCCCCTCAATATGTGCATATGATTTAAAATTGTTTGGCACATGGAGGCAAGAGTTATTTGAAATAATTTCTTTGAAATAATTTCTTGATCACAATTTCCTTAGAAAAAGCCATTTGAATTTCTTTGGTAAAATTCTCCCCCTCAATATGTGCATAGGATATTTAAAATCATTTTATCACATAGAGGCAAGAGTTCTTTTGAAGCACATCCACGATCACAAAAGCCATTAAGAAAACCATTTGAATACTCAATCAAGGTACTTTATAAATCACTTTAAAAAGCTTTCGTACCTCGATAGTTTATTTGCTCCCCCTCAATATGTGCTTCAAGATTCGAAAGCGTTTAGCACATATGAGCGAGCAGTGTGCACAATTAAATCAAAACGATCACCTTTTATCAAATTTCGTTATTAAATCACAAATTCTCCCCCGATCAAAAATATCAAACCCTTTGAGATTTTGGATCCCAAGTGATTCAATTAGGTTTAGAAAACATGGGAGAAAATGTGGCCAGGTTTAAATACTCATCTTGTTTTTTTGGATAAATGCTCCCCCTCAACATGTGCATTATGTATTAGAAATCGTTTGGCACATGGAGGCAGGAGTGCCTTTAAAGGACTAAAACCAATTCCATTTAAACAAATTTGAGATTTAAATCACGATCTCTACCCCACTAAAAAATTTCAAACCTTTTGAGATTTGTGATCCCAGTTGATTTAAATCATTTAAAAGATTTTGGGGAAAGACGTGGCAAGATTTTATTTTGAAAAATGACAGATAAGGACCATTTTAAGACATTAAAGATTGTTAGTGTCAGGTATGATAGTTTTTAAGAGATCTTTTAGTAAAATAAAACAATTTCACTATCAAACAAGAACAGAAAAAATTTCATTTTAAAAGACCTTGATTCTAAAGAAAAAATCATACCATGACATAACATTAAATCTTTAGATCACCACTTATTTCGTACAAACGGACTCTTTTGAAGATATATTGTTTGAAAATATTTTAAATTAAATCACTCTCCCCCTCAATCGATGATCGAAGTCGATAATTGAGTGACTTAAATTTTGATAAAATGAAGTCCGGTGATTTTCAAAATTAAGTCCAATTAATTTTCAAAACAATATTTTCCATTTTCAAAACAATATTATTCAAAGTTTTAGAAAAATGGTATCATCACTACTTTTTCCTGCACAAGATACGTTAGGTGGTAGAGAAGCTTCCGTTGTTGTTGCTGTAGGGTTTGGAAGAAAAACCATCTGCTGATGCAGTGAGACTTCTTCTTACGTTGCATTTTGAATGCCAACTGAGGTCAAATTAAGCTCCGTTTCTTCAATCACTTAGAAGAAAACCAACTGCTGATGCAGTGAGACCTCTTACGTTGCATTTATGCCAACTCTCCATAGAAGTCCAATTAAGCTCCGTTTCTTCATCTGTCAACCCAAGATATAGTTACCCTTTCCTTTCGGCATCCAATTATCTTCAATTGTGGGATCCGGATCGGGAACATTCTTTTATACCAATATACCTGCATACGTTAGTGAACACACATACAAATATATGGTGGTCGACAACACCCAAACAACAATCGACTAATAAAAGTCAATTCAATATATCAATCAGTTCATATAAAGCATGGGAATAATGTGTTTCATCAAACTATAATCATCTAATCCTAACAATCATATCCTAAATTCCTAGTCCTTCGACATAGGCAAATATCATTTTTAATTAAGCACGTAGGATATTAAAGAAAGCCCGTTAGATGATATACATTTGAAAACATTATCCCCCTCAATCAGTGACTCAATTTTATAAGAGGTTTAAAAGCGCTGAAGTCATTGATTGAGTTTTCAACTTATACTAAAACTCTGAAACCGATAGATTTTTAAGCAACTTATTTTACCACCATTTTTGGAAAACAACAAATATTTTTCTGAAGAATTTTAGACGGAAAAACATTTGTGTAGGAACAGCAGTCCTTCGACATACTTTCCTCAAATTGTTTTAGGATAAGTGCACGAAATATTTGAAAATTGGTTTAGCGCAACACTTTCCTTTCTTTTGAAGAGCGGGTTGCTATCAGAAATAATAGCAAGCCATAGTTTTAAGCACGGGTTACAGTACGAAATAACTGTAAGCCATCATTTGAAGTTCTGTCAGAAATAAGTAAGCCATTTTTTTTTTTAAGACATGTTTTGAAAAGAATATTTACACCTCCTGCTCGAACTTCATCTATGGTCCCGTGCCATTATTGAATGACATTTCTAAGACCGTAGATGTTATCGATACCAGAAGACATGTCTTGATAACACAATATTTTTGGTATTTTTCAAATTTTCTGATTTTTATGGGTTTTTGTAGGTTTTATATTTTTCTATTTTTTTTGCAGGTTTTATATTTTTGTATTTGGTTTTTCTGAAAAATATATATACAAGGATAGAATAGATGATATAGTTAAAGAAGATGATGATACGAGTACCGAGATAAGGATATCGAACAGCCCCGTTGTAGAAGATAGAAGTCATCATCCCTAAAACTTTAACCACCAAAGCTTCCAAGACTCTTGAATCGAAGAGAGAGATTGAGCCACTTGAAAGTGAGACTTTGGCAGCTTCCCCCCAAACCGAAAATCCATGTGATGAGCAGATTCGAAGCTCTATTTCAAGCTTTCCTTAGCCAGGTGCACAGAGAAGCACACCATTATCATAAATCCCGCTGCTCCTTTTAAGACCGATAATCGAAATTCTCCATTCGGGGTTATATCATCCAATAGAACATCAGCAACGTTTCATCCCACACTTAAATAATCTTCTCAAATTTCTTTTCCACTGAGGTCTGAAGCAATCCATTCCAAAAAGTGTCAAGAGAACAATTCCCCCAAGTAGTTGAATTGAAGCGGTCAGTTTCTTTGTATAATGCTCAAGAACTCTCCCGAACACACATCATGAGGGGAATGAAAACACCTTCCCATGTTCACATTTTTCTTCCCGGATGATCGTGTATGAAGCTCAAGAACCAGAAGTACACCAATACCCAAGAGCTCTCCCGAATACACATCATGAGGGAATGAAAACACCTCCCCATGTTCACATTTTTCTTCCCTGATGATAGTGTATGAAGCTCAAGTATCCGAAGTATACCAATACCCAAGGAAGGAATAACGGATAACATTGAAGAAGCAGGCCAAGTCACTGATTATCTCTGCGGATGACAATCTTTGCGGATGTCAACTCCGGAATAAGTGATTATATCTCGAATCACGATTAAGCACTCAAGTGAAACAGCTGAGCATCCCCAATGTACACACTCTATCTCCCCTGATCATTGCGATACCATCGAAATCACCACACTAGTGTACCTCTTTTATCTTCAGAAACTTTATCTAACATCACTTCCCCCACGTAGTTGAAATACTAACACTAAACGCCTTGATGAGTAAAACCTTGAGTTTCTCTGCGGTCATGACATTTGTTTTCCGGGATATCTTCAATCACTTAGAAGAATTAAGTTCATCAAGTTTACTCGTCATGAGTCAAACCTTGAGTTTCTCTGCGGTAATAACACTTGTCTTCCCGGAGTATCTTCAATTACTTAGAAGTATTAAGTTCATCAAGTTTACTCGCGTTTAGGTGCTTGTCTCCTTACGCCTTGCTGGTTTTGACACTTCAGAATCAGCAACTCTTTGTAAGTCCGTATACTAGAAATATTTTGAGAAGAACATCATTAGCTCAGATGTATCTGTGAGAATCAACTTACTGAAGAATAACGTGAGCAAGTCTAATTAGGGATTAAATTTGGAATTTCAATCTCCCCCAATTAGTGCTCTCCCCTAAACTGACAATCTGTTTGATAAATGCCCAGATTAAGAAGAAGTCTTTAGATCGTTAAATGCAACTCGTCTTTTAGTCTTCTAACATGTAGCAGAAAATGTAGAACAGACTGAAGACTCGACCTTCTTCAAGATTGTGCAGTTGGAGAATAGATAGTTAACATCTTCAACTCACACCAAAAAGCATCCCACCAAAAAGCATCCCAATTAACTTACATCTTGCAAATCCCCTTAACTAAAATCCCTCACAATCAAACAAGAACAGAAAGATGTTCATCAAGGAAATCAGCAATCAGGCCACAACGAACACACAAGATGGTAACACCAAACTACCAATCACATCAAACAAGAACAGATAGATTGTTCGGAATCATCATGTTGATGTATACGTGAAGCATTAACCGGAAGCACTTTGTCGATAAACTCATCAATCCGAGTGAAGATGTCAACCAACGGCTCTTAGAAGAGAAAAACTCCATGTGAAGATGACCCGATAAGAAGAAGCTCGGTTCTTACATGAGTTTAGAGCCGTATGACGATTTATATTCTCAAATATCAATCAACAATGCAAAAAATTCACACTTCTTCTCCCCCTCAAGAATTTCATACGGAGATGCCATTCTTGATTAAACAAGTGAACATCATCCAAATGTAGTCTATTCACACTTCTCCCCCGCAAAATTAGCACAGGATGTCGCCATCGTCATTATAGTTGAGAAAGTGGTTTCAGAAAACAATCAACAGTAGCCCGGTTCACTTGATGACTGAAGCGCATGGAGAAAGCATGAAGCATGTTGATGAGAATGGTCATAGTTGAGAAGATTTCTCTTCTTCAGAAGTTAAAGCGCACTGACACCTACACTTTTCTTTTCTTTGAGGAACGAGGCTTGAACTATTGTGTTCAAACGTCATAAGAAGATTTCTCTTCTTCAGAAGATAATGCGCACTGAAACGTACACATTTCTTTTCTTTGGAGTATGAGGCCTGAACTGATGTGAACAGACGTCATAATCTCTCTCTTTTCAATCTCTTTTGGCAAAGCATGTAATCAACCCCATTATCATTCAGTAGGCTCTTTGTGGTGACAACAGATAGAGAAAGCCCAATATGATGAACTTGACCCTGAAGTAAACTAACCCGAACTTGTGACTTAAACTTGCACATATGTAACAAAGAGCGGTGCCGATTTCCATTAGCATCTCTAAGTACTCTCTATGTACTCTATACTCTTCAACCAACCAACCATCAAGTATAAGACGTACATTACCTCTTGAAAATCCACAATAGAATGTGACACTGAGCACTACAACGTAACTCCTTAAAGTGATAGTTATTTTGTGGTGGTATGAGCCCAATTCCCCCAAGTGGTAAAAGAAAAGGTAAAAGACACCCAACAATAACTAGATTTCCAAGTCTTTGTTTTTGATAATAAGCTCGAACAAGGATCATGAAGAATCTTCATCCAACCATCCCCGATACCTTCAGATACTAAGTACACTCGCCCGTAATAATTCACTTCAACCTCAAATAAATAATACTGAATTAACGCTGTTGTCACATCTTCTGATTAACTGCTCAAATCTAGCCTTCTTTGACATTTAAGCGAACTTAGATAATGGTTTCATCCCTACCATGGTATAAGCACATAACCCATTAAACCAAGTAATAACCAAACTGCCATGACGAATATCCAAACACACATCCAATTCATGAAGTACACCCGTTTATCCCTTCTTCGAAACAGAAAACGTAGCACCAGCATCAAATAAGATCACGAAATACACTTTTCTTTCTCCAAGATGGTTCCATCAATACGGGATTTTACAATTCTATGGTTTAAACCGAGAAATAGGTTCTTTCGCGGGATTTTACAAAACCAAGAATAAACCGCAAGATAGATCCGGAAATGCACTTTACTAATACCAGGATGTTTCCATTGTCACGGGATTTTACAAGTCTATGATTTAAACCGAGAAATAGATTCTTTCGCGGGATTTTACAAAATCAAGACAAAACCGTAAACAATGTCAGCTTGAATGTGTTATAACAACTTTGGTTTCAGTGAGTTTCTGTTTTAGGGGAATGTGCAGCGGTTCATCAACGGTTCATTATCCAACATCATCAAAATCAACAACCATCCAATAAACACTTTGGTAAACACATCATTCACTCATTCTGTCGGCTGTTGCTGTGACCACATGGTGAAGTAAACCCGATATGTCAAACTTGATCATGAAGTAAAATTTCCTCAGATTTGTTACTTAAACTTGTACTAATCCTTGTGAAGAAGAAACGGTGTACCCAATGTACAAAACCTCTTGACATATCCTCAACTGCGTGAGACACCGAAGTGATAGCTACGTTGTGGGTAAATCGAAAAAGAATCACAACCGTAACTAAATAGCCAAGTCTTTATCACACACTATAACAGCCCAAACAAGTCATCTTCGCGAAATGGTAGAAAGAAAGAAGACGAAAGTAAGTAAACACCCCCGGAAATCCTCACTTCAAATCCAAATGAGAAATACCGTCCAAACTACCCCGTAGTCAACATTTTCAATAAACACTTCAAGCTGTGACAAAATATTCTTCGTGAAGATGTTTACATCAAAGTGTCAAATTGTATAACCCAACGAGTCTCATCATCAAATCACATCATACACTAAATCTCATTATCAAATCTCGTCGACAATACTCATTAAATTGCACATCTCATATTATCCAAACCTCATATTTGTCAATTCTCATATGTTCAAATCACGCATTAGCGATCCAATTTTGAGAAGCCAATCAGTCATCATTCAAATCCAAGTCTTTACCAATACAAACACATTCAATTTACATTCAAGCACACTTTAGTTTCAACAATCAAAGCCCAAGACTTAAGATCCAAAACCCGGTCACAATATTCGGCTCATAAAATAATCTTATTAGTTACCAAATAAAATATGTTCATGAAGGGATAAAGGTACTTAAAAAATGATGTGTTCAAGGTAAATCCTGTAATCTACACGTAACATGTATACCCAAAATAGCGAAGGCACATTTAGATCATGATATAATGAGTTCCGTTTATATCATGTGACAAGATAGACAGATGCATATATGTGATATACCGGATGCGATCCAAAATGGTGGTCACAACAATAAGTTAGTGTTCACACTCAACCCCTTCAATAACAAACGAGGCCCAGTCATGTCCATTACACCCAAATCAAAATCTGGTCCAACCCAAAGAACACACGGCCCAACCAAATCAAAATCCGATCCAAATGAAACACACAAAACCGGTTTAAATCATATGTCAACTCTCATCACATGGGTATATATAATACTTACTTAACACATCCAAACCCTAATCCCTCTCCAAAAAATCCGCCCCCATCTAAACATTTCAGCAACCCAAACCCTAATCACTTCTCAAAAACAAACGTCTACCTCTCCTTATTTCTCCCAAAGTAGATTAAAAGAGAACGAATCAAAAAAAACTCAGACAAATCCGCCCTTCCTCCTCATCTATTTTCAGTTAATCATCATCCAATCATTATCAAATAATCACAATCATCTGATTCTGTATACACAACGCATCAACAACAAGACCTCGCCACAGGGATGGCTCGAGGGTCCATTGAAGGTTACAAAGATGTATGCCACAGGGTTGGTAAGAGATAGATAACCAATTTCAAGAACGAACCCAGGTACGTTACATATCATTCATGATGTTCACGAATCAAAGAGGATGTGTTAACATAATTGTTATCAATTCCTTTTTACATTCGGATATTAACAAAAAAGTATTTTTGATCCATGAGGCATAAGTCTTTTGTGAATAGATCAAAGGATCTAAGTGTTTGATGAACCAAACACGAAAGACATAAAGCTGAGATCTTGATTTATTTGAGTCGAGTCTTGTTTTCCTTTTTAATGAAAGTCTTTAGTCGAAAAGAAAAGAAGATAGTACATACATGTATTGATCTTACTTTTGAGTTTTCGTATATTAAGAAGAGGCTTGATATCTTACAAAGATCAATGAAGGAAAGTCAAGACTGAGATCAACTTGTAATTAGGTTTTGAGTCTTGGTTAAGATGTAGATGTGTATTTGTCTTGATATGTTGTCTTGGATCTGTGATGATGATACATTCGTGTGTATAGACCCATGGTGGTCTTGATGGTTTTCATGTAAGCACGAATAGAATCTGAGATTAGTAGTTGATGGTTTTTCATTATGAATTTGGTTTTGTACTCATGGACTGATGATGTTAAGCACTGAGGTCGAGTCGTTTATGAAATAAAGTGTATGTGGTCGTGGTCATACAATCTTCTCATCTTCTTCTTTCTGGCAAGTCGCTAGACCTTAGGATTAGAACCAAGTCGCTAGCTAATGAGCCAAGTCGCTAGCATAGCCAACTCGCTAGCATAGCCAACTCGCTAGCATAGCCAACTCGCTAGCATAGCCAAGTCGCTAGCATAGCCAACTCGCTAGCATAGCCAATTCGCTAGCATAGCCAAGTCGCTAGCAGCAGTTGACTCAATAGTCAACTCGCTTTGAAAACATTGTATCTGGACATCTTGTAAGAACAACTCGCTAGCATGAATATATGAGTTTTCCGATGAGTTTTTCCGACTGCTTTTCCGGCCAGCTCCAAATAAACCCAGAAAAGTTGCATAAAAGATGATACTTTTTGACTGTTTTGACCATGAAAAGTTACCAGAAAACCATTAAGACCACAAATATATGACCATATTGACTATTTAGACCATTTTGACCACAGTAACAACCATTTGACCATCATAACATACACCATGTTTGGTACAAAATATTGTTTGGACAATAAAATACGACACAGAAACTGTAAAAACATGCTTATTAGTTGACCAAACAAGAGGATAGTGAAACATGTAAAAACAGTTAACCACACGTATACACTAAAAACAGATTTCCGACCAACATAAAGTACCAAAAAATAGCATACAAACATGAATCGAAACCATAGTAAATCATCAAAACACAACAACCTTGGCTCTGGTACCAATTGTAAGATCTTTATTTTATTGTGTTGATGATTCGGGTGGTCTTGGATGATCAAAATACATGTTTGCCATAGTTAGAGAGTTAGTAGAGAGAGAGAGAGTGTTCTTGCTAGAGGTTTACACAAAGTATGAAATATTAGATTAATGAAGAAGCACCACCCCTTCCATGGATGGAAGGGGTATTTATAGTTACAAACATAACGACCTCCTATCGGCCTGTGGATCATGTATACAGTGGGTAAAGACCCGTCCTTCCTCCACGGTGTTACACTACGCTAAACTAAACTAATAACTAACTAATAAACTGATAAATAACATAACTAACGACAAGTCTACGAGCTAACTTATGCTAGATAATATTTGGGGTGACTGACTCTTCACTATGGAATTTTCTAATTCCTAACAGAATGCTTTTAATTCCTACTAATCTAAGGGCGATCCTCACATTTTGGGTGGAATTTAGGTGGTAAAGGGTTTTTGTGCTAGTCATGCAACTTCCTATCCGTGAGACGCTTTTGTTAAGACTAATGGCCCACTCCTATATGTCATGAAAAATTTTAAATTTGGTGCCAAAATTACCCTAACCGACATTTTCTCATGGTTTATTACACAAATGCAATTGGACAAAGCAAATAATCAAGGATAAGCATAGTTTCAAAGTTCCCGTTTTATTTTCCCTCCCTACACTTAAACTGAACATTGTCCCCAATGTTCCCCGAAAGTATCAAAGTTATGATAATGGTAGGTAATGAAAAACGAAAGAAACTAGTACTCCCCTGATTAGATCGGTAGGATCCGTGTGTGAAGTAGTGGTTAAATCCTTTCCAAGAAGATTGTGTGCGTGAAAAGCTCCTTCCAATCTTTTGTTTCTTCTTCTTGATAAATGAAACCTGAACATTTGAAGAAAACAACGAAACCTTCGCGTAAAATCGGCGGTAATAATATATATAAGACTCTACTCAACTAGGATATAATGCTTGTGGAATGGATGTTTACAGAATTTCTGGAAAATTAAGACCGGAAAATTCCAAAATTTATAAGTAGCTCGAAAACGAGAAAAAAGTAATCGATATTTTTACTCCTTCCTCCCGTCGGGTTGCAATCTGACGCCGTCAAGTTATCCTGACAAAAACTGGTCTGCGATTTTCTGGAAAAAATTATGGAAAATTTATATCTTTAGAATCTGGAAAAATTTCTGCAAAACATCCATTATGACTCGATACAAGCATTTGACTCGAACAAACACACATATATATCTTTTAATGAATTGCTATTCTCATGTTTACGTTTCTTTTGAAAACGTGTGTAATCCTCCCTACACTTATCCTTTATGTAAAATACCTTTATATGCAATTAAGACGAGGTTAAAAACAAAATAAAGCATTTTTACAAATTTAAACATGAGAATAAACAATTAATAAAAGATATATGACACTAACAAGCAAACAATTAAGCATGGGTTGCCTCCCACGAAGCGCTTTTCTTTATTTAAGAGTCTTGTAGCTAGACTCGTAGTCGTGCTCCTACGTTTTCCTTCTCTTAGAGGCCCATTCTATTATCTCAACTCTATTTTCATCATGAATATATTCAGGGCCCAACTCTAGACAAGCGGTATAGCGAATCTTGTCTTCCCAATCAACTTCAAAGGCCGGAATGCTATCTACATCGAGATCATCAATACCCTCAAACTTCTTATTTTTGTAGGGCATTATATACTTAACACATTCGGTCCCATTTGAGAATTTGACTATTCCTTTCTCTTGATCATAAACTGATGAGTGCGTATTCACTCATCATTTTAAGTCAAATCTGAGCTGCAAAACATCTAAAAACACTTCGAAATGCATCAAAATACTGAAAATATCTCAAAATTGTGTTTTATATGTTTCAGATGCAAAATGTTTAAAATCAGATGAAAAACGAACAAAGTTTGCATAATTGGCAGTTTCAGTCCCCCGACTTTCAAAAATTGACAGAAATAGTCCCTGAGCACGTATTTTAAAAAGAAAAGTCACCAAAGGTCCTTTTGAAATCATAAGTTGTCATAATTAGTCCTTTGGTGAAAATTTCAAAAGTTTGAGAAATTACAGAGTGATCCCTGGAATTTCGGATGTTACACATTTGGTCCCTAAATGTTTAATGGGTTTCATATCTAATCCATTAGTCCATATTACCTACCAAGGCCCAAAAATAATAACAACCAACCCAACCCAATATCTGTGACCCGGCCTAACCCCACCCATACCCGGTCAAGTAATATCAAAACCCACCCAATCCCCCTCTGTCTTCCCCCAATGTCTTCCCGCCCAATCCACAAACCCTAGAACACAGTATCCTAAGTTTCTTTCTCTCCTCCCCAAACACTCCAACCCTCCTTCTCTCTTTTACCCAAATCTCACCATACCCTAAACCACCTTCAACCTTTTACCCAGTTTCCCACAAATCCCAAACCCACTTTCATTTTTTCCAGCTCATTCAAATAGCCATGTCACCAATCTTTGCTTCAAAAGTACCCATGGATGGCTCAGATTGTTCACAAGATGTACCTAATTGATCAAAGGTCGAGATTGAAGGAAAGAAGCACAAGTGAAGACAAGCTCAAGAGTTGAAGACTTAGTAGTTTTAGTATAAATAGGAACCTTGTAAGCCATTCATTGGCACCCCTAGTTTTTAGAAAAAAAATTTAGCTTTAAATGTTTTTTTTTAATATCCTGTTGTAATGTTGTTTTTAGTCAATGAAAAGTTCTTTTTATTTAGTCTCATATCTCTAAATTCTATGTTAGTATTTGAAAGTTGCTAAGGTTTTGAGTTCAAAAAAAAATCAAGGTGTTAGGGGTAAAGCAGTGTACAAAAGAGAAAAAAAATCAGTAAAGGGGGTGTTTGTTTGAGTTAAAAGAATGGTAAAATACCTGCTTGTACCCGTTTGACTTCTAAAGTCAAGGTCTCTTTTAGTCTAAATCAGTTTTAAAAGCAGGTAGTTAAGTATCAAGCTTTGCAAAAGATTTTGGTCACAAAAATAAAAATAGTTTCTCACTGTTATTTGAGCTGCTGTTCATAAGCAATCTTATAGCTTATTGGGTACTCAAATGTTGTAAATGTGGTTTTTCCTTAATCTTCATGAGCTCAACTTAGTTTTTGTCCAACTTATGTGCATCTCTGATCTTCTTTAGCTCAGTTTTAATTGAAGTTTAAAACTTTCCATTTGCAATTTTTTGTTTTTCTCAGCAAGCAGGTTCCAAAGGACCACTGTGTACAGCTTATTTATAAGTCATGTGTGAAATTGCCCTCCCAATCTGCTTTTTGTGAATCTCCACTAGTCTAACCATGTCTTTGCAGTTTGAACTTGCTTGGAAGCTAACCAATCAGCTGTGAATAAGCTTAAAATAGGCCCCCACCAGCTGTTTGCGCCTGCATCTCAAAGCCACAGGTTCCATTTTGTTTTTTTTTTTTTGTCTTTCTCAAGTTAGCTTATAGGTAGAATTGGGTAGCTGGTTTAGGTTTCTTAGGATTGATTTAAGTGCTCTTAGTTTAGCTACTATAGGATTAGCTATTCCCTATTTGTTAGGAGCTTATTTTCTCATTAGCTTTTTGTCCCAGTTTAGAGCTTAGTATTCCCTAGCTTAAATTGTGCCAACTGTTTTCCTTTAGTTAAGTGTTTTAGCTTATTAGATTAAGACCAACTTGGTTAGTTTTTTTGATCTCCACTGTTAGCTTGTTAAGATTTACTACTTGTTGGTTAAGTACAGGATTCTTAAAGGGGTGTTTGGTTTTCCTTAAGCCTTAGCACATCTCAAGTTTCAAAAGGTTTTTGGTTGCTCACTGTTACAATCAGTCACTTATAAGCTGTTTATAAAGCTTATTGTGAGTTTACAAAGCATAAGTCTTTCACAAAGTTCATAGTTTAATCTTACTTTCTAAATTTGCAAAAGAGTGTTTGGTTTGAATCTGTCAAAAAGGGGGTGTTTGTTTCTGTCCAAACTGAGGACAATAAGCTGTTCCTATAAGCTTATTGGTACTTTTTCAAAAGTCAAGTTTTTATAAAAGTCCTTTGTTTTTATCCTAACTTCAGTTGCAAAAAGAAAAAGTTGAAAAAAAATGTTCGCAAAAAAAACTGACGTGGGTGGGACTTGAACCCACGCCACTCAGCTCACAACCAACACACTTACCAGCGCCCTTGGGACTTGTCTCATTCAAACTTTGCATCATTTAATACATAAGGGTTCTTGGCAGTGTGTGGTTTAAGCTCTTTTGAGCTTATTTCCAGCTTATTCCTCAAAGTAACCACCACCTTTTTCATTTTTCCTCGAATCAGTATTTCCTTAAGTATTTTTTGTTAAATTTTCAGATTTTTCTTGATTAGTTTAGTATTTTTAATAATTTAATTAGCGTTTAATCGTTTTTAATTCGTAGAAATTAATTTAAAAGTCGAAAAAAATATTCCGCTTTTTCCTAAAATCATTTTTAGTCAAATAGAACGTAGGAAAATTGGTTTCACACCCGTAGCCCTTAAATTTCAAAACTTTTACATTTATGGCTCGGGTTGTTTGACCGTTTTTACGTTTTTGCGTTTTAGCACCATAGGACTTAGTGTAACTTCGTTTTATCATTCCTTAGGATTAGTGATAGTTTATTTTTAGTTATTTAGGGTTCCCTTGCCTTAATTACCTTCCCTTTAATTAATTTATAGAATTCGTAACCAAATCCAAATCATTAAAATCCAATTCAAGTTCAAATCACGAAACTCAACGAATCCTTCCATTCACACCTCGTTGGGACACGACCCGGGAAATCACTTTCCGGAATCACTTTTATCACACCCGTGAGATTTGGCACGTTGACCTTTTTCCTAAAGGGTTAATTTGTCGAATTTTACGGTTATTTTGATATACGTTGATATTGTGTTTTTCACCACTCACTTCACAACGAATCAAATTTTGGCGCCGCTGCCGGGGAGGTGTGTTGCGACAATATCGTGATTTTTGCGATTAGTGACTTGAAGAACCTTCCTCGTGAAGTTATTGTTTTATAAAAATACAAAAATACAAAAATATTTTTCTTTTCTTTGTATATATATGTAAAAGATTAAAAATACAAAAAGATTTTCCTTGTTGTTTTAAATAAATAGAAGACACAATCAATATAACATTCTCAACTGAGGTGTTATCATTATAAGTTCCCGAACCAAAGATTTAAAACTTGCCTTTGTGTCGCTCGTGTTTTGGTTTACTTTTATCGGTTTAACAAACTGTGTGAGGGGTATAAGGACGGCCTGACATTAAATTGCGGCTGTAAAGAGACGGGTTTTTAATAAGCTTCGCGCTGACCTACAAAGTCTCTCCGCTCCTTTGTGCGTTTTACTTGTAGAAGTGATCATTTCACGTGGGATTATTGGTTTAAGTTCACTGTTGTTTTGCCTCGGTCTTGTTTTAATTGAAAGTGTTGTTTTTGGAAGTGCATGCGCACTCGCTCTCAAGCTCGTAGACGTAACCGTAACCAAGCAAACGTACCTGAGATACGTACCGTCGAACAAATCACAATGACACATAACCAAGGGAACGGACCTCGAGTCCCAGCACTGATCCACAAGATCCAGCTCCCGATCTCCGAACAATGGAGGAGCTTTGCCAACCCACGATGGATGGACGGGGCGGTCCAATTGCCCCGGTCAACATCGAGGCCACGGATTTTGGACTTAAGCATCACATGATTCAACAAGTCCAAAGTTTTTGTCAATTTCACGGATCACCGGGTGACGATGCCAACAAGCATCTCGACAAATTTCTCACCGTCACCCAAAGTATGAAGCAAAATGGGGTCACCGATGACGCCCTTCGCTTATACCTCTTTCCATATTCCTTGACGCTTCATGCCACCGCATGGTTTGATCGTCTTCCCAAAAATTCAATCCATAGTTTCGACGAAATGATCTCCAAATTCTTGGCAAAATATTTTCCACCGTCGATGGTGACGAAACTACGGAATGAAATCAGTAATTTTCGGCAGCATCCCGATGAGTCCTTATTTGAGGCATGGGAACGCTATAAGCTTTCGATTGATCGATGTCCGAACCACAATATGTTGCTTGTCACCCAAATAGATACATTCTAT
Organism: Chrysanthemum makinoi; assembly: GCA_910596185.1. Lineage (NCBI taxonomy): Eukaryota > Viridiplantae > Streptophyta > Magnoliopsida > Asterales > Asteraceae > Chrysanthemum > Chrysanthemum makinoi. The sequence continues at coordinate 160,720,239 of OU343218.1, forward strand.
AACGGGTTAACATTGAGACATCGTGACACGATTAATGCTGCTGCCGGTGGTACCTTTATGAAAAGGCGACCCGAAGAGTGTTATGATCTCATTGAAAACATGACTGCCCACCACAATTATTGGGATTCCTCAGCCGAGAGGAGTGAGTCAAGGAGATCTACCACCCTTCCTCTTCGAATTCACGACTCTAACCAAAAAAATTGAAGAAATATCCACTGCCGTGCTTAAAATGAGTCAAAATAACAACAATCAACAAGTGAATGTCGTAAACAAGAGTTGTGAAACTTGTGGTGGTCCACACCCTTATTTTGAGTGTCCAGCCTCCGGTGGCTTCACTCAAGAGAGCGTTTATGCCGCTTCGGGTTCCTACAATACGAGAGGTAATTCCTACCAACCGCAAGGGGACCGAAACCTTCTCAGCTATCGTTCTAACAATTTCCTTGGACCACCAGGGTTTAATCAAAATCAGAACAATCAAAATGTGCAAAATAGAAATAATCAGTTCAATCAAAATCGAGTCGAATCGAATTTTCAAAATCAACATCAAGGTTTTCAAAATCAAGGAAATTTCAATCAAAACCGATTCCAAGCTCCTCAACAAAATGTGCATGCCCAGCCTCCTCAAGCTTCCATTGACATTGCTAATTACATCAAAAGCAATGAAGCTAAGATGGCATCCATGCAAAATCAAATTACCACTTTGAAGAATGATTTCACTTCCGAGCTTAGAGCTACTAGCAACAAAATTGATCAATCTCAAAGCAAGATTGAAAGCATGTTTGCTAGTCTCATGAGTCAAAAGAATCAAGCTTCAACTTCGGGTGCTCTTCCGAGTAATACCATTCCTAACCCAAAGGGTGAATTGAATGCTATTGCCACCCGAAGTGGTAAGTCTTATGAGGGACCCTCGATGCCTAATCCTTCTCCGGTGAGGGATGTGGAGCGAGACCCCGAGGTATCAAAGGACAAGGTGCATAACTCAAGCCCACGAAGTACCGCACAAGTCCAACCTCCGGTGGTCTTACCTCCAATTCCGGAACCCGTTGTTCCGATGACCACTCCTAAGCCTTCACTTCCTTATCCTTCAAGGCTTAATGATCAAAAACTCCGTGATAAAACTAGTCAACAAATGGAGAAGCTTGTCCAAATCTTTCAAGATTTGCACTTCGAGATTAGTTTCGCGGACGCTCTTCTTCTTATGCCAAAGTTCGGTCCAACAATCAAGAATTTGTTGAATAACAAAGAAAAGATTTCCGAGATGGCTAAAACTTCTTTGAACGAAAATTGTTCGGCGGTTATCCTCAAAAAGCTTCCCGAAAAGTTAGGAGACCCCGGAAAATTTCTCATCCCATGTGATTTTCAAGGCATAGTTCAATGCTCCGCCCTGGCCGATCTTGGCGCTAGCATTAACTTGATGCCACACTCCATGTGGAAAAAGCTTTCATTACCTCCGCTTACACCAACATGTATGATCCTCGAGCTTGCGGACCGTACAAGTTCTCGTCCGCTAGGTATCGCCGAGGATGTATTTGTGAAAGTAGGCAAGTTTCATTTCCCCGCCGACTTTGTTGTTGTCGAATTTGATGCCGATCCCCGAGTACCCCTCATCCTTGGGAGGTGCTTCTTAAAAACGGGTCGGGCATTGATCGATGTTGATGAAGGGGAAATTACTTTGCGGGTAAACAAGGAAGCCGTTACCTTCAATCTCAATCAAGTTACAAAATACTCCCCCAATTATGAAGACAATTCCGTCAACAAAATTGATGTCCTTGACATTGTGTCGGAGGAGTATTCTCAAGAAATTCTTGGATTCTCGAGTGGCAATCCCACTTCGGTTGATCCTATTGTTGCTCTCTCTTCCCCTCCCCTCACTCCGTTTGAGGGAAGTGACTTTATTTTGGAAGAGATTGAAGCATACTTGGCTAGTGATTCTGTTCCATGGGAAATTGATCACGCTCCCATCGACATTGAGGAGATATACTTCTCATCAAGAAGTTGCTCAATGAAGATCCTTCATCACTCCCTCCTCAAGAACTTCATAAAGAGGAAATCAAAACAATTGAAAAATCGAATGATCCTCCCGAGGTTGAACTTAAGGACTTACCACCTCATCTCGAGTATGCATTTTTGGAGGGTGACAATAAATCACCCGTCATCATTGCTAAGGACTTGAGTGAGGATGAAAAAGCCGCTCTCATAAAGGTTTTGAAGTCACACAAGCGAGCCATCGCTTGGAACCTTTCCGACATCAAGGGTATTGACCCGAGATTTTGTACGCACAAAATTCTCATGGAAGATGACTTCAAACCGGCGGTTCAACACCAAAGAAGGGTGAATCCTAAAATTCATGAGGTTATCAAAGCGAAAGTCATAAAACTTCTCGATGCCGGATTGATTTACCCTATCTCGGATAGTCCTTGGGTTAGCCCCGTTCATTGTGTGCCCAAAAAGGTGGCATTACCGTTGTTGAAAATGATGAAAACGAGTTGATTCCTACTCGATTGGTTACGGATGGCGTGTTTGCAGTGACTATCGAAAGTTAAATGAAGCCACCCGTAAAGACCACTTTCCATTACCTTTCATGGACCAAATGCTTGAGAGATTAGCAGGAAACGAATACTATTGTTTTCTCGATGGTTTCTCGGGTTACTTCCAAATACCCATTGACCCACAAGATCAAGAAAAGACCACATTCACATGTCCTTATGGAACATTTGCTTACCGACGCATGCCTTTTGGCTTATGCAATGCTCCCGGTACATTCCAAAGGTGTATGATGGCCATTTTCCATGACATGATCGAAAAGACTATGGAAGTCTTTATGGATGATTTTTCGGTCTTTGGGGATTCTTTTCAAAAATGTCTCTCCCATTTGGACAAGATGCTTGAACGTTGTGAAAACACGAATCTTAGTCTAAATTGGGAGAAATGTCACTTTATGGTCAAAGAGGGCATTGTCCTTGGCCATAAGATTTCTAAGAGCGGGATTGAGGTTGACAAGGCCAAAGTCGATGTCATTTCAAAATTACCTCCTCCCACAACCGTCAAAGGAGTTAGAAGTTTCCTTGGTCATGCCGGATTTTATCGTCGTTTCATTCAAGACTTCTCAAAGATATCCTGGCCTATGACCCGACTTCTTGAGAAAGATACTCCTTTCATCTTCTCTAGTGAGTGCATTGAAGCTTTTCAAACTCTTAAGAAGAAGCTCACTGAAGCACCAATTCTAGTTGCCCCCGATTGGGAATTACCATTTGAGCTTATGTGCGACGCAAGTGATTTCGCCATAGGTGCCGTTTTGGGGCAACGAAAATCAAAACATTTCCAGCCTATACATTATGCTAGCAAAACTTTGACCGAAGCTCAAGCACATTACACTACGACGGAGAAAGAATTACTAGCCGTGGTGTATGCTTTCGAGAAATTTCGGCCATACTTGATCTTGTCCAAAAGCATAGTGTATACGGATCACTCAGCTCTCAAATATCTCTTTGCTAAGCAAGATGCAAAGCCGAGATTGCTCCGATGGGTTCTCCTCCTACAAGAATTTGATATCATCATCCGTGATAAAAAAGGAGCAGAAAACCTAGCGGCTGATCATCTCTCTCGTCTTGAAAATCCACATCAAGGTGTGCTCGAGAAAAAGGAAATAAATGAAACGTTTCCTCTCGAGACTCTTAATGTGGTATCTCATCATGAAAATTCGAGTACCCCTTGGTTTGCCGACTTTGCAAACTATCATGCGGGTAACTTTGTTGTGAGAGGGATGTCGTCCCAACAAAAGAACAAATTCTTCAAAGATGTTAAGCATTATTTCTGGGACGACCCCTTCTTGTTTAAGGTTTGTGCGGATCAAGTCATCCGACGGTGTGTTCACGGCCAAGAAGCCGATGAAATTCTCAAGGCTTGTCATCATGGACCCACGGGGGGACATCATGGCCCGAACTACACCGCCAAGAAAGTGTTTGATTCCGGTTTCTATTGGCCCACGATTTACAAAGATGCCCATGACCTCGTCAAATCTTGCGACTCTTGCCAACGTCATAGCAACATCTCTAAAAGAGATGAAATGCCTCAAAATGCCATTCAAGTGTGCGAGATCTTTGACGTATGGGGCATCGACTTTATGGGTCCGTTCCCGTCTTCTCGAGGGAACAAGTATATACTCGTGGCGGTCGATTACTTGTCCAAATGGGTGGAAGCGAAAGCGCTCCCCACCAACGACGCCAGAGTAGTTGTGAAGTTTCTAAAGTCTCTCTTTACCCGTTTCGGAACTCCCCGTGCCATCATTAGTGATCGCGGTACGCACTTTTGCAACGACCAATTCGCAAAAGTCATGCTTAAGTATGGTGTCACTCACCGTCTTTCTACCGCGTATCACCCCCAAACTAGTGGGCAAGTGGAAGTTTCGAATCGTGGTTTGAAAAGAATCTTGGAGAGGACCGTAGGTGAAAATCGTGCCTCTTGGTCGGACAAACTTGAAGATGCACTTTGGGCCTTCCGTACCGCTTTCAAAACACCCATCGGGTGTACTCCTTACAAGCTTGTATACGGAAAGGCGTGTCATCTCCCGATCGAGCTCGAGCACAAAGCCTATTGGGCCTTGAAGCATGCTAATTTTGACCTTAAGTCCGCGGGTGATCACCGGAAAGTTCAACTCAATGAATTAAATGAACTCCGTGATCAAGCCTATGAGAATTCGTTGATTTATAAAGAAAAGACAAAGAAGATCCATGACTCAAAGATTAAGAACCGCGTTTTCAACGTTGGTGACCGAGTCCTTCTTTTCAATTCTAGATTGAAAATCTTCTCGGGGAAATTTAAGACCCGTTGGACCGGTCCATTCACCATTGCCAAAGTTTTTCCATATGGCACCGTCGAGTTATCTCAAACCGACGGACCAAACTTCAAGGTGAATGGACATAGATTGAAACATTATTTTGGAGGGGACATACCATCCTTGGTTGTCCCGGATCTACAAACTTTCCCCATGAACCAATGAATGCGGGGATCGAGTCAAGCTAGTGACTCGGTTAACAAAAACAGTAGCACGCTATATGGGTTTTCACCCGTATTTCTGACTCCTTTCTACTTTCTACCACCCTAGTGTGGGGGGGGGTTGCCCCACATGTTTTGTATATAAGTCTTTCTAAAAAAAAAAAAAAAAATCATCTTTCTAAATAATGGCCGTAGTATTTCCCTTTTATGTTCTTAGTTTCGGCATAACCGCCGGTACTTTGAATATTGAGGGCAATATTCATTTCTAGTGTGGGGGGGAATTCTCGCGAATTTTATCATGTATTATCCACCCAATTCCCCCGTTTTTGGCCAAAAATTTTTTTTGGAGTAAGTGTTTTACACTTTCTCATTTGGTTATCAGTCCGCCATGTCTGTAAGACAAAAGGATTGGCTAATCCAAGAGCAAACGGCTCTTGGTAAAGATTTATCAAATCCGTTGACGGCTTGCAATTTGCCCAAAATTGTATGGTATTCAGCTCACCATATCCTAAATAGTGAAGAGTTGGCTAGCCCGCAAGTTTATGGCTTGTGGTAAAGGCAGTGGAAAATCCATAATTGGTAATCAGCTCACCAAAGATAATATTGATAATTTATCTAAGAGTTGGCTAGTCCAGAAGGGTACGGCTTCTGGTAAAGACAAATCAAAACCGTTGAAAGCTGGTGATTTGCTCAAAATCATATGGTTATCGGTGTACCATGGTTCTTACTTGAACTGAAACATTTGGCTACTCCAGAAGTAATGGCTTTTGGTAAAGAGACTCAAATCCATTAAGTTTTCTCAAAATATTGCTAGGGACTAGCAATGTTTTAGTGTGGGGATTTGATGAGTGCTTATTCACTCATCATTTTAGGTCAAATCTGAGATGCAAAACATCTAAAAACACTCCGAAATGCATCAAAATACTGAAAATATCTCAAAATTGTGTTTTATATGTTTCAGATGCAAAATGTTTAAAATCGGATGAAAAACGAACAAAGTTTGCATAATTGGCGTTTCAGCCCCGACTTTCAAAAAAAATGACAGAAATAGTCCCTGAGCACGTATTTTAAAAAGAAAAGTCACCAAAGGTCCTTTTGAAATCATAAGTTGTCATAATTAGTCCTTTGGTGAAAATTTCAAAAGTTTGAGAAATTACAGAGTGATCCCTGGAATTTCGGATGTTACACATTTGGTCCCTAAATGTTTAATGGGTTTCATATCTAATCCATTAGTCCATATTACCTACCAAGGCCCAAAAATAATAACAACCAACCCAACCCAATATCTGTGACCCGGCCTAACCCCACCCATACCCGGTCAAGTAATATCAAAACCCACCCAATCCCCCTCTGTCTTCCCCCAATGTCTTCCCGCCCAATCCACAAACCCTAGAACACAGTATCCTAAGTTTCTTTCTCTCCTCCCCAAACACTCCAACCCTCCTTCTCTCTTTTACCCAAATCTCACCATACCCTAAACCACCTTCAACCTTTTACCCAGTTTCCCACAAATCCCAAACCCACTTTCATTTTTTCCAGCTCATTCAAATAGCCATGTCACCAATCTTTGCTTCAAAAGTACCCATGGATGGCTCAGATTGTTCACAAGATGTACCTAATTGATCAAAGGTCGAGATTGAAGGAAAGAAGCACAAGTGAAGACAAGCTCAAGAGTTGAAGACTTAGTAGTTTTAGTATAAATAGGAACCTTGTAAGCCATTCATTGGCACCCCTAGTTTTTAGAAAAAAAATTTAGCTTTAAATGTTTTTTTTTAATATCCTGTTGTAATGTTGTTTTTAGTCAATGAAAAGTTCTTTTTATTTAGTCTCATATCTCTAAATTCTATGTTAGTATTTGAAAGTTGCTAAGGTTTTGAGTTCAAAAAAAAATCAAGGTGTTAGGGGTAAAGCAATTGTACAAAAGTGAAAAAAATCAAGAAAGGGGTGTTTGTTTGAGTTAAAAGAATGGTAAAATACCTGCTTGTACCCGTTTGACTTCTAAAGTCAAGGTCTCTTTTAGTCTAAATCAGTTTTAAAAGCAGGTAGTTAAGTATCAAGCTTTGCAAAAGATTTTGGTCACAAAAATAAAAATAGTTTCTCACTGTTATTTGAGCTGCTGTTCATAAGCAATCTTATAGCTTATTGGGTACTCAAATGTTGTAAATGTGGTTTTTCCTTAATCTTCATGAGCTCAACTTAGTTTTTGTCCAACTTATGTGCATCTCTGATCTTCTTTAGCTCAGTTTTAATTGAAGTTTAAAACTGTCCATTTGCAATTTTTTTTGTTTTTCTCAGCAAACAGGTTCCAAAGGACCACTGTGTACAGCTTATTTATAAGCTGTACAGTGTGAAATTGCCCTCCCAATCTGCTTTTTGTGAATCTCCACTAGTCTAACCATGTCTTTGCAGTTTGAACTTGCTTGGAAGCTAACCAATCAGCTGTGAATAAGCTTAAAATAGGCCCCCACCAGCTGCTGTTTGCAGCCTGCAGTCTCAAAGCCACAGGTTCCATTTTGTTTTTTTTTTTTTTTGTCTTTCTCAAGTTAGCTTATAGGTAGAATTGGGTAGCTGGTTTAGGTTTCTTAGGATTGATTTAAGTGCTCTTAGTTTAGCTACTATAGGATTAGCTATTCCCTATTTGTTAGGAGCTTATTTTCTCATTAGCTTTTTGTCCCAGTTTAGAGCTTAGTATTCCCTAGCTTAAATTGTGCCAACTGTTTTCCTTTAGTTAAGTGTTTTAGCTTATTAGATTAAGACCAACTTGGTTAGTTTTTTTGATCTCCACTGTTAGCTTGTTAAGATTTACTACTTGTTGGTTAAGTACAGGATTCTTAAAGGGGTGTTTGGTTTTCCTTAAGCCTTAGCACATCTCAAGTTTCAAAAGGTTTTTGGTTGCTCACTGTTACAATCAGTCACTTATAAGCTGTTTATAAAGCTTATTGTGAGTTTACAAAGCATAAGTCTTTCACAAAGTTCATAGTTTAATCTTACTTTCTAAATTTGCAAAAGAGTGTTTGGTTTGAATCTGTCAAAAAGGGGGTGTTTGTTTCTGTCCAAACTGAGGACAATAAGCTGTTCCTATAAGCTTATTGGTACTTTTTCAAAAGTCAAGTTTTTATAAAAGTCCTTTGTTTTTATCCTAACTTCAGTTGCAAAAAGAAAAAGTTGAAAAAAAATGTTCGCAAAAAAAACTGACGTGGGTGGGACTTGAACCCACGCCACTCAGCTCATAACCAACACCCTTACCAGCGCCCTTGGGACTTGTCTCATTCAAACTTTGCATCATTTAATACATAAGGGTTCTTGGCAGTGTGTGGTTTAAGCTCTTTTGAGCTTATTTCCAGCTTATTCCTCAAAGTAACCACCACCTTTTTCATTTTTCCTCGAATCAGTATTTCCTTAAGTATTTTTTGTTAAATTTTCAGATTTTTCTTGATTAGTTTAGTATTTTTAATAATTTAATTAGTGTTTAATCGTTTTTAATTCGTAGAAATTAATTTAAAAGTCGAAAAAATATTCCGCTTTTTCCTAAAATCATTTTTAGTCAAATAGAACGTAGGAAAATTGGTTTCACACCCGTAGCCCTTAAATTTCAAAACTTTTACATTTATGGCTCGGGTTGTTTGACCGTTTTTACGTTTTTGCGTTTTAGCACCATAGGACTTAGTGTAACTTCGTTTTATCATTCCTTAGGATTAGTGATAGTTTATTTTTAGTTATTTAGGGTTCCCTTGCCTTAATTACCTTCCCTTTAATTAATTTATAGAATTCGTAACCAAATCCAAATCATTAAAATCCAATTCAAGTTCAAATCACGAAACTCAACGAATCCTTCCATTCACACCTCGTTGGGACACGACCCGGGAAATCACTTTCCGGAATCACTTTTATCACACCCGTGAGATTTGGCACGTTGACCTTTTTCCTAAAGGGTTAATTTGTCGAATTTTACGGTTATTTTGATATACGTTGATATTGTGTTTTTCACCACTCACTTCACAACGAATCATAAACCATCATAGAATCTTCAATAAATGGTCTCCCAAGTATCACATCTCCTAAAACTCCATCGATAATGCCCTTAACATTTTCTAGGATCATGAAATCGCACCTATATATGAAGTTTCCTACGAAGACATGCAATCCTTTAACCCTCCCAACATAGTTACTCACCTTCCTAGGGTAAAAGGGATCCCTCATAGGTCCTAACTTTTCACTCATGATCCAATTGTAGTAAAGCCTAGACATTATGTTCATAGGTGCCTTATAATCTATGTAAGTATGATCCCTATATAAGTATCCAATCATGCACGGTATCTTGATATTTTTAGGGTTACCACTTTTTATGCATGGGTCGAAAGGTGGTCGTGGAAAGTTAACTACGTTATAGTGATAAGCAGTTTCCTTCCCATTAGGTTATGAATCGAAATACTCCCTAAGTTCCTCCTCCTCCTTACTTCCATCCATAATCTCCAAAACCTTATAATCTCCATCCACAATTTCATCTTCCGAATCACTTGAGGTTGAATCACTATCTAGGGTACCAGTGGATTCCTCAAGGGCTTTTTCAAGTGCACTTTCAATTATCCTATTAAGTTTTTTAGGTTCTCCAATTTCACTAACAATGCGAGCTCGAAGTTGGTTGACAAAAGTTGGATCGAGAGGTGGGTATTTGTTTGATGGTAAAGTGTTGTTTGGTGGTTGGTTATCACCTTCCATGATGAAAAGTGATGGGATTACGAACAAAGGTCACGAAGAAGGGGGATAGACTACGAGAAAGCTAAAAATGAGAAAAATTTACTTGATAGGAATCAAGCAAAGAAACCTAAACGAGGTGGACTACTAACTAGCTATTCTATTCCCCGACAGGGGCGCCAAAAACTTGATAAAGCTACACGCGTCGTTCGGGGTCAAAGGAACTTCCTTTTCTTCGAGCAAGTTTTATAACACCCTAGGCAGTGAACCTAATCGTTGTAGTGTAGTATTAGGGTTAGCCACGGGTATTGATATCGTTCTCTAGGGGAATAGGAATGCTAGTGAGAAGTTACTACGCCAAGGTTGGGGTTGAGGAAGATTATTTGTTATCTTTTTTATGTTTTTTAGGAAATGGAAAGGTACGAATCTCGGGGTTTGGATTTGGGGGGTTGGTATTGCTACCGATTACTCTACTTATCTAATTATCTAATCTAAAGTGTATGTAGTCTATGTCTAATTATTGTGTGCTCGTATGATAGTTTAAAGATGTGTTTACTTAGGTTTTACTACTCCTTAATTATCTCCTATTGGTGGTTGAATTGTCACGTCCTTATTCTTAATTGCGTTGTGTGTCTAAAGTTGTAGGGTATGCGTTTATCCCTAACTCTTTGAAGTTACCAAAGGGTCTCGTCTACAAAATACCACTAGGGATCATAAACTCTAACTCTAAGGCCTCTTTGGATAGTTTAGCTTACAACCGCTCAAGGTGCTATAACCTAAGGTTCACAAAGATTAATCAAGCATTAAGTACACAACGAATGACCTATCGCATTACTAGATCATTAATCAACTAAGATAAGAGACAACCAATCAATATTCAATAATTAAGTTTCATATTCCCTAAGCAAACACACAAGTAAATTAGCCGGACATGGAGAACATGCAAGCATACACACAAATAATCAAAGACATAATTGAATTAATGAAGTAAAGCACTTATCTTGGTGTAAGATAGGGTTTGGAACCCTAAAATACTGTACAAGACAGCCTTGGTTTGGTTTAGGTTTTAACTCCAAAAGACTACACACTAATACTGAAAAATTCGGATTCTATATATAAGATTACATATGCGACGGCGTCACCTTATGTTTTGTGACGCCGTCGGATCGCCGTCATTAGGGTTTCATCTTGGCCACGTTAGACTTGCGACGGCGTCACCTTGTGCTTGTGACGCCGTCCTCCTTAGCTTCTGACGCCGTCTGGATTAAATCTAGGTCGTCTGAGTTGCGATGGCCTACTCTTTTATAACTTGACGTCGTCACTTGAAAATAAGAGTTTTGGCTTCGTCCGTCACAAAATCCTCTGACGGCGTCGCGTATAAGCTGTGACGCCGTCACCTTGTCCTTCAGCAGCTTTGAGTGTCTCGATTCTTGACTTTGGCCATTTTCTTCGTATATTCGCGCCTTTTCGTCCAAATAAGTGCCATTACAGCAATTTGTCTTCAAGAGACCTAAAACCTGAAAAGGAACGATATTAAGTAATAACGGATACAAAAGTGATCAAATAAGGGCTTAAATGACCCCTCAAAAAGGTATATTTTAAAACCTTATCATACAGTCTATGTTCTCAGTCACCATTCAGCAAGATACCTCAACCATCCCTCCGATGTTAGCACCTGCTCAAACAACCGCACTTCCACCACCCAAACCTGCTCAAACAACCGCACTTCCACCACCCGAACCAGCTAAAGATCCATCACCAGTTGTCACAATTTGTGACACTGACACACCACCGGCGTCACCACCTCTGATCTTAACATCTGAGCGATTGCTCGACAAGGCCATGAAACGTATTGAAGCTCTCGAGAGGCACCTGCCTAAATCTATCAGCGTCCTCGATCGTCGTGTCTCCAAGCTGGAGAACCTTAACTTCGATGAAGCTGTAGACGCCATTGAAGCCAAAGTTAAACATGCTGTAGAATGGGCAATGCAAGCTTCACTGCTTCAACGGTTGAAAGACTTACCCATTTCAGATATGAGAGCAGTCCTTTCGGATAAAATGTATGACGCTAAAGAGCATCTGGATGAGGTCCATAAGAAGTTATACGTGGCTCTCGAAGAATCGATAAAGCACGATAATCATTTACAGTTTCTGGAGGACATTCAAGAAAGAGAGGCAAAGAAGAAAAGGAGGACTTCTGTGTTGGAGTCGTTGCATAAAGGTCCTACATCTCCACCTCCTCCTCCTCCTCCTCCTCCAACTGGTGGAGCTGGAACTTCTGGTACTGGTGGATCTTCTGGCACAACCACAACAATTAAGACAAATCCACCAACATCTCCACCAAAACCCTCTAATCAAACCAATTCATCCAGTGGTCAAGGTACGCAGAAGACGTCTACGGCTTGGACCACGGTTGATTCCAGGTTTACACCCACCCTCTCCACTATCCCGGTAGATCAAGTACTAAATGAAGAGTCTTATGTCATGCCAGAGTCAGAATCTGATGACGATGATGCATCCACCAAACATATCCCTAAGCCTTCTGAAGATGACGATTGGTTTGATGCATACATTTCGGGTGAACGCGTTAAAACCTATAGCGTTGCACCATCAAAGGACATGTCTCAAAGCTGGCTTACCAAAGATAAACCTCAAACTCCTAAACCTTCATGGTCCATTCCTGAGTCTGAATCGATAATCCCTGACAACAATTGGGCAACTACCATTTCTTCCAATTATGAGGCCCCCGCGGAAGACACTCTCCTATACATCACTGGTGATATGGGATGCTTCATCAAATGGTTCAGTGACAAGCAGGGAATCACTTCACTCACACCCAAGGATCTTGAGGGACCAGCTTTTGAGATAGTCAAAGCCTTTCACTCTGATGCGGCTCATCTACAATTCCAAATGGAAGAGTGCCACAAGATGCTGACTGATCATGTTGATGAAAATATCAGTCGATTTAACATCAACAATCCTCTTCCTCTTAGTGGTGATCCCGGTCAAAAGACTATACAAGATAACTTCTTCTTTAACCGAGACCTGGTCTATCTATGTGCTGGAACAGAAGAAAAAAGACCACCCTTATCTATTTCCAAGATGAAGGCTGCAACCTACTTAGATCCAGGTCTTGAGCAAATGGTACCTGATCAATTCTGGGTTGAAAAGGAACTTGTGTACGACATTGCTGCCTCATACGGGATTTCTCACTGGTGGTTCAAAAAGAAGAAGTTCTATATTGAAAGACACAGTGCAGATAAGAGACGCAAAACTGTTCGATCCAAGCAACGAATTCTAAGTGTGGTTAGTGTGGAAGTCTTCCCTATGTACGGATATGATTATCTGAAAAAGATCGTCCTGAGAAGAGCTGACTTGAAAGATCACATTATTGAAGAAAACGACTTCAAACATCTGCTACCAAGTGATTTTGAAGATCTGTATCTTCTGAACCTCCAAGGACATCTAGACCATCTACCTATTCGTGAGAAGAAGGCTCTCTCTGCTGCAGTCAATCTTTGGATCAGGGGCTTAGTCATTCGACAAAGAGTTGGTGATTTTCAACTTGGTGTGGAAAGCTACCAGACTCAGGTCAATATAACAAGACCACAATGGGAAGCCACTGGGCTTGAATTCCGTCACGACTACACAGTGATTGACTCCCCTAGATCAGTCCTCTTTACCGACAAATACGGGTCAAGAATGCTAATGAGGTTGTGCGAGCTATACAAGTTCAGTGATGGTACGCTCAAGATTGTTGAAGAAGAATTAAACTCAAGGGTGAAGGAAATCAAACTTGACTTGAAGCCGAGGAACAAAACGAAATTCTGGTCTGAACAGGATTTGAAGAGGTGTGAAGAGTTCATTGCTGCTATCGGACGAAGACTTAAGACGAGAAAGATCTTCCGCAGCCTTGAAAGTTTTATGGGTGGAAGATAACGTGAAGGACATTACAAGCTACTTCAAAGAACTGAATGAAGACATCTTCCTTTAGTAGCTTTATTATGTTTCATATTATGTGTGTAATGTGGTGATTGTACTATGAACAACTATAACTATGATGTATATAGTAGTGACAGGTTATGGCTTGTAGTTCCCTTTTTGTTCTAAAAGGGAACTTAGAAGTGTTTCATTTCAGATTAAATAAAACCGGACACATTTTTCTCCAACAAGTTTTTCTTACATATTTAAATCACTTGAGATCCAAAATCTCAAAAGATTTGAAATTTTTGATCGGGGGAGAAAATGTGATATAAATATGCAATCTAATTAATGGTGATCATTTCCATTCAAATGTGCATACTGCTCTCCCATATGTGCTAAACACTTTCGAATCTCGAAACACATATTGAGGGGGAGTATTTCAAAAGGAAAATAAACTTTCAAGGTACCAATTTTTATATGTTTCAACATAAAGTACCTTGACTGATTTTTCTCAATGGTTTCTTATTGGCAAGTGTGATCGTGAAAATACTTCAAAGGACTCCTTACCTCTATGTGTTAAAACTATTTCAAATATCTCGTTGCACATATTGAGCGGGAGCAACTTTTTGAAAAACCACATCCTTTCCCAAAATATCTTTAACAAAGTATTTAAGATACTAATTTTGATAGGAAAAGTGATGTCGATATTTTTAGAAAATGTTGATCTAAGAAGTGAATTCTTAATTCTCAATCTGAAGATTTTCAAACCCTCTTGCCTCCATGTGCCAAAAGGATTTCAAACATACGATGCGCATGTTGAAGGGGAGCTTCTCTGAAAATATCAAAAACAATTCAGGTATAAAACGCTTTGATCTTGTATCACATGTACCTGGATTGATTTTTCTAATGGTTTTCAATTGGTTTCATAGGCGGAAGAACAATACCAAAAAGACCGACCAAATTTATTTTACGCATGGAGATATAAGGATGGTTAGTTTAGGTATTCGTTCCCACGATCCCGCCAGAGCCGAAGGGATCTACCCAGGGACAATCCACTAGATAGTGTAGAGTCCTTAGGTATGATGAAAAAAGGAGAAAATGAGAATATGGGAAGAGTGCGGACTAAGATAGAGCTAGAACTGGAATAAACCCAACAAGGTTCTAGTAATGAAGTCTCGGTAAGCACTGAAGGGGTTGAAGAATGAAAAAGAAATGAATGAGAAAAGGGTGAAAAGAAATAGCCCTCCAATAATTCAACCTTAGGGCAGTAACCGGGTTCAATACATATGCTACTGGTGGTTACCAAGGTAACGCCGGTATTGAAGACAAGACGTCATGGACCCAGTGACGTACTGCACTAATCTTCCCAAGCTACTCAAGCTCCTCTTAAAAGGACTTGTTTCATTCTCACGAGGAACCTACATAATATATCGACTTTCTCTTAGAGATAGTTGCTATTGAAGAAGGAGACCCTCTCCCTAGTCTCCGGCATAGGAAACCAAAGTGCACTATTGAGTCTAGAGCCACGAGATCATCAATAAATCTCATTAGGACACACTATTCTTGAAGGCCTGCTGTTTCACACAATGTGAAAAGTAAGTATATATATTAAGAGTCCTACGCATTATCCTTGTGATTTTGCCAAAACATCCGAGTGATATGTAAAATATTCACGATGAAGATGGAAATCCTCCTAGAGCCAACATCAAACAAGCTCTTGGTGGGTAACATTTGAGATCTTTTCTAAAGATCAAGCTTGTGACAACTGGATAGAAACGATGGGGCGATTCATTCTTGAATCAACCTTGGTCCAGGAAATGGATTGACGGATGCCTTCGAAAAACCAATCGTTGTGCTTAAAAACTCTTTCCTATAGCACATCGACTGTGCATTAATGTTTCAATATTAAAATGTATTTATGATTGATAATTGATTTACCATAAAACCTTCGTTGTATTGCAAAACCCTTTATATTAAGCAATACACGATTGTTTTTCAAATCATTTTTCATCAATCAGTGAATCTCAATTCGCTGGTTCACTCACTCCGTGTTGTCTTCTTTGAGACGTCCGGTTTGAGAACAAATAGAACAACTGCGAAACCCTGTCAAAGAGATTCTTTGGAATTCTACCTGATCACAGGCAGTACTTGTACTGATCAACGGGGAACCGTGGGCCATGTACCTTAATTCAACGAAAGTGATCAAAGACACTTTCGTGCGCTTTATTACTAACTGTTGTATGCAGGGACACCCCGACGATTGCAGCTGATCAGAATTGAGGAATCAATCCACAGCCGCATGCTCACACAATCACATTCACGTTTAAAGAAATCATGATAAGTGCATATCATCATCAACTGGCTCTGATATTTTCAAACCATGCTTCTGCTATGCTACTGGAAATATTCTGAATCAACAAAAGCTTCCGCAACTCTGATGAGAAGATATCATGACCCAAAATGTGAGCATGTCGGTCCAAAAGTCACAACTTCACATGATGGCAAAACAACAAAGGATGTGTCAGAGATTTATGTTGCTGATGATCTCAAAGAAAGTGCCTGATCATATATCCATGAACCACTTCAAGTCATGGAAACACTACTATCATACGTTGTTAAAGTTCAGTAACTTCAAGGTCTACGAGCCAAAACATCAGAGATTTGAAATTAGCTGCTAAGACTCTCTTAATGTAATTAGTGGGGTGACCTCCCTTAGGGGGAGATTGTTAGGATTTAGAAAATCCATGCTGAAGTATCGGTCACCCCAACGTAAGTTTAGCATATTGTAGCTCGTAGACATAATAGTATATTAGTTAGATTAGTAATAGTGTAAGTATCACCGTGGAAGAAGGACGGGTCTTTACCTACTGTATGCCTGATCCACAGCCCGAAGGAGGGCGTAGTCATATGTATAAATAGCCCTCTCTCCACAAGAGAGAGGGTTGGATGTTTATTGAGTAATCTAACCTTCCATTTGTTTTATCTCTCTAGAACACTCCACTTTCTCTCTCAAAAACCATATATTTATATGGCCCATATTTATCAAGGTTTGATGTATTTCACTAACACATCATAACATATAAAAATGGCGTATGGTTATAAGGTTTTAGAGAGAGAAAGTGTAGAGGTTTAGGAAGCTTAGGGAGCTCATAATAAGATTATTCTTTCTCTCACTAAGCTTCCTAAACCTCTACACTTTCTCTCTCTAAAACCTTATAACCATACGCCTTTTTTATATGTTATGATGTGTTAGTGAAATCCAATATGTTACAAAACCTATTCTTGATGATGGGGATAATGCTACTGTAGAAGACATAAGGAAAAGGAGTAAGTGGGAGAATGACGACTACATTTGCAGAGGTTTAATCCTCAATGGTATGTCTGACTCTTTATTTGATATTTATCAAAATGAGGGATCTGCTAAAGAACTATGGGATTCTTTGGAGGACAAGTATATGGCTGAGGATGCCTCTAACAAAAAGTTCCTTGTGAGTAATTTTACAAATTACAAAAATGGTCGATTCTAGACCTTTCATGGAACAATACAATGAGCTTCTTAGTATACTTGGTCGATTCACACAACACAAATGCACATGGATGAGGCTAGCTCAGTCTCTTGTGTCATTGATAAATTTCTCCTTCTTGGAAAGATTTCAAGCATACCTTGAAACATAAGAAGGAAGAGTTAACTCTTGTTGAGTTGGGCAGTCATCTGCGCATTGAGGATTCACTGTGGCAATGGGATAATGACAAGCCAAAAAGTAGCAATTCTGCTGGTCCATCAATTGTTAATATGGCGGAGCATAACAACTCCACCAGGTACAATGACAACAAAGGCAAACGTAAGCATTAGGATAACACCAAATATGATCTTAACAAGAAGCCAAAAGCAACTTGTTGGAAGTGTGGGAAACCTGGACATTTCAGGAAGGATTGTAAGGGTGTTAAAATTGGCAATAAAGCCAATGGATCAGGCATAAGTGGTTCAGGGACTGGTTCAACCAACCCTCTGAAAGGTCAGATTGTGTTTAATAAGTCTTTTCAGATTTATTATGTTACATATATATCTGAGGCATACTTTGTGCAGGATGATGATGTTGCGTGGTGGGTTGACTCTAGAGCAACAATCCATGTGTGTGAAGAAATTTGGTTCAAGACCTATGAGTTACTAAATGATGGATCTATTCTTCATATGAGAAATGATTCAACAACCCTGGTGCATGGAAAAGGATGTGTGGATTTAAGATTTAAGTCTAGAAAAGTTGTTTCTTTGCTTAATGTTTTACATGTTCCTAATATTAGAAAGAATTTGGTTTCTAGTAGTATTTTGAATAATTGTGGTTACAAGCAAGTTATTGAATCAGATAAGTTTGTTTTGTCTAAACATGGTCTATTTATTGGTTTTGGCTATCTGTGTAATCAAATGTCCAGGCTTAATATTGTTAATGATACTGTTAATTCAGCCTTTATGTCAACCTCTAAACTTAATGATTCAGCCTATGGCATGCTAGACTTGCCCATGTACACTTTAAAAGAATGCGAGATATGTCTAAAGATGGGTTAATCTCAGCCTTTAATATGGACACTGATAAGTGTACAACTTGCATGATGACCAAAATTACTATGAAAAATTTTCAAAGTATAAAACGGGAAACTGAAGTTTTGGAGCTGATTCATAGTGACCTATGTGATTTACATGATACTCCTTCTTTGGGAAATAACAAGTACTTTGTGACATTTATTGATGATGCTTCTAGGTTTTGTTATGTCTATCTGTTACATACTAAGGATGAAGCATTAAATAAATTCAAAGTGTTTAAAACTAAAGTTGAATTTCAACAAGGGTCCCTAATCAAAAGGTTAAGGACTAATAGGGGAGCTGAGTACATGGATACTCTGTATTTTCAGTCTGTTGGTATAATCCATGAAACAACTGCTCCCTATACTCCTTAGCAAAATGGTATTTCTAAAAGAAAAAACAGGGTACTGAAGGAGATGGTTAATTCCATATTGTCCTATTCAGGAGTAAGTCAAGGTTCTGGGGTGAAGCTATGTTAACAACTTGCTATTTATTAAATAGGGTTCCTAATAAAAGGAACAAGATTACCCCTTATAAACTCTGGACTAAAAGGAAACTCAACCTGAACTATCGCAGGGTTTGGGGTTGTAGGGCTGTTGTAAGACTCCCTGATCCAAAGCAGAAAACTTTGGGTGAAAGAGGCATTAAATGCATCTTTGTTGGATATGCTGAGCATTCCAAGGCATATAGATTCTATGTTATTGAACCTAATGAATCTGTTTCAATTAACTCCATAATTGAATCAAGGGATGAAATCTTTGATGAGAATAGATTCTCATCAATCCCTAGACCAAGTCAGAGGATTCCAAATGGAACTCTTGATACTGGTGTATCAGAGGTCCCTGATGAAGAGCCATCAGTGGTCCTTGATGAGGTTGTGGTTCCATAACTTGAACCTATGCTCAGAAAGAGCAAAAGGGTCAGGAATCCAAAGTCATTTGGACCTGAGTTTCAATTATATTTAATTGAAGGAACAAGGGATGAGGTCTCTGACCAATACTCCTATTGCTTCATTGTTGAGGATGATCCTAAGACATTTGAAGAAGCAATGAAGTCCCAGGATATTGCTTTCTGGAAAGAAGAAATCAATGATGAGATGGATTCCATCATGGGCAACAACACTTGGGGGTGTTGGTTGATCTACGACCTGGTTGCAAACCTTTGGGTTGCAAATGGATTTTCAAAAGGAAAATGAAAGTAGATGGAAATATTGAAAAGTTCAAGGCTAGACTAGTCATTCAGGGCTTTCAAAAAAGTCAGGAATAGACATTTTGATACTTGTGCCCATGTGGCTCATATCAGTACCATAAGATTGCTGATTACTTTGGCATCTATTCACAATCTGATTATTCATCAGATGGACGTGAAAACAGCTTTCTTGAATAGTGAATTAGAAGAGGAGGTTTATATGAACCAACCTCAGGGCTTCATCATGCCTGGAAATGAAAATAAGGTGTGTAAACTGATTAAGTCTCTATATGGACTAAGCAGGCACATAAGCAATGGCATACACAAATTGATGAAGCGGTTTCGTCTAGTGGTTATTTACTTAACCAGTCTGACAAATGTATATACAACAAATTTGATGAATCTGGTAAAGGAGTCATCATTTGCCTATATGTTGATGACATGCTGATCTTTGGTACTAACCAAAATCAGGTTGACCTGACAAAGGAATATTTGTCATCAAGGTTCTCCATGAAGGACATAGGGGAGGCTGATGTTATCCTTGGTATAAGGATTAAACATGAAAGTAAAGGAATTTCTATCTCACAATCTCATTATATTGAGAAAGTGTTGAGGAAATTTAATTACTTTGATTGTACTCCAGTGAGGACTCTTATGGATACACATGAGAAGCTGATGCCTAATACAGGTAAGGCTGTATCTCAACTTGAGTATTATATGGTGATTGCCTGCCTAATGTATTCCATGACTTGTACAAGACCTGATATTGCATTTGCATTGAGTAAACTGAGCAGATATACTAGTAATCTTAGTGATCATCACTGGCAAGCAGTTCAGAGAGTACTGAAGTATCTGAAGAAGACTATGGATTATAGTCTCTTATATAATAGGTATCCTTCAGTATTAGAAGGATACACTAATGCAGGTTGGATCAGTAACACTGAGGACAATTCGTCTACCAGTAGCTGGGTATTCCTACTTGGTGGAGGTGCAATTTCTTGGGCATCCAAGAAGAAAACTTTCATCACCAGTTCAACAATGGAATATGAATTTGTGGCCTTAGCAGCTGCTGGTAAAGAAGCTGAATGGTTGAAAGACTTGCTTTTTGAGATTCCATTGTGGCCTAAACCTATATCACCTATTTCTATCCGTTGTGATAATGATGCTACATTGGCTAAGGCTTATAGCCAGATGTACAATGGGAAGTCTAGACACTTAGGTGTCAGGCATAGCATGATTCGTGAGCTTATCATGAATGGGGGTGGTATCTACAGAGTTTGTTAGATCTCAACAAAATTTAGCTAATCACTTGACGAAGGGTTTGGCTAGAGACTTGGTTTTAAAGTCTGCTAAAGGGATGGGTTAAAATTCCAACTTAGTCACTGAATGCTAAGACACCTAACTCCCTCCTGAGGAAACTTGGGAGCTGAGTTCAATGTGGAAAGTTGAACATTTAGCGGACTGGAGCACATGTTTTACAATCATCCCAAGTTATGCTCAGAACCTGCTGAAAAGGAGGATGAAGTCTTTACTTCTTAATGGTTAATTTCTTTGAAAAGTGTTGTGCAGGAGCGTGAATAAAGAGGAACCACCTATGTAAATGTTGAAGTGTTGCCGCTTCAGAGAGCTTTGGATTTTGGCTCTTTGATAAGGATTTAAAAGGTACCACTTTGAGGGGTCATTTAAGCCCTTAATTGATCACATTTGTATCCGTTATTACTTAATTTCGTTCCTTTTCACTTTTTTAGGTCTCTTGAAGGCAAATTGCTGGAATGACACTTATTCGGATGAAAAGGCGAGAATATACGAAGAAAATGGCCAAAGTCAAGAATCGAGACACTCAAGCTGCTGAAACTGAAAGGGACGGCGTCAGGTTATACTTGTGACACCGTCAGGAGAGTTCTTGTGACGACTCAAGAGCCAAATTGCTTATTTTCGTGACGGCATCGTTTTAAAAGAGTAGGCGTCGCAGCTCGACGGCCTAGATTTGATCCAGACGGCATCAGAGATTGAAGGCGACGGTGTCACAGGCATAAGGTGACGCCGTCACGTTGATAACGTGGCCAAGACGAAACCCTAATGACGGCGACCCGACGGCGTCACAATTAAAGAGTGACGCAGTGGCGATTGTAACATTATATATAGAAATCGAATTTTTCAGTTTTTAGTGTGTAGTTTTGCGGAGTAAAAACCTAAACCGAACCAAGGCTGTCTTGTACAACATTTTAGGGTTCCATACCCTATTTTACATCAAGATAAGTATTTTACTTCATTAATTCAATTATGTCTTCAATTGATTGTGTGTATGCTTGCATGTTTCCCATGTCCGGCTAATTTACTTGTGTGTTTGCTTAGGTAATATGAAACTTAGTTATTGAATATTGATTGGTTGTCTCTTATCTTAATTGTTAATGATCTAGTATTGCGATAGGTCATTCGTTGTGTAATTAATGCTTGATTAATCTTTGTGAACCTTAGCTTATAGTCACTAGTGGAATCGTAGGCTAAACATCTAAAGAGTACCTTAGTGTTAAGTTTATGAATCCTAGAGATTTTGTAGTCATTAACCTTTGGTAGCTTCAAAGAGTTAGGGATAAACGCATACCCTACGACCTTAGACACACAACGCGATTAAGAATAAGGATGTGACAATTCAACTATCAATAGGAGATAACTAGGGAGTAATAAAACCTAAGTAAATATATTTTTAAACATCATACGAGCACACAACAATAGACATAGACTACCCCTAGCTTAGATTAGATAAGTAGATAAGTAGAAGTAATCAGTAGAAATACCAACCCCCCCAAATCCAATACCCGGAGATTCGTACCTTTCAATTTCCTAAAAAAACATAAAAAGCTAAAAAATAATTTTCCTCAACCCCAACCTTAGCGTAGTAATTTCTCACTAGCATTCCTATTCCCCTAGAGAACGATATCAATACCCGTGGCTTACCCTAATACTATACTACAACGATTAGGTTCACTGCCTAGGGTGTTATAAAACTTGCTCGACGAAAAGGAAGTTCCTTTGACCCCGAACGCGCTGCATAAGCGTATCAAGTTTTTGGCGCCGCTGCCGAGGAATAGAATAGCTAGTTAGGAGTTTCTCTTTTTTAGGTTCCCTTGCTTGATTCCTATCAAGTAAGTTTTTTTCTCATTTTTTAGCTTCCTTGTAGTCTATCCCCTTCTTTGTGTTTGTGTTCATGAAACCCTTTTCATTTGTCGCTATGGCAAGTGAAGTTGCATTTGAATTATTAACAAATGAGGAACAATTGAATTTCACAAATTTGATTGCTTTTTATTGTTCTAATGAATTTGTGAGTGATCTTAGAGATATCCAAAAGGAGACAGGTGTAAGGTTGGATGGATTTGATAAATTTTGTGCTTGTGTGGCTTCTATTCAACGATCATTGTTAGAATCAACTCCTTTTAGTGAGACCATCTGGAAATTTTTTGAGAAAATCCTCCTAAGCATAAACCATAAGTTGAATGATCTTAGGCACCATGATAAAAAATACCTAGTTTTTAAGAACATGGAACCTAAACCCGAACAAGATTGTGAGATGGTTAGAGTTGAACTACCTAGTTGCATGTGTGGGATAGATTTCAAAACATATGACACGCATGAGGAATCCTTTAGGCAAATATAACATAGTGATCAGATTTTTGAGAATGATTCTTATGAATCGGACCAAGAATTTGAAATTGCTAAAGAAGGATTTGAGATACTTAGGAGTGTATTTGGGTTAGATCATACTAAAACACATGATGAACATTTAGGAGATCTAGATATAATAGAGAATGAGGTGGAAACTCCAAGCCCACAAGCCCTACCATCACTTGAGGAACACACATCGCCTATAACTTACCCGGAAGAAGTAAAAGAGACTATAGGAATCCCGATTGATATAGAACCTTTGGACCAAACGCTACTAGAGAATGTAGGTTTAGATGCTTGTTGTCATGACCTCTCTCTTAGTCTTAGGGAAGTTCCTAATTTTGATGAACCGGAGCCTCAACTAAAAACCTTACCCAATTTTCCGTCTTTAGATGTGAATCTAGGAATTAAATTAGTCCCCAATCCACCCATCAAAATAAATAGTCTGGGTAGTTGCTTGATAAAGGTAGTGGACTCTAGGACATGTAGAGTGGAAGCTAATATAGGAGTAACCCTTGACCTTACACACTTACATCACCCATTCATGGTTGATAACAAAAAACATTATAGGTTTAAAACGGATTTATTAGGTCAAGATGGATCCTTAACTAAGAATCTCTTGAAGTTGATAGAAGATGATCCATTTCTAGGAGATAGACTTGATTCACCCGCTACACCCATAAAATTAGGTAAGGTTAGAATGAATGGAGCACACCCCTTTGAGCATATAAATCACCCATCACCCTCTCCTCACGTAGCAAATTTCGACCCTAAGAGTGTGTTTCGCTACTATCACCCGCACTTAAGCTTAAGTGTAGAAAAAACTTCCCCTTTATCCGTTAAATAAGGGTAGATTCAAGCTCTTGACTCGAACAAAAACAAGCTCTTCTTGGGAGGCAACCCATGTGTTTTTCTTTTTCTTTTTTATTTGTGTGTCATATATCTTTTCATTGATTGTTTATTCTCATGTTTGAATTTATGAAAATGATTTATTTTATCTTTAACCTTGTCTTAATTACATATAAAGGTATTTTACAAAAAGGATAAGTGTAGGGAAGATTACACACGTTTCTAAAAGAACGTGAACATGAGAATTACAATTATTGAAAAAGATATATATGTGTGTTTGTTAGAGTCAAATGCTTGTATCGAGTCGTAATGGATGTTTTGCAAGCATATTTCCAGATTATAAAGATGTAATTTTTCAAGAAAAACGCAGCGGACTGGGCCGCCGTCAGATAACCGACGGCTCAGATCGCTACCTGACGGCGTCAGGAGGAGCAGAAACAGCTTATCTTATTTTCTCTCGCTTTCTGTGCTACTTATAAAATTTTGGAATTTCTCACGTCTTAATTTTCTAGAAAATCTGTAACCATCCATTCCACAAGCATTATATCCTAGTTTAGTAGAGTCTTGTATACATATTGTTACCACCGATTTTACGCGAAGGTTTCGTTTGTTTTCTTCAAGTGTGCAGGTTTAATTTATCAAGAAGATGATACAAAAGATTGGAAGGAGCTTTTTCACGCATAACATTCTTCTTGAAGAAAGATGTACCACTACTTCACACACGGATCCTACCAAGCTAATCAGGGGAGTATTAGTTTCTTTCATTTTTAATTACCTTCTATTATCATAACTTTGATACTTTTGGGGAACATTGGGGACAATGTTCAGTTTAAGTGTAGGGAGGGAAAATAAAACGGAACTTTGAAACTATGCTTATCCTTGATTATTTGCTTTGTCCAATTGCATTTGTGTAATAAACCATGAGAAAATGTCGGTTAGGGTAATTTTGGCACCAAATTTAAAATTTTTCATGACATATAGGAGTGGGCCATTAGTCTTAATAAAGCGTCTCATGGATAGGAAATTGCATGACTAGCACAAAAACCCTTTACCACCTAAATTCCACCCAAAATGTGAGGATCGCCCTTAGATTAGTAGGAATTAAAGCATTCATATTTAATGCTTAGAATGTGAACCGGTAGTATAATAGATTCTAGAACTTGTTTTGTGATGCATCCCGAGATCGCTAGTAAGACTACACTTGTGTAGTTAGGAATAACTAAATGATAAGAGGCATTAGTATAACCCTTGTTTGATACCCGTAATATAATTACTTCTTCCACATCGGTTGAGTAATTCCCCCACACCCTTGCGTTGTACTCATCTTTTGTACACGATACCCCTAGTTAACCCCTCTGAGCCTATCCTTTTCGCGGTTCTCGTGATGTTTCCTTTTCCCTAATATCAATGAAGAGCATGGTTTACACCCCACCCCCAAATGTACACCCAAATCGCCTTAGCCTACCTTGTATGCACTCACTTTTAGTGCATTATTGTTATCATACTAAACCCTTAGTTCAATTATCTAGTTGCTTGCATAAGTTGCTAAGTCGAGTCATATCCTTTGTACACAGTTTTGGGACGATTGAGACTCATGGGAAAAGTTAAATTTTATGAGATGACGGGAAGGGAACGCTAAATTCAAATTCCCTTTATTTGCATAATAATGTACTCCAAGTGTTTTGATCTTTTCAATTCGGGGTCAAATTAGTGTTAGAGTAATAAAAACTCAAGTGTAGGGATGTGCCTATAAATCCCTATTATTTTGACGTTATCATAGAGGATGGTAGAGTAAAAGTGTATGATTCAAAAAAAAAAAAAAAAAAAAAACATACGGGCTGCAATCCTACATCTATCTTTAAATTCATGTGTGTTTGTTTCAGTTATCTAGAGTTTAGAGTGTCGAGTCTTGGCTTAGCAAAGCCATTCTTCTCATGCTTGTAACATAAAGATTTTTGACTTGCCACCACTAAATCGCCTATCCCACCAAACCCTTTGTTTCCCTACCGTAAGCCTAACATTACAACCCTTTAAAAGACCTCTTGGATAGTCTTTCCTAGGTGCTTACGCCAAAGCGATGGAGGTTTGATCTAGTCTCAAGCCTATGGTAATCTATGTACTAGGACCGGTTAATGAGTGTTTATCTTCCATTTCCACTTTGATATATTTCATATACTCCCGAGAGATGTGAGTATCCAAACACCCCATGTGAGGTGCTAGTATGTAATTTCCGCTTGTTATGACTTCAAGGGCTTATATGTGTTGTAGATTGTTCTAAACCAATGCTTCATGACCCCTAACTTATAAATTAATTGGCTAAAAGCACATTTGCTTGAGGACAAGCAAATACCAAGTGTAGGGATATTTGATAAGGATTTAAAAGGTACCATTTTGAGGGGTCATTTAAGTCCTTAATTTATCACTTTTGTATCCGTTATTACTTAATTTCGTTCCTTTTCAATTTTTAGGTCTCTTGAAGGCAAATTGCAGGAATGACACTAATTCGGACGAAAAGGCGCGAATATACGAAGAAAATAGCCAAATTCAAGAATCGAGACACTCAGTGCTTAATCGGCGAAGGACGGAGTCGGTTATACTTGTGACACCGCCGAGAGTTCTTGTGACGACTCAAGAGCCAAATTGCTTATTTTCGCTGACGGCATCAGGTTTTAAAAGAGTATGGCGTCAGCAGCTCGCAGGCCTAGATTTGATCCAGACGGCGTTAGAGACTGAAGGCGACGGCGTCACAGGCATAAGGTGACGCCGTCACGATGATAACGTGGCCAAGACGAAACTCTAATGACAGCGACCCGACGGCGTCACAATTAAAGAGTGACGCAGTCGCGATTGTAACATTATATATAGAAATCGAATTTTTCAGTTTTTAGTGTGTAGTTTTGTGGAGTAAAAACCTAAACCGAACCAAGGCTGTCTTGTACAGTATTTTAGGGTTCCATACCCTATTTTACATCAAGATAAGTGTTTTACTTCATTAATTCAATTATGTTTTCAATTGATTGTGTGTATGCTTGCATGTTTCCCATGTACGACTAATTTACTTGTGTGTTTGCTTAGGTAATATGAAACTTAGTTATTGAATATTGATTGGTTGTCTCTTATCTTAATTGTTAATGATCTAGTATTGCGATAGGTCATTCGTTGTGTAATTAATGCTTGATTAATCTTTGTGAACCTTAGCTTATAGTCACTAGTGGAATCGTAGGCTAAACATCCAAAGAGTACCTTAGTGTTAAGTTTATGAATCCTAGAGATTTTGTAGTCATTAACCTTTGGTAGCTTCAAAGAGTTAGGGATAAACGCATACCCTACGACCTTAGACACACAATGCGATTAAGAATAAGGATGTGACAATTCAACTATCAATAGGAGATAACTAGGGAGTAATAAAACCTAAGTAAATATATTTTTAAACATCATACGAGCACACAAAAATAGACATAGACTACCCCTAGCTTAGATTAGATAAGTAGATAAGTAGAAGTAATCAGTAGAAATACCAACCCCCCCAAATCCAATACCCGAAGATTCGTACCTTTCAATTTCCTAAAACATAAAAGCTAAAAATAATTTTCCTCAATCCCAACCTTAGCGTAGTAACTTCTCACTAGCATTCCTATTCCCCTAGAGAATATATCAATACCCGTGGCTTACCCTAATACTACACTACAACGATTAGGTTCACTGCCTAGGGTGTTATAAAACTTGCTCGACGAAAAGGAAGTTCCTTTGACCCCGAACGCGCTGCGTAAGCGTATCACTCTTACAATATTTATGAATTGGATATGGACACATGGCTCATTTAGTGTCAGGAGCATTTAAGTGTTTTGTTAATACAAATAAGTCGTAAAAACGTTTATTTATATTTTACGATCTTCTAATGTTTTGTCAATAACAAACGTAAATTCATTTTAATGAAACAAATAAAATACGTAAATGGTTTGAGCCAATTGTTTACTTACACACTTATATTTTCATATAAAACACTAAACAAGTAATAGTGTTTATATTTCATGGAAATACATATGTATAACAACTAGTGTTTACATAATATGGAAATGTGCATAACTTATATTGTAATGGGCAACGTAATGGGTAAAAATCTAAGTACTAGACCCATTTAATGTAGTTGGGTAAAACCCAAAGTCCATGACCCATACCCATGGAGCTTGATCCATAACCCATGACCCATTGCATGACATCATGCATGAAGTCATGTTGGGTATTATCCATGACCCATGGACCTAAACCATGGCCCATGATCCAATGTCTAGATACATTGTATCTATTTGGGTACCCATGACCCAAAGTCCATAACCCATGACCCATGATCCATAAACCAAATAAGGAGGAGCGTCCACTGATCCCTAGGATTACACTAGACGGGTCCCTCAAGTAAGGGATCCGTGGGATCCGGAGAACAGTAGAGTTTTCATGCCTATAATTAGTGAGCCATTTCTTCATTGTTACTCACCCCTTTTACACATACTCTCTCTTAGTATTGTAAACTCCCTAACCTTAGATCCAAAGGATCTTTATATGTAGTTTTGTGTTTGTGTGATTCTCTAGGTTCCTCTTAAAGGCGAGATCACCACCTCTTGAAGACGTGCAAGCTTCATCATCATCAAGACCACTGAAGTGTCTCTTTTTGATACTTATTTTCTCCCCCCCCCCCCCCATAGAAGTGTAGTGTTGAAGGCATTAGTGAAGGGTGCCGAAGGTCCGCGTTGAAGGCATTAGTGAAAGGTGCCAAAAGTCCGTGACGAAGGCATTACTCAAAGGTGCCGAAGGGTCGTGTCAAAGGCATTAGTAAAAGGTGCCAAGGGTGTATATTTGATATGGTGAATCGATGTACAAGATAGATTAGTTTGGGTTAAAGGATAGTGATATCCTTATGATGTTGTAATAAGGAGTACGTCTCCTTTGGGTTAGTTGTGTAGTGTTGGGTAGTAGTTCTTCCTTTGTAACGGAACTCGGTATCTAGCCTTGTACCGGATAAAGTGTAGGTGACGTTGTGATAGGTTTGGTTCTACCTCATGGAAGAACTCAGTATCTAGCCTTGTACCGGATAAAGTGTAGGTGACGTTGTGATAAGTTTGGTTCTACCTCGTGGAAAAACCCGGTGTCTAGCCTTGTACCGGATAAAGAGTAGGCGACGTTGTGAAGGCTTCTCCGCCACATTAAAGAGCTTGTGTTGTGTAGTGCTTACGAACTCTCGAGTAGGTGACTCGGGGAGTGGAGTAGGGCAAGGAAGGTGTCCTTGTAACCGCACCACTATAAATACTCGCGTTGTGGTTTTGTGTTTCTTACTCTGTATCTTTGCATTACTTATTTATATGCTTATCTATCAACATCCAACATACACATTAAATAGATTGACATAAGTCGACCTAAATAGTTTAAAACAAAGTTTTAATCGGTAAAACTATTCAACCCCCCTTCTAGTTTTCCACAATTGGTATCAGAGCTTCGTTACCAAGTGTCTTAGAATATTTTGTTATTTAAAAACTTGATACGATACGTGTATGTTTGAAAACTACAAAGAAGGATATTTCTTAAAACAAAAATTCATGTTTTAGAAATCTTTACATTGTATGTTGGATAGTGATAGATCATTCTAACATTTTCTTTTGAGAAATTTTCATGCTAGGATTCTTTGAATGACTTCGTTCTAGATGAGGAAAAATGAAGTTAACACCCAAAGAAGAATCAAAAGTGATCACAACTTGCTTTTCTAAAATACGACTAAGTATTTTAAAATCTCATGAAGTATTTCGTGTCTATGGTTTCTAAAACCATAAAAAGGGAATATAGCAAAGGTATGTTCTCTTAGTTACTGTAACACCCCAACCCGATAAGGGTAGAAGTATCACAGTATGGTGTCATATCAGAACATACATAATGAACATAAATCAAACAGCGGAAGTCTTAATTAAATAAATCAAAAATTTAAGTCAACAAGACTTATCAATACATAGATACAAAAGGAAAACTCTGAATAAATATAATATCGAAATCAAATGAAATCTAAGATGACTAGGCATGGTCTCTATATCAGCTCATCTCTCAACCCCAAACAATCCCCAACTCCTAGCTTATGTACCCGCCACAGAAAAGAAATGCGGTTGAGCTTAAAAGCCCAAAGTGAATGATATAACGATACAATAATAATAACACCGAACTGGAGATCAAGGTATGGAAGGTCACCAATAAACTGTATATCAAAGGAACAAATTATGGTAAATGAAACATAGGAAAATGGGTCAATTATCCACCACGAGCCACAAAACAAATCAAATCAAATCATATATCCATAGTAGCCTGTAGTAACCAATAGTAACTGTAACACCCCAACCCGACAAGGGTAAAGATATCACAATACGGTTTCATATCAGAACTTTAATAA
Organism: Chrysanthemum makinoi; assembly: GCA_910596185.1. NCBI lineage: Eukaryota > Viridiplantae > Streptophyta > Magnoliopsida > Asterales > Asteraceae > Chrysanthemum > Chrysanthemum makinoi. Next base: position 160,750,556 of record OU343218.1, read on the forward strand.
CTATACAATAGCGGAAACCTTACAAAAATATTCAAAAAGAAAACATAAATAACTAAACTTCAAAATAAATCTAAGTTCTCTATGGCAAAGTCTTGCTCTCGTCTATACTCTCAAACCCAGTCACTATCCCACAAGCTTATCTTGAACGCTTAATACCTGCCAGAAAAGTGCGAGCTTACAAAGCCCAAAGGAATGTGATATAACGAAACAAAACAAATATACGAATAACAAAATACAATGAAATAATAACGAAGGATCTTTCAGGATTCTGCGGAAGCACAAATATACGTAAGTCCAAACGAAACATATAACAAATTAAACAACCAAACACTTAGCATATCAAGAGCAGATAGATTACATATAAACCAAACGAAAAGTCTAATGACTAACAGAATAGTTACCAACAAATAAACATGGCATTCAACAAACTAATTAACCTTCATTTAACACATTTAAAACATTAAAGCAAAGAGAAATAGCAAGTCCAAAACATGGCAAACAAACAAATAGAACATATTAGACAAACTATAATTAGAAAGACCAAACAAGTCATAGCATAACCATTAGCAATTATCCAAACAGATATCATCACTAAACCAGTCCTCGATCAAATCCTAACATCAGCAAAGTTCAGACATGGCAGGTCACATAGGCAATAAAACACTAACGTATAAGCAAAGTTCCCAAAATTAACTGATCAAACGATACATATTAAGCTTATAGAATATTATCTATCACACTAACACATTCATCTCATAGATTAACGGATCCACATAACGATAAACTAACATAATATCGATGGCAAAGATACGAATCATATTTAAACATATTAATCATATCTTAGCATAGCAGCACGGTAGTCACATAAACATACGAAACATAAACATGTATAATAACATATGCCCAAAGACATAATCGAACACTTAACATACCAAAACATAATCGTAATACTTATCATATAATTAACAAATACAGATTTAGTTAACTACCTCGAGCCCAGAACATATCCGATACATCATACTTATACGTAAATAATCTCGAAAATAATTTGGAGTAGCTAGTTCTTAAGTTGTGAAGACGCCGATTGCACCGACATCATTCACCGCAGACAAATCATATCGGATAACAAATCGATCTAGGATGCATCCATACGCCCACGCATGATATTGGCCATAACATATACTTGAGCTCATAAACAGATAACAGTAAAGGGACGGGCGTAACATCACTCATCGCCTCTAGAGTCATATCAGAGGTGCATCAGATACGACATGGAACCCCATGACTAGTTATATTTGGCTCGGGTGTCAACTAAACTTAGGTCAAACAGATTGTCATAAATGACACAGATCATAATTCATCATAAAGGTCACAAATAACTTATCAGATAGTTCATATCATAAGGTTCATATTCAGATATTCAGAAATCATAAGTTCATGTCATAGTGGCATGTCATATATTCATAAGCGTAAGTTCATATTCAAGTTCATAATCAACCATAGCAAAGTTCAACAAATGTATATATCAGAGTCTTCCTAACATAAGTTCACATCAGATATTGTATAGTTCACTAGAACATAGTTCGATAAGTAATGATCAAACATTCGAAAAGGGTTCATAGCAATGGCATTGGAAATCCTAATAAGTATAATAGAAAAGTTTAACTAAAAGAACATCATACGAACCTTTAATCAAAAGGTCAGAATATCTCAGATGATAACGCAAGTGTCTTAAAGTAAGAATAATATCCGTACCTTAAAGCAATTGAGAGAAAAGTAACGTAATGAACAATACGAAGATGTAACGCCGCCTCCTTCAAACGAATCTACACGGATTATGATTTATTTAATACTTATTAGTATAACGGATCAATCTCATTAATACTTTTAAAGTTGTCAGATTATTCTCATTTTTAGTGACAATGTAATTACAATGTTTTAGAGTCTTAATCATTAATTCTCCAACTTCCTATTTAGATTCTAGGGTTTCCCTACTCTTTAAATATTACTAAATACGCATTAAATTCACATATTACTTCTTTTAATGATTTCCCAATTTAACCTAGAACGTAAATGATAACAAACCGAAATTAACTTAACTCATGCTCTTTACAAAATCAATTTACACTTGTTGAACCCATAATCACTCAGAATTACAAATCACACCCTTGACATCTTTAAGTTCACAATCTCACCTTACTTTATCAGATTTTACACTTTTAACCCAAAGGTTTTAGAATTTACAAAACGCACTTTTAGTTAAATAAAATTCGAATAGCCCTTTAAATATCCAAAATTACATGTTTAACCCCCACACTTATTTTTATATGTTTAGGACCTTTATTTTACTGTTCACAAAATAACCTTTAAGTTTCAATATTTACAAAACCAACCCACAACTTTATGTAAAACCGATTAGGGCATAATTCAAAAGCAAGCCCTAAACCTAGGTTAAACCAATCATTAACTCATCATTACTACTTCATTAATTACCTTCAATGATTACAAGAAACCCTAGTTTATGCAAAACCCTAATCGCACCTTTTTAAAACCTTTCCTTTTTATGCTTTTCGAATCAAGAAAACCCAAGACAATTCACACAAGCTTCGAATTCATGATTATGCATTTTATTCAGGTCTTATAACATGTAATAGCTTCTGGAAAAATAGATTCATGATCTCTAAAAATATTATAAGCTAAATCGTTATTTGTGTACGCTTTTTAGGGTTTTAGTTTTTGAATAATTTCATACGACATATAAATCATGCATGGCTAATTTTTACGTGTTATATATGACTTATAGGACTGAATTCATCATTAGGAACATACCCTTGAAGACCTTGGATCGTTAAAACAAAAGAAGCACAAAACCCTTTATCGCCGAAACCCTAATTGCTTCAAAAACTAACCACGACTACAACAGCAACTTTGGAATTCGATCACTATTTTTCCCACCTTGTTTACCTTCAATCTTCTCCAAGAAAAATGGTCCCAACCTCTGGAAACTGGAATTCGATTTATTAGGGTTTTGGAGTCTGCTTTAGGTTAATCGGCATAAGGAATTATTAGGGACCTAATATATGTATATATATACTTGAGTTATTATTTTTCTTGTGGGCTTAAATATGTATTGGACTCAAAATAAATGGTCTTTTAATAATATAACTTATATTGGGCTTGTATTTAGTTTTATTTCTTTTATAAAGTTAATTAAATATATTCGGTAATTATGAAAATACTAAACTAAATTTTAATAAATTATAATCTATAAAATTTAACTTTACAAAGTCATTCAAAATGGATTTGGATCATATGTGATTTTTCTTATAAGTTTTCTGAATTTACATAGCTCATTTGGTATTCTGTTTATTTAATTATTCTTACTTTTGATCATAAGGGTATTTTGGTCTTTTGTGAATTTTAGAAATTCAGGTATTACAATTTCTTCCCCTCTAAAAAGAAATTTCGTCCTCTAAATTGAACAAGACGGAATAGTATGGCTACAAATGTGGATTACTTAAACTTCAAGGAATATATGATCAATGCTAATCGTGATACTTAGTAAAGTATTAGCAGCAAAAGATGAGATAAGGAAAATCAAAAACACGCTCTAACTTACATGGTATCAAATGATGAAACTATCATATGCATAGATGGAACGAATCCTAACGGTCTACTAATCGCAGGAGTATGTGGAGACATACAGATCTAAGGCAGGCATAACAATCTATAGGTTAACACAGATAATAACAACTTCGAATCCCAATGGTACAAAACTTATGTGCAACAGATACCGACGAGAATCTCATAATCGATACGTAATCTCAACCCAATATGAAAGGTACCAAATAACTAATACAAAGCAAATCCATACATCTATCAACAAGTGCATTTCCCAGACGTTGTATACTTTCAATAAGTTCGATTATATGATCTCGATTATTACGCTTGATCAGGCCATAATACTTGCATCACATAACAAGTTCTTATTGTCATTATATTCGGTCTCGGGTCGTGACAAAACACATAGCTAATATCATAGCAAAACAAACCATATAGAGATAATATACAGATAACAAATAATCCTACTACAACAAAGCCAAAACCACATGAGTATACCATCATAATGGTCATACCTAAACAAGCGATAATAAAACAACATCATATAGAAAATAAATAGCGACTAAACTTATGAGGACTAATGGAAACTCAACGAATCTATCAGAAAGAAAACAACGAACAGGAACTATATTATCAAATTTTGTTTATTCCATTAATCAAACAAAATTTTCAAAATCACAAAAGATGTACTCCCAAAATAAAATTCAATATCCTAAGATTCAATCGTCGAACGAAACAAAAGGGACCTAACCCAAAATCAATGTCAAAGCTTCTCATAACGAAGGCAACTAATCAGAAGAGAAATTCCTATTCTTGTGTCGGATTGAACCTACTAGTAGCCGAGACTCCGCTTCCGACTCTACCTCGTACTCTTCCTTGGGTTCCTCTTCTTCTTCTTCTCCTCCTCGCTATCCAACCCGCTCTTGTTTCCTTCAGGCGTGGTAGGAAGCCACTAGCAAAGCCACCTTTACGCTTCCTCTCTCCCTCCTCCGCACACGATCCACGAAGGCATACAGACGCGACTCAGCTCGTCCTACTCCTTCATCCTCAACGAACTTAGGGCACCTATCATGATATGTAGTAGTGAAACCTTCGTTGTCAACCACCTTAGTTTCATATTCTTCCACCACCTCTCCGTCAATGGTCCTCAAGGTCAGCTTCTCCTCGATGGTACATGGCCACATATTGGCCGGAACTTTTATCCTCTTATTAGTCCTCTTCACCTTACCATACCTCGTGCAACCCTTAGCAATGATAACAACCCCCACTTCGCCTTCTCCTTATGTTGCCTAACCGGTCCTCGATTTCTCCTATCGATGAACTAGCGACGGGGAATAACCATCTAAAAGAAATTTCAACTATCAGCAAAACTTAAATACGATAGGGTACGCAAAGAAGTACGCAGAAGGGAAAATCCTAAATCTACCCACTTCTCACGGGTCATAGCCTAAGCTCTAAGGGTCCTAAACTGCTCGATACCATAAATTGTAACACCCCAACCCGACAAGGGTAAAGATATCACAATACGTTTCATATCGAACTTTAATAACTATACAATAGCGGAAACCTTACAAAAATATTCAAAAAGAAAACATAAATAACTAAACTTCAAAATAAATCTAAGTTCTCTATGGCAAAGTCTTGCTCTCGTCTATACTCTCAAACCCAGATCAGCTATCCCACAAGCTTATCTTGAACGCTAATACCTGCAGAAAAGAAAAGTGCGGCTGAGCTTACAAAGCCCAAAGGAACAGATATAACTAAACAAAACAAATATACCTAATAACAAAATACAATGAAATAATAACGAAGGATCTTTCAGGATTCTCAAGGAAGCACAAATATACGTAAGTCCAAACGAAACATATAACAAATTAAACAACCAAACACTTAGCATATCAAGAGCAGATAGATTACATATAAACCAAACTAAAAGTCTAATGACTAACAGAATAGTTACCAACAAATAAACATGGCATTCAACAAACTAATTAACCTTCATTTAACACATTTAAAACATTAAAGCAAAGAATGAAATAGCAAACCAAAACATGGCAGTCACACAAACAAATAGAACATATTAGACAAACTATAATTAGAAAGACCAAACAAGTCATAGCATAACCATTAGCAATTATCCAAACAGATATCATCACTAAACCAGTCCCTCGATCAAATCCTAACATCAGAAAGTTCAGACATGGCAGTCACATAGGCAATAAACACTAACGATAAGCAAAGTTCCCAAAATTAACTGATCAAACGATACATATTAAGCTTATAGAATATTATCTATCACACTAACACATTCATCTCATAGATTAACGGATCCACATAACGATAAACTAACATAATATCAGATGGCAGATACTAATCATATTTAAACATATTAATCATATCTTAGCATAGCAGACGGTTTAGTCACATAAACATACGTAAACATAAACATGTATAATAACATATAAGCCCAAAGACATAATCAGAAACACTTAACATACCAAAACATAATCAGAATACTTATCATATAATTAGCAAATACAGATTTAGTTAACTACCTCGAGCCCAGAACATATCCGATACATCATACTTATACGTAAATAATCTCTAAAATAATTTGGAGTAGCTAGTCTCCAAGTTGTGAAGACGCGTATTGCACACCTACATCATTCACCAGAAAAATCATATCGGATAACAGATCAGATCTAGGATGCATCCATACGCCCTACGCATGATATTGGCCATAACATATACTTGAGCTCATAAACGATAACAGAAAGGACGTGGCGTAACATCACTTCATCGCCTAGAGTCATCATCGAGGTGCATCATCGATACGGACATGGAACCCCCATGACTAGTTATATTTGGCTCGGGTGTCAACTAAACTTAGGTCAAACAGATTGTCATAAATGACACAGATCATAATTCATCATAAAGGTCACAAATAACTTATCAGATAGTTCATATCATAAGGTTCATATTCGATATTCAAATCATAAGTTCATGTCATAGTGGCATGTCATATATTCATAAGCGAAGTTCATATTCGAAGTTCATAATCAACCATAGCAAAGTTCAACAAATGTATATATCAGAGTCTTCCTAACATAAGTTCACATCAGATATTGTATAGTTCACTAGAACATAGTTCGATAAGTAATGTGATCAAACATTCGAAAAGGGTTCATAGCAATGGCATTGGAAATCCTAATAAGTATAATAGAAAAGCGAACGAAAAGAACATCATACGGAACCTTTACTGAAAAGGTCAGAATATCTGTATGATAACGCAAGTGTCTTAAAGTAAGACAGAATATCCGTACCTTAAAGCAATTGAGAGAAAAGTAACGAATGAACGAATACGAAGATGTAACGTCGCTGCCTCTTCAACGAATCTACACGGATTATGATTTATTTAATACTTATTAGTATAACGGATCAATCTCATTAATACTTTTAAAGTTGTCGATTATTCTCATTTTAGTGACTTGAATTACAATGTTTTAGAGTCTTAAATCATTAATTCTCCAACTTCCTATTTAGATTCTAGGGTTTCCCCTACTCTTTAAATATTACTAAATACGCATTAAATTCACATATTACTTCTTTTAATGATTTCCCAATTTAACCTAGAACGTAAATGATAACAAACCGAAATTAACTTAACTCATGCGTGTCTTTACAAAATCAATTTACACTTGTTGAACCCATAATCACTCAGAATTACAAATCACACCCTTGACATCTTTAAGTTCACAATCTCACCTTACTTTATCAGATTTTACACTTTTAACCCAAAGGTTTTAGAATTTACAAAACGTACTTTTTAGTTAAATAAAATTCGAATAGCCCTTTAAATATCCAAAATTACATGTTTAACCCCCACACTTATTTTTATATGTTTAGGACCTTTATTTTACTGTTCACAAAATAACCTTTAAGTTTCAATATTTACAAAACCAACCCACAACTTTATGTAAAACCGATTAGGGCATAATTCAAAAGCAAGCCTTAAACCTAGGTTAAACCAATCATTAACTCATCATTACTACTTCATTAATTACCTTCAATGATTACAAGAAACCCTAGTTTATGCAAAACCCTAATCGCACCTTTTTAAAACCTTTCCTTTTTATGCTTTTCGAATCAAGAAAACCCAAGACAATTCACACAAGCTTCGAATTCATGATTATGCATTTTATTCAGGTCTTATAACATGTAATAGCTTTGAAAAATAGATTCATGAACTCTAAAAATATTATAAGCTAAATCGTTATTTGTGTACGCTTTTAGGGTTTTAGTTTTCGAATAATTTCATACGACTTATAAATCATGCATGGCTAATTTTTACGTGTTATATATGACTTATAGGACTGAATTCATCATTAGGAACTTACCCTTGATGAGCTTGAATTGTTAAAACAAAAGAAGCACAAAACCCTTTATCGCCGAAACCCTAATTGCTTCAAAAACTAACCACGACTACAACAGCAACTTTGGAATTCGATCACTATTTTTCCCACCTTGTTTACCTTCAATCTTCTCCAAGAAAAATGGTCCCAACCTCTGGAAACTGGAATTGATTTATTAGGGTTTTGGAGTCGGTTTAGGGTTAATCGGCATAAGGAATTATTAGGGACCTAATATATGTATATATATACTTGAGTTATTATTTTTCTTGTGGGCTTAAATATGTATTGGACTCAAAATAAATGGTCTTTTAATAATATAAATTATATTGGGCTTTTATTTAGTTTTATTTCTTTTATAAACTATTTTAATATATTCTAAGTTATTAAGGAAAATACAAAATTAAATTTTAATAAATTATAATCTATAAAATTTAACTTTACAAAGTCATTCAAAATGGATTTGGATCATATGTGATTTTTCTTATAAGTTTTCTGAATTTACATAGCTCATTTGGTATTCTGTTTATTTAATTATTCTTACTTTTGATCATAAGGGTATTTTGGTCTTTTTGTGAATTTTAGAAATTCAGGTATTACAACCATAGCAGATATAACAGACATGGAGTGATCAGCTCCCAGATTGTGAAGACTGCAGATTGCACACGACATCATTCACCGACAAATCATAACATATGATAACGTAACAAATCTAGGATGCATCCATACGCCTACGACAGATAGTGGCCATACAATATATATCGAGCTCATAATCGATAATGTAAGGGACGTGTAACATCACTGTACACACTAGAGTCATGACATTGGTGCATCAATGACACGGACATGGAACCCCCATGCCTAGTGATAGCTCGGGTCTCAAACTGACAGGTCAAAGCAAGGTCATATCATAAGGATTCATATCAAAGGTTCAAAAGTCAAAGGTTCATATCAAAGTCCATATCAAAGGTTCATAATCAGAAGGTGTATATCAAAGGTTCATAATCAGAAGGTTCATATCAGTGGTTCACCTTAAACAGTTCACATAGGAGATTCAATCAAAGGGAGCATAGCAGAGTTATAGGGAAGCCCTAATAAGAAGGCTCAGAGTAAAGGCTAACAGTTCAAAACCAATATCGAAAGATGTAAACGAATCATGAGAAACCCCTACTGAAAAGGGATAGAATATATGTACCTTAATCGAAGCAAGCAAAACAAGAAAGTAAAGTCACGAGAATGAGATCAATTCTGCCGCCCGAAACCTATAGGAATTAGGTAACGCTTATTAAGTATCAGATTACTCATTTTAGACGGTTTTCCATTTTAGGTAACTTTCTATTTTAGGCAAGTTTCCATAATTAGTAGGTTCCCGTATTAAGTAAGTTTAGCCATTTATGATGCATTTTGAAAATTCCTTAGGTTAAGTGAGTATTCATATACTTTAAGGATCATTTAAGCCAAATTACACAAGTTTGGGGTTCAAAGTGTAAATATTATAAAGTGTAAGGTCTTAATAGTAAATATATCTCGTTCATTTGTTTTACTCAATTAGCCCTTATAGTCATTATATTTACCAACCAAATCTTTTAGTTTCGAAGATTGTGAATTTAACATAGAAGTTTATATGACTAGTATATCAACCCATAACAACCATAGCTTTTATTTAAAACACCTTATATGTTATTTGCTCCTTAAACATGTTAAACACAAGATATCATAACCCATTCGACATAACCAGATCAATATCATGATTTTATGTAAACCTTATGATAGATTATCCTTAGCTTTATTTTTGTATTAACAAGACACTTATGTGAACAACAAATCATGCACACAAGGCATTATATCCATGACCAGAATCTAGATCCAAAACAGAAAACAAAGGGTGTATATAACTGACATATATACCAGCTTCTCATGGTTTTTACGTAGCAGTACATTAGGTTTCATTAGCTTGCGTTAACGCATAACATTACATGTTTAATGGACAAAATTATGGCGAGTGAGGGCTGCCCAAACCCACGACCAGAAACATATAACAAAACAGAAATTATAGTGAGTGCATTAGGCGTTACTTATTATAGTTTTCCCCATGATTTTACGTGGCATATAGGTAGGTTTTTAATCATTCATAGAACCTGTTTTAAATAAACATCCTTATGGGCGTGATAAGCAATTCACACGACCAGATTTATGCCAAAACAAAGGACGAGACGAAGGCTTCAATGCTTACCTTTGAAGCGTGTGAAGTATGAAGAGACAAGGTTCAAGACAAGGCCCACCAAGCACCCTACCTGCTTCCTATTCTCACGACCAGCAGCAAATGCAAACCCACAACGAAAAGCCAAGTCAATACTTGAGAACACCACGCGAATTAAACCTTGAAAAGGGGCTTCGGATCTTACCTTGGAATGCTTTTGTGTTCGACAGAATAAGGGAGGATGGAGAGTGTTTTCCTTTGCCGTATATTTGTGTAGGAGATTTTAGGGTTTAGTGGTTCCTTGTAAATGAGAATTGTATGCATTTAAAGATTAGTTGGAGACATTCTAGGAGTAGATTTGCCCTTAGGCGTTTTTGTTATAGCCGAACATCAAGGGCTTCAATTCAAAGACCAAATCAAGGCTTTTATTTTCTTCCTAATTTACTTGTACAATTTATTTACTACGTATTTGTTTTCTTAAATGGTATATAGAACATTTATAATGTGTTATATAATTATTATAAGTTAATTATGAGTTAATTATAGTTTATATAATCTTCAAAGTCTCGTGCAAATCAGTTATCGTTAAGTGTCCCACGATTTAACGAGCTTGTTATATGTCGCGAATTACAAATGAGGGTATTATAGTCTTTTAAACGCGTTCACGATTTTAGGGTTTTACAGTTACAATTAGTTGATAAAAGACATTCTATTTGCTTGTGGATAAAATGGTGATATATGTTTCTCTCTTATAATAAGCATAATATGAAAAGTATTTTGTTGATTTTTTTCTTTGAAGTTTTGTTTTAGATATCTTGTTACTCAAGCTTGAACAATGATTAAAATGGGTAATATAACCTCACTAAAAAATCTATAAAGGTTAAACCTTTTCGTTGGGTCAAAACATGCATTTTTGTAAATCTGTGTCAGATCCGCGGATCCCTTTTGGAAGGGATCCGGCGGATCCGTCGTACAGAGGACAACTTTTGGTTAAATTTCAAAAATTCATAACTAATTGACCGTAAGTCCGTAGAAGTGGTGCCACCTATCGTTTGAAAGGTATTTGAGTCTACTTTCATTTAAAAATGATTTCATAAACTGATTCAAAACAAAAATTTACAGAATCTTTTATTTATGATAGAAAGTCATTTTTGGGTCATAACATTTGCACATACTTTTGGTCTAATTAGAGACGGATGTTTTCATCTTTGAATATTAGTGTGTTTTCTGTTGAAACTAAGGTTTTGATCATATTCTTAAATAGAAAGGAAACTAATCAAGCTTGGTATACATGTTTATATTTAACACAAAGCGATGAAAAGAACTTTCATATGCTATGCTAAATGATTACTTGTGTTTCCTTGCATTACTTGATTATTTGCTTATCTCAAATAGTTTTTGTGCTTGTTTGTTTGAATAACATATATGGTTTCCTCACCTTGCTATTCATTCTCTTGTTTTTTGATTTTGTAATATTTTACTAATCAATGTGCTATTTGAAAGAGTGTTTGGGATAACATCTAGTTGTGTCAAAAATGTTAGTCTAAATACTTAGATAAGTCATATAAGTTGAAAAATGTTTAAAACATGTAATATACTAAATGGCTTCTTGTTGAGTTTGTCATGTGTGCAACATAAATGTATTATGTGCTTATATGATTTCTTGATTTCATATTTTCTTGTGTCATTCTCTAAACACAACAAGAATGTACATCGGATCATAACCTACACTTGTGTTGATGATGTACTTTCCCGTTTTCCTTTTCATGATCGCTTTTCAAGCTTCATAGTAGGATTGACAACTTGATTATTTCATCCGATATACTTAAGTAAATTATTTTGCAACGCAAATATAATTGGTCAAATCTGAAAATCCAAACTCGAGCTTTCCAACAACATATGTTGAACTAGCTCATCCAACCATTTTTGTTCACCATATGGAAAACTTTAAATTTTTATATTTAAAATGACACCTTCATCATCTTAGTTGTTTCAGGCATAATATTAATAAAAACGAAGAAAATTATCATCATTGTTACTCTTCGATAGGCCATTGTAGGAATATAAATTTTTCTAACTTGAGAATGAATACTAGAGAACTTGTTGCACTAGAAACTCAATTTGACCTAACGGTTGAATTGCTTCCTTGATAGAAGTTGGGTATGTTGAATCACCTGTAAAAATAGTCGTGTTTAGCCGTAATTGAGCACCGCTAGTAATGGTCTCATATTCATTCCCTCACTTGAGAAATCTATACTCCTATGTTTTCCTAAAGTAAGTTTACAATGGAAATACTTTGCGTTGTCTTAGGATTACTCATCAAACAAGTTGTAAAATTGATTTTTATTTTAGTTAATCACAACCACTTGCCTCATCAAGCGATTATCTTGCTTTGATTGAGAAGAGCTACATGACTTCAAGGATGAAGTTCATTATACGCTAATCACCATCTGTAATGACTATACTTAGTTCATTACCTTCACTAAACCAAAACAACCTTCTAAACAATTGACTTTATTAAGGACGCATATACATGTGTTTCTTACTCTTCAAAATACCAAAACATATGTAAACATCTCTTAGCTAAAGCCAACTCACAAAACTGTACTTGCTTTAAGCCTTTCTAAATCTAACACTTACTATTCTAAACACAACTCCTTCATCTCTACAAACAACAACTCCACCTTCTAGATCTAAATAAAGTCTAGGATTGTCCTGAACTAGCACTTCACAACTCTATTGTCTTGAACATCATCATGTACTCCTTTTTTCTTGACACATACCTTGCACACCATTGTTAATACAAAACAATTTACTAATCTAGATCATAAATCTGTTTTGAGCTTCTTGAATAGCGCTTGCTAAAGTTTGATAAACCTATGTGTTATTTGTGAGCTAGATCTCATTTGATTGCTTATGTGTTATTCCTACATGCTCTCATTGCTATGCTTTACTTACATACATGTATGCTTGCTGTAGAAATCATTATTTTCAAAATTCGATACCTAGAGAAAAGTATTACAATCATTCGGTTAAGGAAATCTGTCCCAGATGCCGGATCCCTTGGCTATAACTAGCCGGATCCCTCAAGTGAAGGATCCGTGGGATCCGGGTGGACAGAATTGCAATTTTAGCTTCCTTGCATCAATCCAACCTTCCAGACCTCATTAGACTAGTTAAACATGCTACATTAGGACCACTTAAACTTTTCTTAGGCTCAGTTGATATCACATTCACTCATGGATGACTTAGATCACATTCATGGTGTTTTGATTTATCATTACTTCAAAACACACCATCTTTCCGCTCCAATGTTTACACATTGTTCCTCTCATCTCAAAGCACCTAGTTTGATATTTCTCTCAATTTTAGCAAATTGATTTTAGTCATCTTTACCTTAAAATAGGCTAAAAACTAGTTTTTCATTTCTTATGATTTTTAAGAAATTTTCCAAATTTCTCTTAATTTACCATTTGATCTATAGGATCATTTGACTCCACTTGACACTCTCAAATTTCTCAGTGTCATCTTTGATCACCCATTGGTACTCATAAAAACATCATTTCCTTCCATAAAAGACAATCATTAGCTACCCTCACTCATTTCACTTGATCATTTAAGTCTCATATCATTTAAGACACCTGAGAAGACTGAAACACTCAAGATGTGTAGGTACTAGACCTTACAAAACATCATCTTCCTTTTCTTTGCCTGCTGAGATCCGAGGGAACCGGCTGCACATACTAAGCTAAAACAATCATTTCAAGCTATTCTTGCTAACTTGAACACTCCATCTTGTCTTAATTGACTTCCTTGATCAGTGCAACTCTGAAGTTGACTCTTGTGCATGAAAATCATTGCATTTTGAAGGATCTTAGTGGCTTAAGCTTTACTAAAACCTTTCCTTTATAAACCTCTTGGTTTGTACTTCCAAGTCACCATTCACAACCTCATTCTTAGCAACTAAAAGCTTTTATCTCATTATCAATTCATCATGAGGAAAGCTCCTAGTGCTAACTCATCTACCAAAAGACCACCCATGAAACTTGCTCGGGTTGTTCACGAAATTTCTTCAACCGGATCATCACCCGTTAAAACCACAAACGCTAAAATTCCCTCTCAACCAATCAAACCAATCCCCAAAAGGATTGTTCCCACAAAACTACCCTTACCAAACACTACTATACCTCCTAAACCAAAAACTCTTATTTCCACTAAACCATCACCCCTAGTGCCTAGAGCCATATCCTTCACCATTTCACTCTCATCTCCACACCTCTACAACTTAGAGGACTTGCCTTTTAGGCCATCTCATCCTCCACCATTGCCAACGTTCTCCTCATTTGAGAGAATAGTACAACAACAAAACCTTGGTGTTGAAACAACACTAGCACCGATATCCTTTTCTCCATCACCCTCAAATAGTCTATTTTGGATTATGTGGAATCAACAACCGGATCACATGGAAGTAGACACCTCTCTACCACCACAAGCATCCTTGGTTGAACCACCTCCAAATGTGCCTCCACAAATCCCTCCATCTTTTGTGGATTCTCAACCTTTCTCATCCAACCTTCCACCTCAAAACACTTCATTTCTACCATCACCATTCTTGAGCCATGACAAAGATTGTTATCATTGTCAACAGGTTGAAGGCTTGGTACATGAAGTACGTGACGAGCTACGTTTCATGTTTTATCACCTCCTCGAACATTTCGATGAGGTCAACAAACCTAAGCATCCTTAGGAATAGGAATTCAAGTGGTGCTCTAGTCTCAAGCATAACTTAGACTTGTTAGGAATCATACTTCGTGTTTTGGTCATTCTCTTAGTTTTAGAGTTATGTATATCATTTCTCATGTTTTATTGAATGAAACTACATGTTATGAAATTATGTTTAGTGCAATAATATATAACTCTTGTTGATGTTAACATTACATCTTACATTCATATTACTGTCAAAAGAATGCAGGTATACAGATCCCTCATTTTGGCCTAGACGGATCCCTCCCATGGAGGAACCGTGGGATTTGTGCAACAAAAGCCATTTTATTACTAATTTGAGTCTCATTTTCAGGAAATTATGCATCATATACTTGCTTTCTAACATTTATTTTGTAGATTTTCAATATACACATGAAGACTTTGACACCCTCAACAAGGGGGAGCTTTTTGTCAAAGCAAAGCAATTGCAAATATGCATGCAATACTTTCACTTAGGATTACTACTTGACGTCCTCCCCACAAAGGAGCACTCATCAAGGGGGAGCATTTTCGTCATAGACGAAACGATTTGCAAACATAATTGCAACATACTCTCTTAGACCTCCTAATTACTTGACGCCCTCACAAAGGGAAGCACCCGTCAAGGGGGAGCTACGACGAGAATTCTTCTCTTCTCTTACTCTCTATTTTTTATATTATCTCTTTTCACACGTTTTTCTCAAAACAATGTGTTAGTTTCTATTCGACGCTCTTTTTGTTTCGAAAAAAAGGAGGAGAAGAGAGTAAAAACTCCAATTCAAATTTTTACGAATTTTAGTTTTTCCTTAAAATAATCTTATGTTTTGTCATCAACAAAAAAGGGGAGATTGTTAATACAAATAAGTCGTAAAAATGTTTATTTATATTTTACGGTCTTCTAATGTTTTGTCGATAACAAACGTAAAATCATTTTAACGAAACGAATAAAATACGTAAATGATTTGAGCCAATAGTTTACTAACACACTTACATTTTCATATAAAACACTAAACAAGTAATAATGTTTATATTTCATGGAAATACATATGTATAACAACTAGTATTTACATAATATGGAAATGTGCATAACTTATATTGTAATGGGTAATGTAATGGGTAAAAATATAAGTACTTGACCCATTGACTAGATACATTGAATGTAGTTGGGTAAAACCCAAAGTCCATGACCCATACCCATGGAGCTTGATCCATAACCCATGACCCATTGCATGACATCATGCATGAAGTCATGTTGGGTATTATCCATGACCCATGGACCTAAACCATGACCCATGATCCAATTTCTAGATACATTGTATCTATTTGGGTGCCCATGACCCAAAGTCCATAACCCATGACCCATGATCCATGACCCATAACCCAAATAAAGAGAAGCGTCCACGGATCCCTGGGATTACACTGGACGGATCCCTCAAGTAAGGGATCCATGGGATCCGGGGAACAATAGAGTTTTCTTGCCTATAAATAGTGCGCCATTTCTTCATTGTTACTCACCCATTTTACACATACTCTCTCTTAGTTTAGTAAACTCTCTAACCTTAGATCCAAAAGATCTTTCTATGTAGTTTTGTGTTTGTGTGATTCTCTAGGTTCCTCTTAAATGCGAGATCACCACCTCTTGAAGACGTACAAGCTCTAAGTCATGAGTTCCTAAGCTTCATCATCATCAAGACCACTGAAGTGTCTCTTGTTGATAGTTATTTTCTCCCCCATAGAAGTGTAGCGTTGAAGGCATTAGTGAAGGGTGCTGAAGGTCCGCGTCGAAGGCATTAGTGAAAGGTGCCAAAAGTCTGTGACGAAGGCATTAGTGAAAGGTGTCGAAGGGTCGTGTAAAAGGCATTAGTTAAATGTGCCAAGGGTGTATATTTGATATGGTGCATCGATGTACAAGATAGATTAGTTTGGGTTAAAGGATAGTGATATCCTTATGATGTTGTAATAAGGAGTACGTATCCTTTGGGTTAGTTGTGTAGTGTTGGGTAGTAGTTCCTCCTTTGTAACGGAACTCGGTATCTAGCCTTGTACCGGATAAAGTGTAGGCGACGTTGTGATAGGTTTGGTTCTACCTCGTGGAAGAACTCGGTATCTAACCGGATAAAGTGTAGGAAATGTTGTGATAGGTTTGGTTCTACCTCGTGGAAGAACCCGGTGTCTAGCCTTGTACCGGATAAAGAGTAGGTGACGTTGTGAAGGCTTCTCCGCCACATCAAGGAGCTTGTGTTGTGTAGTGCTTACGAACTCTCAAGTAGGTGACTCGGGGAGTGGAGTAAGGCAAGGAAGGTGTCCTTGTAGCCGAACCACTATAAATACTGGCGTTGTGGTTTTGTGTTTCTTACTCCGTATCTTTGCATTACTTATATATATGTTTATCTATCAACATCCCACATACACATTAAATAGATTGACATAAGTCGACCTAAATAGTTTAAAACGAAGTTTTAATCAGTAAACCTATTCAACCCCCCCCCTTATAGTTTTCCACATGTTTGAAAGCTTATGTGTATGTTATCTTCAAGTATTCAAATGGGTTGATGGGTTCAATTCTTAGAACACCCTGATTCTCGAGTATTTGAACGTGTAATGTACTAAGATGGGAATTCAATCTTCAAGATATTTTCATTTATGCACATGTTTGTTTTATGTTTATTTTCATGCAAACGGAATTATTCTAAATTGGGGAGGATTGTTGGAAATTTAGTTCAAATGAGGTTTATGAGGATACTTGGAAATGGGTTTTGGAGGTACGGAGTGTACACCCATCAAGTCCCTGTGATTACCCTGACTCTTATAGTGGTTAAGTAGTTACTACTGCTAGTAGTGATGTTACTATTGTTGGTTGAGTAGTTACTACTGTTGGTAGTGATGTTACTACTGCCAGTACATAATTAGTACTGATGGGCTTAAGTTAGTACTGCTACGCTTTATTTAGTACTGCTAGGCTTAAGTTAGTACTGCTGGGCAGTTACAATTTTGTAATTAAGACCATATTAACCTGGTCTTGTAACCACTATGGCTATAATGGAGGAACATTATGAGGAGATTAATTGGCCGATTAATTCTCATAATTTCATTGACTAAAAAGTAAATCTATCCTATACATAGGATTCACATCTGCATGGAAAGGGACACAGAATCAAAAACACTTGAAAGCAAATAGGTTCTTGATTTGTGCCTAAAACAAGAACACCACTTGGTCTTATCCCATAGAGATATTCGTGTAACCCAGGCATAGGGTCGAATAGTTTCTATTGGAAAGTGATAACACGATTTCAAGTGATATCCGGTATTCATTGATTATCTACACCCAACTGGGAACATTATCTTACCATAAGAAACCAACAAATGATTGGATAAATATATTGATTAGAAGATTATGAATTGGCTATTTTTGGACTATAAAGAGTGGACGTTTTTTCATGTTTATGCTATTGAATTTGAAAGGATATAGTATACCGAGCATTATGGATTCTTTATTTGATATTTCATGGGATTATAATAGAAAGTGTTTGCTTGAACGCAAATTCAAGTCCAATATTTCTTTGTTTTTTGTATACGTGATGTGGAAATCGAAATAGGATGGTTAATTACTACACATATGGTATTTAAGTTTGGTTATTGACTTCTTATTTAGTTGTATCTTATAGGTCGTGGTTATTGCAATCGTTATTTAATGATATTTTGATCTTATTCATTGGTATCAAGTTTTATTCATCGGTTGTGGAGATGAGTAGGTTCATCATTCATGGTAGCTAGATTAATTTATAACATGTATTATGATCAATGTTCAACAAATACTTTTCTAAGTGTATATGAACTTGATTTTTTAGGTGCAAACAACCCTAAGAGTGGTCACGACAACCTTTTAAAAAGGGAGGGTTTACCCGGTTCGAGTCTGCGTGGTGGTGTGTTTAAACCCGTGGATTAGTCGACAAAAAGGTCAGAAACCTTGGTTACCCAAAATACTTAATTTGTTTTCTACATGCAGCACCAGCTTGTGTATACTACACATTTACTATGTTTACTTAGACGAGGACGATTGACATTGCTTGTTATGAATCTTATATTCGGGTTATTTTAATTTAGTTATAACTTACCCTTGGCGCTAAAATTTTGGTTATATGGTTCTATTTTTTTGGTACTTATATAGTTATATAAATTATTATATTAGGTTAAGCTATTGTAGGCTCAACAAGAAAACTTGTTGAAGTTATATTCACTTCCACAAGAGAACTTTATTTGGTCCGAGAAATATTTTACAGAGGAATCAAATGTTTGAAGGTCACTAAGAAACCGGAAACACGAAGGCAATCCACTCTTACAACTACTACAGTAATCAAGTGTTCATTTCAATTACTTGAGTTACAACATATTTCTTTTTGGTAAATATGTTGGAATTATATAACATGACTAATCATAGATATAAACAATAAACATCAAGTACACATGCGGAAGCGTAAAGAAAATATAATGAATAATTAATTAACTAAAATATATAGTATGCGTACCTTTTTTATTTTAGCCGAACAAGAATCAATTCCACAAAACTAGCAATTTAGATGAACCCTAATTAGGGTTTATAGGATTATAAAAATTATCCCTTACCGTTTTGTAATTCAATCCAAGATACAATCAATAGTGTGATTGTACTACGTTCTTGTACACACGTACTATTAACGAATTAAAGTAAATGCTAGTTTAAATAACACAAAACAATTTGTTTATGAAAAACAAAAGTAATCGACCCTATGGTGTAGGATCTGATCGGTTGGAGTAAAAGAAACCAAGAAAACGATTTTAGGGTTTAAGTATTGTGTACAAGAGATACAAAATAATTAACCCTAGGTTTGTTTATATAGGATGACAAAACTTGGAGAACAAGTTGGGATTGGGTTGGGTTTACCCTAGCCCTTCGAATTTAGTAACCCATAAAGGGTTTCTAGATCTTTCTTGTTTCCTATTTTTCATCTATAGTCCTTTCCATATTTTACTTAACGACCGTTAGTCCATTACAATTAATTACTTAACGCTCGTTAGTTGTTTTGTGTAATTAATAACTAAATACAACATTTTATATTTAATTATTAAAACTTTAATTCTCATACGTAAAGTGTGCAATCCCGCGGTCTTGAGTTCGATCATAACACACATCTATTACTTTATGTCCATTAAACCAACAAAATATTTATTTAATATTTATGAGTTACATCATTTGTTTCCATATGTATATTCGTGCATTTGGCGTTATGTGGCAAGGACAAAATTGGTGCATTCAAAATTGTTGTGACCGCTCTTGCTTTTAGCGATGACTATCGAATGTTATAAAAGATTCACCTTTAAAGATGTCATAATTGTCATCCAAGCTGATGCCCCATTTGTTGATGTTATAGTATTTTTCTATGGTTGATGAACCCCATCAGCTAATTCTCATCCAAGCCTTACTGCATTGGGCATTTGATCATCAAATGGTGATCTACCATGATAGTCCATAATTTTTTAGGCGATCTACCATGTTGCAAAAATATGCTTATATTTGCGGATAAGTTTAGTAACTCTTTAGAATTTATCCGGTGACTCAATTGTAATTGGATAAGGTTATGTCATGGATTAATTTTGTTCTATTAGTTTAGATATAGAACACCATTTACTCTATCTTGAGTTTGATACAAATATTAGATATCAATCTCATTGTTCAACACCTTTTTATTTACTTATTATATATACTAGGCGAGTACCCGTGCCTAGCGGCATCGATTTCTAGCGGTAAACAATTAACGATATGCAATATTGTGGTAAGTGTTTCGTATAACGTTCAAAATAGAACGTGAAAAGATCAAAATGTAATTACAAACGGTTGTAACATGTGATAATTCAACTATAGCAAAAATTCTTAACATGTATCAAACGACATATAAAAATATTTAATGAAACTTAAAATAAAACATTACATCAATTATGAAATATTAACTAACAACACACGTTACTCGTCGCGTAAAACTTCTTGATACACGACATTTGAGGTATAGATTCCTGCTTGACGGAACTCTTTGACTGGTTTAACCAAGTCCACCCATATCCGATCTGTCACACCCCCAAAATATCGCAGCGGAACGATAGTGTCATTGGGGTATAACGTCATAGCACAAAGTATGGATACAGAAAACGACCTCTATAATGAGACGTTTTGAAAAGTTTACCATTCGATTACATAAGTTAAAGTTTACAAGCAAGAAATCCCAAAGTTTGATAATACACAAAGAGTTTACAAAACATGTCGAATGGTAATTGTTAAAAGCACAAGACTCCAATGTATGCCATGAGACCCATAAGCTCCATGAAATGCTATCACCTTAAGACCTGAGATAAACATGCTAAAAAGTGTCAACACAAAGGTTGGTGAGTTCATAGAGTTTGGTTAACAAGTAAAGCCTTAAAAGAGTGTTTATGTAACAAAGGCAAAGTTTTTGGTCAAATAGAATAGTTCGCAAAGCAAAGGCATCGTAAATCCACTCAGTTCCAAGTCCCGCCCATACAAAACTTGCAACCTGTGTGTTTACAACCCACCGCTAAAAATAGTATGTCAATCATGTATGCATGTATCATAGTAGTTAGAAGCATAAATGTCACCACAAGGGTCTTCCAACAACTCGTGTTGGGATGTTCCTCCAACGCCACGCTGGGTTGTATCCATATAAATGGCCTTCCAACATATAAATGTTGGGATGTTCCTCCAACGACGCACGTTGGGCTGTATCCAAATTAATGGCCTTCCAACATATAAATGCTGGGATGTTTGTTTAAGTCTAGTCAATACACACACCAAGTCTAGAGTATAAGTAATGTTGTTTGGCAAAAGAGTTTAAATGTTTGGATAAATAAGCATATATCTCGCCCCAAATAGTTTATAGGAATTTAAATGAGTTAAAGCGGGGTATGAACTCACAAGGAAAGTAATAGCATTGGTTCTACTTCATCTCCGAAACCCAAATGCGTGTGTTATCCAAGGAGACTTTCAAGTTTAGCGTAACACAATCAAGTATAATGCAATCAAGTGTAAATGTTATTAAGTATAAATGTTATCAAGTATTATGCAATCATGTATAAAAAGTATAGCGTAGCATAAAAGTGTAAATATTTTGAGTATTTGTATTTATAAAAACAAGTAGTTGAGCATGTATCTCCCCCAAAAGTAATTGAAAATGTATAAAAGTAGGGGCTATGAAACTCACCTGATATGATAGATATGCTAACAAAATGGAGTGCACGAAAATGAGGCTCGGAAACTATCCGCGACCTAAAATGAATGTTATGACTCGAGTTATGATATGTTGTCGTGAATGCATGATTTGAAAACGTATCACCCAATATGCTACTTGAAAACTAGTTATATAAAAATATTGTTACTTGGATGTGTGACGGTTCCATGTCAAAAATAATTACTTTTGAGTTAATGGTAAAAATGTAGTTAAAACTACGTAACGGTTTTAATAATTGACAAATCGGTTTACATCGGACTTGACGTAATATATACATAGAAAAACTAACTCGTTTTTTTTAAGGTCCGTTTCCCCCGAAACGTCCGTTTAGGCCCCCAAAAACCTTGATTAAAATCCTGACAGCTTACTAACGCTGTGAATAGTGTTTTCAGCACGTTTTTGACTCAAAGTTCGGTTAACCATAACTCACTCGTTTTAAGTCCGTTTTTCAAGTTCTTTATATCCACTCGAAGGTAATTAAGTGTACTAATATATTTTTAAACTTTGGAGATTTCACAGAAAGTTTAAGGCCACTGTTTGGTCAGTTAAAACTCGGACTGCATGAATATTTTCCGGAAAATTGTAGTTTTTAAATCGTAACTTGGAAACCACGTATCTTTTTCGTTCAAAAGGCCACGTTCATAACTAAAAATCTATTTTCTAAATCTTTAATAAAACTTATAAAAATGACTAACTTTTCGGAAAAATTATAAATTTCGACAGCGCTTCCGCGCTTATTTTAAACTTTACCATTTTTATCTACTTGTTTAACCACAACTTCACCACAAAAATCCCTTAATCTACTCATCACCAATCCTACTAGTAAAACAACTTCATTTGATCATAACCAAAATAAATATTCATTGTGAGGCTAAAAATATATATACAAACTTAAATAAACATATATAAAATTTACTTAACCATTTCCTCCAAAAACCACAACTAGACTTTGATGATCCATTTTTCAAACTTCTCATTTTTATAAACTTCTAACTAGTACATACTTGTTATAAAAATTAATAGGACACATATGGGTGATAACATTTGATAAACATGAATAAAAACTACAACTTGAGCAAATATGATCATATGGACTTCATAAAATGCATGAAATATATATATGAAAAGGTAAAAGATGAAGTTTTATGCTTACAAGTTACTTGATGAGGCTTATGATCAAGGATTTATCCTAAACACCCTAGGTTTTTATTTCAAAACCCAAACAAAGAGTGTTACTAGATTGTGTAGAACTTGATAAGAAAAATTTTGATGATCACTTCTTGATCCTTATGGTTGGCCGGATTTTTGATGAAGAAGAAGAGGAGAAGACTAGACTTTCACACTTTGAATGATTGTGTTGAATGAGTAGTGTTGAGTAAAGTCTTGGAGTGTAGACTTATATAAACAAAGATCTTGAAAATCTTGGAAATCATGTAATTAATAATGCATGTACATATACTTTACATTATATATTATGTAGGTGTATAAATGTAAGTAGAAGTAATATTATTTGAGGATAGTAGTAACTTGTAGTATTATTAAGAAATATTAGTAAGTTGTATACACATTTGAATATATAAGGTAGCGTTAGATAAAATAAATTTCACGGGTCAAGATAAAATATATTTAGGTCATAAAAATTATAAAAATACATTTCTTGTAAAATTTGAGTGATATAATAATTATCGTGTAGTTTTTTTAAGAAAAGCGTCGTAATAATATAAATTTAACAATTTATATACCAAATAAATTTAAAACACTGGGTAAACTCATTATATTATTTTTAAATCTTAATATGAGTATTTAAATATATAGGAATGATTTTTGGAAGTGTTGAATCGATTGTTCAAAATAATACTTACGCGATAGCGTTTATTTAATAAGAAAATAAACTGTAATGTAAAATGCAAAACCATGCACAAACCGTTATGAAATGATGAATATGGAATATGAGAAATGACCAGAAATTGAGAATTGTGACACGATCCATTTGAGGCGTTGTAGCTCCGACAACTTGTTCGACATCAACATGAATATCAATTGGAGAGTTTGTGTTTGTTTCCGTATTTGTCTATAAAATGATACCATGATTAAGCGACACATTTTTTTATTTAAAAAAAAGAAAAAAAAAATTGCTTCAGTCATTCAAGAGTTCGATAAATCGATACAACCCTAAACGAAAAAGTAAACAGAATTAATAACAAAGTTGATATACCATGAGATTTGTTGCAAAATCATAACAAAGCATGTTGACATCTTGATTTTCTGGAACAGCTTCTTCATGCGAATTAATAATGGAAGCCCTAAAGGTTGTAACATTGTATTGGGTATTTATAGGTATATATTTATATTGTAGGTTCTACATTGGGCTCATTATTTATTTTATTTTAGAAAAGATACATTCTTTATTTTTTTAGACATCCCCTTTGTGCGCCATTATTTATTTTATTTTAGAAAAGATATATGTGGATGGGTTAAAAAACTGTTACATATACATCCCCTTTGTACGCCATCTACGAATTTCCTTCATGAGAATAATATTCAAAACTATAGCTATATGCCTATATCTAATCATCTCATAGGGTATAATTGCAATATTGTAGATGATGTCTAACGATATATATAGAAGTGTGAAGCATAGAGTATTGGCAAACAATGTTGAAGGTGCACGTGTTTCTATTGCTCATCTTTTCAATCCAAGCAACCGAGAGAAGCTATTTGGACCGTTCCCGGAGCTGATATCTGCTGAGAAACCAGTGGTTTACCATGAATTTTTACATAAAGACTTCATGAGAAGGTTTTTAAGCAAGGAAATTGTTGGAAAGTCAAAAAATAGATTTCTACAGAATCAATAACACAAAGAATGAATGACACTATATGGTTATTTTTATAAAATATGAACTGGTTTTGTTTTATTTCAAGTCACACAGAATAAAACACAGTTATAAGAATTGAAGGGGTATTAATTTGTATCTGTATGAATATATTTAAATTATTTTTGGATGTCGAAGGTTAATGATCCTAACCATATATGTTATTTTGTATCTTTAGGTGGCTTCGACCTGTTACAAAAGATACATGACTAACCCATTCACAAAAAAATGAGTTCAAACAAATCTTCCACTACTTCTATGCTATGTTGTATGATTCTCCCAAAGGAATCATGTATTTAGATTAGATAATTAGATAATTCAAATCTATATACGGAGTATTAGCTAGTGACCGCATGCATGTTGACATTGCAGTTTTTTAAGTTTAAACATTGACTTGACCACAAAAGTAATTTATTCATTCATTCATTTTTGATAGGACAAGAAACAAAGTAAACACGACATAGTTTGAAAACCATGTAAAACAAGAAGTTTTAACAAAAACCACAAGCATAAAGTTTATTCTTCATCACTCTCACTTTGAGCTACCAAAGAATAAACTCGTTTCCGACCAAGATTGATAGGTTGACTTGTTTCTTCTTCTTCGTCATCTTCGTCATCACATGAGATGACAATGAAGTCATCCCAATTCCAATTAATAAGATCAGGGTTGAAAAAAGGAATAGGATGTGGGGGAGGGGGATGCGGAGGAGGGGGGTGAAGCTGCTAGGAAAAAACAAACAAGTGTCTACATTATAAACAACAAACAAGATCATAAAAAAAATTGATTACTAACCTCGAGATCATCATCAATGTTCTTTTAATTTTGCATATCCATTTTTTTTTCCTTTCCTTCCTGTTGTGAAATAGAAACTTGTTTTGGGGGTTTTTTATATAGGCATAGTAACGAAATGTTTAAATTAATTTTTCCTGCCATGCAAAGTAATGCAACGAATGGGCTGGCAGCATTGAGAAACCCATGGTAACGAAATCAGCTTTTACTACTTACCATGCAAAGTAATGCAATTTGACTTGCAAAAAACGAATGGGCGGAACATTTTGACTTTCCAATTTGTGAGATGGGCTGGCATTGGTTAATATATGCTGGCGTTGATAAGTGATTTTTAATACTTTCCATGTTAGTTGTTTTTGTTGATGACTACCAATTCCACTTCCAATTTCACTATTCCACAATTCCACTATTTCACTTTTCCAACATTTGACCAATTCACCATTTTTCTTTTTAATGTACTATATATATATATATTTATATATATATATATATATATATATATATATATATATATATATATATATATATATATATATATATATATAAATACGGCATACTTGAAAGACATAGTAACTTACTGTACTTCTCTACTCAAAAGTTAACCATGCGTTCTACAGGTTTATAAGCTTTTATGAAATTTAACAATGTTTATTTTGAACTTTTTATAAGTTGGCCCGTGATTGTTACATGTTCATTTGATTTTATAGTATTTAACTATGTTTATTTTACATTTTTTATATGCCACCCCTGATTTATCACGGGTTTATAAGCTAGTAGCATAATAAAAAACAACATCTCTCATAAATAAATGAGGACCGCCAAAATAACAAACACAAGCACAAACACATCCAAGAAAAAAGAAAACCCGATGGCATGCAACATCACCATGGCATATATGCCTATAAGAGTGCTAAGTGAGAGGGAGACGAATAACACATTATTCGTCTGCCACCTCAGCATCCTTCCAATAATACACAAATAACTAAAGAACCCCTCAACTATAAAACCAATAACACTTTGTAGGTACTACAAAGCACCCCATAAAAAATACCCACCCACTCACAATAAAAAAAAAAAAAAAAAAAAAAAACCCTAACGGATGGCTAGAAACCAAACGCCGGATCACTTGGTGCAGAATAAAGCGCCATTCGTCCGATTTTCGGTGCAAATGGCGGACGAACAATCTCCGCACCGAGCACGCTAGCACCATTTGGGGTGTCATGGCTTGGAGCCATAGGTGATGATTTTTGCCTATAACATCATGATACCGGGTGGTGTGTTTATATATGTGCTTTTGATTTTATTAAGTGAAATAACATACAAAGAACACAAATTTTTAATTAAAGATAATACGGAAAAAAACTAAATTACTCTTAAGAGAATAACACACGATTTTGTTTTACGACTATGATAGCTAAAATTGTTAGGATAATTACCAAAAATGTTAAGGGATAGTTGATTGTTTGATACAATATCACTCTTCATGAATAACCAATGGTTCAAAACCACAATCTCCAATTTAAGAGAATACCTAAAAATCATATTTTACCCATAATCTATCTTGACAATGTTTGAAGTAAATCTATTAAGTTTCTTCAGTCATGCAAGTCATATCTTTGTATAAGCTATCAATTTCGTTATGAATTTTCTTTTACTGCTTTCTTCACCGTGTTGTGATCAATGGAATAAGGGATCTCATTTTATTTGGTTCTTGACTGTGTTCTTGACCGTGCTCTTGACCGTAATGTGATCAAAGACACGTCATCGTCGAGGTCAATGCATGTTTGTGCATCAGATAATGTCTTGTATTCCCCTAATGAACTTGTCTTCCTTTTTTTTCTATGACGATTAATCGAGTCCGAACTTATACTGCTAGGTTTATCTTTGACTTTTTCATCAGACAATCCACTAGCTTGTTGACTCGAGACACATGTTTCTACAAATTCCAAAATTGACAATATGAATCAAATTTGTGCCAATTTAAGTTATTAAGGAGTTAAATACAGATTACTTCAAAAATACATACTTGATGACGATAAGCTTCCAAATTGATTGTTCCAATCTTCATATGCGCCAAGTTCGTTGAGAGAAACAGAAGGTCTCATCTCTTGTAATGAATCCTTGAAGTCCTACAATATATGCGAGTATATACAAATGTAAATTAAAAATGCAGAATTGAACAAGGTCATTTTTCAATACTAAACGAAATACCTGTAGAGTTACTGGTCTCATATCCTCCTTTTTAAGTTTAGTGATTTCAATGCCTTGTGTCAAAGCCTCTCTTAATGGACCCATGGAAGCGTCATGGACTAAATTCTTCATGTCAGATCCTGAATTGCCTGAAACAATTCAAAGAAGAAGAACGTAAGCCATGTATAAAATTAAGCAAAAAGAGAATTATAAATAAACAATTGATAAAACTTTACAGGAGATAATCAGAGAAAAATAATTGTTGTACCTTCGGTTAACTTGCATATAATATCCATATTCTCTGTTGAGAGTTTGAAAAGCTCGTCCTTCTTCAAAAGATTTTCTATAATCCAGGCTCTTGCTTCTTTACCACAAAGAGATTATTAGCCTCATATTTGTCCCATAAGAAATTGTAAAAGTAAATAAAACAAAGGTGGCAAAATGTGCAGGTCTAGTGTTTCTATTCAGTTTCCCTTAAACTTTGTAATAATGAATATAAAAGTACTTTTTAATTCATGTAAAAAGTAAACTAATTAATGGCAATGTAACCGGTCAAATGTATACTTAAATCTATTCTTGTTCTTATTCTTATTCTTGTTCGTGTTCTTGGTGGTGGTGCTGCTGCTTGTTATTATTGTTGTTGTTGGGCCAAACATGCCTTTAGAAGATAAGTCAATGTTGAACCTGCGCAAGGGAGTGGAATATAAAGTCTCTTGGTAAGTCGTCTCCTAGCAGCCTCATCCAGATCTTGTGGTCGATTTGTTGCACCTGCCAAATATATCAGAATGTATGGGGTTAAATAGAGTGAAAACAGATAAAAATATACTTGGGGTTTTCACTAAAGATTATGTGAATATATATGAGGTAGTCATGTGAAAAGGTGTTTCAACAAATAGAGAAATTATTAGTAAACATTTATACAAATGTGAGTTCTAATTCCTAGTTATACAGATTAGGAGTCTCGGACATGAAAAATAGCAATGATTGGTTCCATTCTTTAGAGACTTGCACAATTCACTTGCAAGCCGGGATCGGATATTACTGGAAGTGTCAGAAAGTGGTAAGATAATATATATATACTATATGGACTTCACATAATTTGAGGTTTTTGAGGTCACCTATGAGTAGAACTTTATCATTTGCGCTGTCACATCCTTCCATTTCTATGAGAAACTGTGTCTTCACTCGCCTGTGCTCCACATGCTCACCTTCTGACTTCCGCTACAAAAAGAATGAAACCAAAGATACTTTAAAATTTAAATTGTCATCAAGTAGAAAAAGGAATTGAATCTCTATATAGTTCAGTTCAGAGTAGAGGTGGCAATATGGTTGTTTAGGTAAGAGGTCAAAGTGGGTAATTTTTGTGGGGTTGGGTTGACAATAAACACCTTTTATCTAACTGTATTAAAATAATAATCTGATTTTTTTATTAGAAATTATTTAGGCCATTTTATGCATTAGAATACACTTTGGCCGACTTCCAAACCGTTTGACCTGTTTTATTTTTACCAGTTAACCTTTTAGAGATAAAACATAGCTAAATTCGACCAACTCATGAGCTACTTAGGTTAAAATCGCCACCTATAGTTTAGATTAACTCAACGGAATCATATAAGTTATTGGCTCATCAAGATGAAGTTCGTTGTTCACGGATGAGAATCAGGCATACCTTGGAAAGTAGTGAATCTATTTCATCCACAAATATGACAGCTGGTTGATAACAACTAGCAACTCCGAAAAGAGCTCTCACTAGATTTTCACCATCTCCAAGCTACAATCATCATTTAACCCCTTATTAAATATAAAAATTTGAAAATCTAATAGAAATGTCAGTAATCTATCATAACCCTACTTTTTTGTGTACCGTGCTGTGCTACTTTGGAGCATATATGATCACCATTTTTGTGTGTGCAGTGCTATATATTATTTGCCTAAAATGTTAAGTACGTACCCATTTGCTGCTTAGTGAACTCGAAGATATGTTGAAAAATGTCGCTTTAGCCTCTCCAGCAATAGCTTTACCTATCATTGTTTTACCTGTTCCCTAAATCATACAAAAAGAAAAAGAAAAGAAATCAAGCAAGTCAAGTTTGTTGCTAGGTATAGCTAGATTGTTGGACCCGTTTAATGTCTTGAATGCCAAAATAATAGAGGCTGCAAGTTTTCTGGTTTGGGCCAACAGGCCAACAAACCCAATAGATAGAAACGGTTATTTAGAATAGGGTATAACGTTTAGTTATAGGTCATGGCGTTTACTTTTATTGAAGAGGTATAACTGTCAAAACAATATACCGATTCATTATGTATATATAGGGTAGGATCCTGTAAACTCAAATCAACCCTTCCTGTATATTTATATCAGATTCTTATTTAAAGGGTTCAAACCCATCTTCTTTGTTTTTCGTTTTACTGATTTGTTGATGATGTTCTCATGATGTTGTTATGATCTTTCGATCCTGGAAACTCCCATTCAAGACCTGTTTAATATAGATTACAACCAAATAGACTAAAAATATATATAAAACTTACTGGGGGCCCAAATAAAAGAAGTCCTCTTCCTGGAGAACGACAACCTTTAAATAAATCAGGCCGTAACAAAGGCCATACGACCATCTCATTTACACATTTTTTCGCATAATGCAACCCAGCTGTAACCACGCAAGAACAGATTATTATCCTATCAATTAAAGTTAACTAGACATTTATAAAATATAAAAAATCTTATCAGCAGTACCAATATCATCCCAGCAAACATTTGGATCTTTGTCCATTATCTCATTACTAATCCGCTCAATAAGTTTTGGGGGCAAACTCCGCAACTTCTGTGGAAGTTCACCATCAGGACCACGTAGCTTATCCAGGCTATAATTATTTGAAAGATCAATTACCATAATTAAATTTTTTAATAATGTCAATAACAACAAAGTCAATGAGCACATTTCAAAGATGAAAACAACTTCAGTAATTATATTGGTGTATACATGATTACTGACTGACTCAGTACTGACTGATTTATCTGCAACTTCGTAAATGGCCTCTATCTTGGAGGTGAAATATATGTAATATATGTATTTGGAGTACTTACAAAGTACTATAAAAAGTGCATAAATAAGATGATTTGTTTCATGTTGGAAATTTGGGCAGTGATCGAAGAGTGGGATATTTAGATCGATGCTTTGAGATTGTTTTCTGATTTATATACAAGTATTAAACTTACAATGCTTTTGTTGAATTTATACCAGGAATACTGTTAATCAGCTGATTAGCAGTATTGGTGAAAGAATCCTGCAAAATAAATACACGTCAGTTTAATTTCAAAATGGAAGCTAATGAGTAATGACCAGCTTTTCAGCAAGCCTAATTTGCATTTCCAAAAGAAAATATTCAAGAGGCAATAGTAATAAGGTTATTAGAGAAACAGATTCTCAATACTATATTGAATATGGATACCACGGGTTTTGAAGGAGCAACACCAGGAAGATCAGCTTTAGTGTTGGTTGATGAGGACAGCAGTTGGCTACTGTTGGATGTGCTAGAAATTGCTGCGTTTGAGGTTGCTGGATTTCCTTTAGCCGTGATATCTCTCTGTTGCTTTGCAGGTTCATTAACCTGAACATAAAATATATTCACTAGTCATGCATGATAGTTTAAACAACACACAGCAAATACAGGCAATCAAAGTCAAACACTACGCAAAATCCTTTTCTTAAATCAACTAATAATATTCTTTTTGTTGTACACAAGGCCGGCTCTAAGTCTTTGGGTGGCCCGACCCCCGTGAAAATCAGGCCTTAAATGGAACTTCTCCAACTCAACGTTCAATATCCCAATAGCTCCCCACGAGTTTTTATAGCTCGAAAAGGTCCCATAGTCAGTAAATTGCTATCTGCTATGCTACTACTACTATGTAAGGTTCAATATTACTATCCAAACAATAACTTATTACTAACAATCATCAAGCCGCCATTATGATCTCACGAAGCAACATGAAAGCTCTCCTAAGTGCATCTACGGTTTCAAAAACATGGACTGCATTTTTTTTTTCAAAAAGTTTTACTCATTTTATTAACCGAACATTTTATGATATTTTGCTCCTTATATTTTACGTTGTATATTTTAATGCTTATGACTTATCAAACTTTTTAATTTATGTTCCGTTTTTATTTATTTATTTATTTATTTGTTTTGTAATAAAAACAAAATTAAAAAAATAAAATTAAAAATTAAAAAAAAAATAAAAGAAAATTAGGGGTGTACAAAATTATAAAAAAAAATTAAACAAAAAAAAATTAGGCTGTGCGCAAAATTATAAAAAAAAAAAAAAAAAAAAAATATATGTATTCATGTGATGTATATATAAAAAATAGGGTCAATTGCATATATACCTACTAAAACTTACATATTTGCATATATACCTAAAACATTCTTAAGTTGCATTGTATATCATGCATTGAAAACTTGTATTATGGGAAAATATGCAAATATTTAAGTTTTAGTCGGTATATATTCAATTCCTTCTAATAATAATAATAAAAAAAAAAAGTAAAGTAAAGTAACGCCCAATACCGTCTTTCACGGGTTATGGGTCCCAATACCGTCTTCCACAGTGTATGGGGGAGGTTAAGACGTAGACAGCCATACCCCTACCTAAGGTAGAGAAGCTGCTTCCGGTTCTACCAAAGATAGAAAAGGACCTCCGGCCTTGCAAAAAAAAAAATAATAACCCTAAAAAACTAAAAAATAAAATAAAATAAAATGCATACATGTGATGTATATAAATAATAATAATAACCCGTACCAAAAAGAGTGATGATTTGCACACTCTATAAATTTATTGGCACATTCCAATTTACGGTGTCTTGACATATTTACCCTTACAAGGTAAAAATGAATAAAAATAATGAAAGGTTATAAATATCAAGACAATGTTGAAGTGCCCCAATAAATTTATAGAGTGTGCAAATCATCACTGCCAAAAAAGGCGAGAAAATTACATTAATAATGTTGCCAGGCTTTTTGAGAAGGCCCAGGTAGATGATGAGTTTCGTAAATTGTGGGCGTAATACAGAGTAGTCAATCTTACGCATATCGAGATCCTCGTTGATAAGAGATTCGAGCTTCTTCACAATAGCTTCAAAATCTTTTCTCCACCAATCGTTTGGATTAGTTCCTACCATTCTTCTTCTTCTTCTTCGATTGTATCTAACTTTTTTCTTTTATGAATATCGTTGATGCCCTTTTATATATAGATACAATACAAAGTCGTCCGAGATCGAGTATATATAAGATTTTGTTACATCTTCATATATTATTTATGTCAATAATACAAGTCGATCATTGTGCAATAATGAAAGTGAAAGTTACCTAGACAAATTTTTTAAGCGTATTTATCAACGGGTTTGTCTAACAAGTGATTTTAAAGCACGAGCTTTTTAAACTTAAACTTTCTGTTTATATTAAAAACTGTGTTTAATACATATTAATTAAACTTATAAATTAGGGAAAATGTCATCTAATAAACTCAAAGTTATATTTTATAATCACGTTAAATCTTGTCATGAGGCATACATTAGACAAACCCATTGACAACAACGAACCTTTTATTACTAAAATGAACCTTTTAATATATATATCACGAAAATGAATCATACGACGCAAGAATACGGTGCACCAGTGACATGTGACAATTTTTTAAAACACTAGCGCACGACACTCTTTCGTCATATTTTTGAAAAATCAAAGTTGTAGATCTCTTTCCTCACTTTGTACTCGCTTGCATAATAAAAAAGGAAGTTGGTATGAAGAATTTATGGCCAAAACAATATATCTAATGCTCGCTTTTCAAAAAAAAAATATATCTAATGGTCATGAGAGAGAGAGAGAGAGAGAGATCTTGCAACTTTGGTTTAGGAGAAATAAAATAAAATGGTGCACTGTGCACTAGGGGTGGCAATTTCTGACTCGACACGAAACCCGACCTGAAACCGACACGAAAATTAACAGGTTCGGGTTGTGCTAAATAGATTCCGGGTCAGGTTTGGGTTGACTTATCTAACCCGTTAATTAAACAGGTCAGGTTCGGGTTGGGAATAAAATAAGCGTGTCGACCCGACTACCCGTTTAAGATTTTTTTTCATAAACTCAAAGGTATTTTTATTTTATTATGCGGGTTAAATGTGTTAAACGGGTCGAACCGACAACATGCTTAGCTCGTGTAATGTGCCAATTTTTGTATATAAAAAGGGTTAAATGGGTCAACCTGAAACCCGTTGAACCGATTTAACCCGTTTAACATATTCAACTCGTGTAACCTATTTAACCAGCCAACCCAAGTAGATATACGGGTTAAATGGGCTAGGTTCAGGTTATGTCTAAACATGTTAGGGTTGACATAGCTGACCCGATGACTTAAATGAGTCAGGTTTGGGTTGAGATTTTCTGACCCGCCAGCCTGACAACCCAAACCCGCCAACCCGAACCCGACCCGAATTGCCGCCCCTACTGTGCACCACAACTGCATGCCTGATTTTTTTAGTATCAAATGGACACGTGTTGGATCTTGATTGGGCACAAGCGCACCTTTACAGAAGATGTGTCGTGTCGTTCTTTTTCATAATGGAATGATTTATGGTCGTTTTCGTATATTGATACATGTATTAGTTAAGTTTGGTAATTTTCTCATAAGGAAAACACAAAACTTAAAGACAATGCTTTAGGTGGGTGCAGAATTCGGGTTTACCTACAAAAACCGAAAACCAAAAACGAACCAAAAAATCGAATAAAATTGTAACCGAACTGAATATTTCAAAACTTAACTAAACCGAATTAAATATTCGATTTTCGGTTTGGTTATAGTTTGGGCAAAATGAAAACCGAACCAAACCGAAAACCGAATTCACATAAATATATATTTTTATATATTTATACCAAAAAGAATATATAAAAACTCTTTCATAGTATAAATATAACATTCTTTAAGCTTAAAATTTCTTTTGGTGTAAAAAATCTATATAATTAAATAACTAAACTATTGTAATTTGGGTTATTCGGTTTGGTTTTTGGTTATTCGGTTTTACCAAAAAAAAAATTAATTGAACTAACCGAACCGAATAAACCAAACAACCCAATAACTGAACCGATAAACACCTCTACAATGCTTTGAAGAAAACTAAACTAGGTCAATAGAAGAGGTCGAATTCCCCACGTGAAAATATGAACCACTACTACAAAAAATGACATAAAGCCGAGTTGAAAAGGGGCATAAAGCCCGATTTTGGTGTTGGGCTCAAAGGGGTGGGGACTTTTACACCTAAAACCGAGTTTTAAGTATTAGATAATGAAAATGCCATTGTAATAGTTTGACTAAGACTTTTATGAGTCGTGAGACTCGATATGATTGGTTAGTCAATGAAAGTTAAGTTTAATCAAACCCGATAGTCTGTCAAAGAATGTGTAGTGTGGTTATAGAAAGATTGATGCGTTACTTTTATAAGAAAGGAGGACTTAGGGATTAAAGTTGTCAAGTTTTAAATGAGTTATAAAGTTAATGTGGCCAAAGTAGAAAGAAAAAGGACTTGAGGGACCTAAGTTGCCAAATGAACAAACTAGTACTAGAACAAACTTATTTTAGTACTAGAACCACCTTGTTATAGCCTGCAAGCAGCATTCCTGCCAAATGACCAAACTAGTACTAGAACCAACTTGTTTTAGTACTAGAACTACCTTGCTTTAGCCTATTAGGACTTAGTGTGAAAGGATTCTCCCATCAAGGACTATTCTTGCCAAAATCTCAAATTGGCACTAGAACTAACTTATCTAGTGCCAAGACGAAATTGTTATAGTACTAGAGAGACTATTCTTGCCAAATAGCGAAACTTATACCAAATTTAAGTTTAGATAATTCCCTGGCATTCTACAATTTTCTAGTTTGCGTTGGTGTGGTGTGGAGGTACGAACCAAAAAGAAATGAGGGAAAATCATAGTGGACTTGGATGATCAAACTATGAAGAAATTGATGTTCTATAATGAAAATAAAGCCCTCCCAATGATCCTACAAAGTAAGTATACTCTTGTTTGAGTTTAGTTGGTGAATTATGAAGTTAGGGTTTATGTACCTAAATTGGGGAAAATGGGTAATTAGTGTTTTAAGCTTATTAATGAGGTTACAGAAATTATGGGATAAGGTTTATTGAATTAATTTAGTAATTTGATGGGTTAATCATCATATGATCAAGATATGATTATATGACGATTAGAAGTATTATGGATTTAAGCTAATGGTTGTATAAACCATTGTTATAGTATCCGTATTATGAGTTTTAAGTGTTTTTGGTTTTGATGATTTTGGATTAGGAACCAAGGATTGATGGTGATGGTGCTCTGATTAAATTAGCTTTAGATGTGAGGTAAGTAACTTGTACTAAAAAATGTGTTACATGTGTGTTTATCATGTATGTATTATGATTGAGTAAGAGTATAAGACTTGGATTTAGTAATGGTTGAAGGCTATAAAAATGGTGGCTAGTTATTGGACTTGTTAAGGTATGTATTTTACTAATGTAAATTAGACTTGTTCTTAGCTTATGTGATGAAGGTATGTGGTATAGATTGAATGTTATGGATTGGAAGAATTTAAAGTGATTATGATGCTTATGTGGTAATATGTGTATGATATATGTTTTATGTTGAGTTACTTACTAAGCTTTTGCTTACGTTATAGTTAAAAACATTTTGTAAGTCTTGCGGAGAGGTTATGCTTGGATTAAAGATTAAGAATTGGCATGCGCGAATTAGAAGGTAGTATGTATTTAAGAGTTTAGTCATAGATCCCGAGCTCGAAGCAAAGTTGAACCCCCGAGATTCTATGTTGTATGTTGTACGTTGTCAAAAGTCAAAGTTCATGTCATGGTCGATATAGTATTTTGGTTGTTAAATGAGTTATAGAAATGGTTAAAAGTGTTAAGTTTAGTTATAGAGGTGTTTGGACTAGTGTATGTTTATATTCATTTTAGGGTCAAACGGGTCATTTTCCGTGTAGTATATTATAATATGGTTTGTTAAAGTGTTGTAGTTATTAATGTAAAATTGTCAAGTCAATTGTTTTAGTCATGTGTTATAGTGTTTGAAAGTGGGTCAAAACTGGTGTTTGGCAAACCCTGTAAGGTATGAGTTCACGGGTCGCTTAGACCACAAATATTTATGGAGATGATGTATTATGTTGTATTAAAGATTTCTGGAAAGTTCGTTAATTGTCGAGTTATAGAAATCGAGTTTTAGTCGTTTTAGTTAAGTATAAAAAAGGGACAACAAGTAGTGTAGAAAATGGGTCATGTTAGAAAAATCATACTCCCTCCGTCCCATATTAAATGTCCACGTTTGACTTTTCAAGTCTTTCTTTTACAACTTTGACTTTAAATATTTTTGCTTGTGTTATATAGTATTAGATAAAAATAATACATAGCGGAAATACATTTAAAACTCAATCTATTCATATATTTTGCATCAAATATTATATAACACAACCAAAAATATTTATGGTCAAAGTTAAGAAAGAAAGACTTAGAAAAATCAAAATGGACATTTAATATGGGACGGAGGGAGTATCTTTTAATCCGTAAGTCGTTAGAAGTCGTACCACCCATTGTTTTGAAGGTATTTAAGTCTAGTTTCGATTAAAAATACTTGCAAAGGTTGATTTGGTATAGATTTATGTCAGTTTGTTAAAGTGTAACAAAAGGTCCGTTATAGATGAGCCTTTTCCTCGTAAAAGTTTAAATTTTTTGTCAAATCGGGCACGGGGCGCAACAACTTGGTAACAGAGCTTCAGTTTAAGTGAATTAGGTTTCCTAAACTTAGACCACTCATAGATGCAATGGACATAAGATTATGAAATGAGGAAAAGTGATTGCTTAAGTTTTGAGATGGACTATAAGATATGCTATGTGTACCTAAGATGACAAGTTTTGTACATGTTTTATAGGATTGACGTGTATGTGGTGTTAGTCCATGGGGGACTAGATGTGTTTAAGTGATAAGATCACCATGTACATTGGATAGTGTCGGTGATTATTATGTGATTAAGTGTATGTGTGTTATAGAACGATAACGGAATGTAAATAGAAGCGATAAGTCGCATAATAGTTATAGAAAATATGACTAGAAATGGATGTGTATGACTTATATAGTATTAATGACCAACATATGGTCTCATTAGTACTTTTGTCTAGTGATTGACCGTTAATGTGATAATAGAAACGGTTTAATAGTAAGTTAAAGTATTTGATGTGTAAGCACGAGTGTGTAATGATGAGGAGTGTGTTATAGCATGACGTGATGAAGCTAATGAAAGTTATATTACATAAGCATTTGCTTTTACGGAATGCATTTTAATGACGTGATGATGATGAGGTTGTTACAAAAATCCTCCGGAGAGGTATGTTGCATTTAATTTTACGAAATGCATTTGCATGACCAGATTTGCTTCCTATTACATTTTGTTGAAAAGACTAGCCGACTATAGGGAGCCTTTAGCAACGACAACTACCCTTAATTCATGGAAATATTGGGTAAAATAGGGGCAATGAACACACTAGAAGTTTGGGACAAAGTATTGCTGAAACAATAAGGAATGATTAGTTCTGGGATGATGTGGAAAGTATACTTGCAATCACGAAACCGATATTTTTGTTGATAAATTTTTTGATGGCGAGGGTACTAAGATGGGGGAAATTTATGAAAAATGGACAATATGTTAGGTGAAATTAAGGACATAATGGCTGACAATCCGTATAGTCATTATTATCTAAATGTTGAGAAGATTGCCTTGAAAAGATGGGAGAAGATGATAATTCCTCTACATTGTTTGGGGTTTGCATTAACTCGTCGTTTTTATGATGCCCATTATCTTTCACAACTAGCACCTGGTGGAATCAAAAGAAAAGCACCAAATGAAGATAAAGAAGTAGTACGTAATGTGGTGGCCGCGTTCAAAATAATCGCTGAAATGAGGTTGAAAAGGATTTGTTAAGAAAACAATTTGCCACATTTCACATGAAGAAGGGTCTGTTTGAATTACCAGAAGCTCATGTAGATGCGATAACGATGGATCCTATCGATTGGTGGTCGACTTATGGTTCGGAAACTCCAGAATTAGCAGAGGTGGCAAAAAAGTACTTTCACAACCTATTATTCTTCTGCCGAAAGGAATTGGAGTACATATTCATATATTCATAGTGTGAAAAGAAACCGGTTGAATAACAAACGGGCAGACAAGTTAATGTTTGTTCATTCAAACATCTGTCTAGTGTCACGATTTTTCGAGAGTTACAAACAAGGACCTTACAAAAAGTGGGATATTAACCCAGAGAGCTCAACCTTGGAAAGCTCAATTTACGTTTGGACGATATGCAATGGGAAAATTTATACGAAGATGTTGCTGATAAAGTGAAAGGGAAGAGACAAAGTCTTGACTAAGTTTAAGATCTAGTTTTTCATATTTTTATTGTCTTTTGGATCTTGCTAATGCTTTTTTTAGGTATGTTACTCACAAAACTTTTTCATAGTATTATTTTATGAATGTTTGAATTTCAAATTAATAATATTATATTAATTGCTACATGGGTACATCGTACCAATTTACTTGGTACATCGTACCAAAGCGGTCCCAAATGAACCTACCCTCCATCGAACCAAATTTTTGGTTCCTAGCGAACCACGATCCTGATCCGTGATCTTGTACCAGAGCGATCCCCGTTCCATGTGACTATGGTTTGGAAAACACCGTAAGGTATGAGTGCACGGGTCATTTAGACTACAGATGCTTACGGAGATGATGTATGATGTTGTATTAAAGATTTTTGAAAAGTTTCGTTAATTGTCGAGTTATAGAAATCGAGTTTTAGTCGTTTTAGTTAAGTATGAAACGGGACAGCAAGTAGTGCAGAAATTGGCTCATGTTAGAAAAATCATATTTTTTATTTCGTAAGTCATTAGAAGTCGTACCATTGGTTGTTTTGAAAGTATTTGAGTCTAGTTTCTTTAAAAATATTTGCAAAGGTTGATTTGTTAAAGATTTTTGTCAGTTTATTAAAGTGTAACAAAAGGTCTATTATAGATGAGTCTGTGGAAAACTAGAAGGGGGGTTGAATAGTTTTACCAATTTAAAAATCTCTTTTAAATATTTAGATCGACTTATGTCAATCTATTTGGTTGTTTTATGTTGGACGTTGATACATAGATATATAAACGTGTAATGAAAGATAAAGAGTAAGAAGCACATCACCATGACACAAGTATTTATAGTGGTTCGGCTACAAGGACACCTTCCTTGCCCTACTCCACTCCCCGAGTCACCTACTCGAGAGTTCGTAAGCACTACACCAACTCCTTATGGCGGAGAAGCCTTCACAACATCGCTTAACCTTTTTTCGGTACAAAGCTAAATACCGAGTTCTTTCACACCAAGGCGAACCACACCTAACACAACATCGTCTACCCTTTATACGGTGCTAGGCTAACCACCGAGTTCTTTCACACCAAGGAGAACTAATCCTATCACAACGTCGCCTACCCTTTATTAGGTACTAGGCTAAGCACCTAGTTCCATTACTATGGAGGAACTACTACCCTTCACAACACAATACCTAATATCAAGGAGATCCACTCCTTGTTACAAACACCATCAAGGATATCACCATCCTTGGAGATAAACAAATACTTATATGTATAACGATGCACCTCATCGATTATACGACCTAGGCATTCTTCCCAAATGCTACTTGATTTGATTCTTCGGCATCCTTCACTAATGCCTTTGACACAACGCTTGGCACCCTTCACTAATGCCTTCGTCTTGACACATTTAGCATTCTTCACTAATGCTTTGACATGGACGATAAGCACCTTTCACTAATGCTTTCATCTTGACACTTTCGGCATCCTTCACTAATGCCTTCAACCCAACATCTATGGAGAAAGAAAGAACTATCAACAAGAGAACCTTAGTTGTCTTGATGATGACGAAGCATGGAAACTCATGGACTTGAGCTTGCTCATCTTCAAGAAGTGGTGATCTCGCCTTTAAGAGGAACCTAGAGAATCACACAAAAACAAAAGACAAACTACATAGATCACTTGGATCTGAGGTTAGAGGGTTATAATACTTGGGGAAGTATGCGTGTAAAAAGATGTATAGAAAGGAAGAAATGGCTCTCTATTTATAGAGGAATTTCTCTACTGTTCCCCGGATCCCGCGGATCCCTCCCACAAGGGATCCGGCTAGCACAAAGCCAGGGATCCGCGGAACGCTCCTCTTTGCCCATGGGTATTTTTGGTTATGGGTCATGGGTTATGGGTTGATCCATGGTTTTCTTTCTAGATACAATGTATCTCAAGGATACAATGAACTTGTTTAAGTGGTATATATAAAACCATGGGTTATGGGTCAATACCATTTGCTAGTTTTTACCCATTTTAGTATACACTTGTTTTTACCCATTTTAGTATACTTAGTTTAAGTATATGTTAACCCAATATGTAAACACTAGTTGTTGTACATATGTATCTAAATCATAAAATCACTTATACTTGTTTTAGTGTTTTATGCAAATACGTAAGTGTGTTAGGAAACTATTAACTCAAACTATTTACGTATTTTATTTGTTTCGTTAAAATGATTTTACGTTTGTTATCGAGAAAACATTAGAAGATCGTAAAATATAAATAAACGTTTTTACGGCTTATTTGTATTAACAATCTCCCCCTTTTTGTTGATGACAAAACATAAAATTATTTTAAGAAAAACTCAAATTCGTAGCAAATTTGAATTAGTAGTTTTTACTTTCTTCTCCCCCTTTTTGTCGAAACAAAAAGTGTTAAAAGAAATTAACACAATTTTTATTAGAAAAATATGAAAAAGAAAATTTAAAGAGAGCAAGTGACGGAAATGGTACTCGTCTTAACTCCCCCTTGACGAGTTCATCCCTTTGAGAGGGTGTCAAGGACATAACGTAAAATAAACTAATTGTGTTTGCAAATATGTTTGCAAATGGTTCGTCTAAATGACGACAACGTGCTCCCCCTTGAAGATTGCAAAGTTGCAATGGGGTGTCATGAAGTATAATCCAAAATTGGATTAAGTTGCAAATATTTTTGCAATATCGTTTGACACAAAGCTCCCCTAGCTTTATGGTGTCAAAATCTTCATATGTATTTTGAAAATCTACAAAGTAAAGGTTAGAAAGCAAGAGTATAGTGCATAATTTCCTGCAAATAAAACTCAAGTTAGTAGAAATTTGTGCTTCTGTACCATGGATCCCACGGTTCCCTTCTTGGAGGGATCCGTCTAGGCATTTTGGAGGGATCCGGCCATCTGGTGACAGTTTCTTCAGCAGTGAAGATGTGTCAAACAATGCTAATAAAGAGATGATATATGTGTGAAATAACAAGCACAAAGCACAAAGTAATCATAGCATATAAATATTCATTCGATAAAACAAGAGATAACCAAACAAATCTCTAAAACTACGAGAATGAACTAGGACATACAAGTACCACTTAATACTAACTAGTTGCTAGACTTAAAATGAAACAATGTGCTTGAGTCTAGGGATGAGTGGACTTGATGATTTGATCCAACTTTGAAAGAAGATGATTAAACATGAAATGTATCTCATTTCGTGCTTCTTGAACAAG
This sequence comes from Chrysanthemum makinoi, assembly GCA_910596185.1. Taxonomy (NCBI): domain Eukaryota; kingdom Viridiplantae; phylum Streptophyta; class Magnoliopsida; order Asterales; family Asteraceae; genus Chrysanthemum; species Chrysanthemum makinoi. Next base: position 160,793,347 of record OU343218.1, read on the forward strand.
TCCTTGAGTGTTTAGACAATTTGGACAATTATTGTCTTGGTTTGGACCCGAAGAAAAATGGATATTTTGAGGAGGTTCTATGTGTGATTGTGGGTATTCATTTTGAGAAGTAGGACGAGGTTCTAAAAATAAGGGTGGTAATGGAACTTCTTCCATATGATCAAGATTATTCATTGTCTCCTATAATGGGCTAGTTGGCGTTGTTGGTGGTTCCCTATTCAATGAAAAGGTTGGTGAATGGGAGTTTCTTGGTGGTGAATGAAACAATGAATAGATGTTTGGGTGAGGGAGAGGCTCATTCAAGGAGTGTAGTCCTTGCTCAATGAATGATGGTTTTGATGGCTTGCTAGAACTAGTTAAGTTTGGTTTTGAGCTAGAGGATCCTTTCTCTAGTCCGAAAGGTTTGATGCTAATCCTTGCGGTTCTCTTAGCCTTTGTTGGATGAGTTTGATGAGATGGGGTTCTAGTATCATTATCTCTAATGGGGGATGTTTCGGTGGACGATATTTCATAGATCATTTGACCCTTTCTTTTGGATGATCCTAAGGTTGAGGAGTTGTTGCTAAGAGTCTTAGTCATGGTGATGATGATGCTAATGTGAGCTTCTAATTGCTGATTTTTGAAAGGTGAGTGAGGGGGTGCATTAAACCTAAGGTTGTTTGGTTTATAAAGGATAATTTGAATTAGGAAATTAAATTCTTGGCCACTTAGAGGACTAAGCATGCTCTTAAGGTTTTGATCAGCTCTAGGAGGATAATAAATGAATGCTAAAAGTGGTTAGAGAACCAAAAGATGACTTAGAATTGAATATGGAAGCTGATTGAGGCTTTCTGCAGCTACGGATCCCGCGGATCCCTCTCAGCAGGGATCCGTCTGGTTAAATACCAGGGATCCGGCTGTCAGACAGGTTTTTAGGTGAAATGATTATGCTTTTGTAAGGTTTATTATCAATGGATTTCGAGGTTTTGACTTAATTTTGAAGTCTTTAGCTGTTGGATATCTCAAATCTTCAACCATAATAAGTGATGGTGCTTAATGATGGTTTTGGGCAAGAAAATTGACTTTGGGTAGTCTAACTATATGTTTGACAAGGATATCATTTAATTTGATGTGGAGAAATGGTGGTAACCAGTCCTAGAAGTCAGATGATGTCCTCAGAGGAATTTCTAAAATCTTTAAAAATAAAAAGAAATGAAAAACTATTTTTGAGCCTAATTTTAAGTCAAAGATGATTGAGATCAATTTGCTAAAATTGAAGGATAGACCAAACTAAGTGCTATCAAACGTGATAGATAATGTGTGAGTGTTGGAGCGGAATTATGGTGAGTTTTGACTAGTTGATAAATCAAAAATATTTCGAAAATGTATTCTAGTTAAGCTATGGATGAGAGTGAGGTTATCAACTATTTGAGGAAGACTTAGTTGGCTCTAGTATCTTATGTTTGACTCGTGTGAGGTGATCTAGTAGACTATTTTGATGTAGGAAAATCTGTATTGCTTATCAGATGCCACGGATCCTACGGTTCCCTTCTGGGAGGGATCCGGCTGGTTCAAATGCTGGGATCCGCCTACTGCAGATCAGAAGGCTTTCAGCAAAATGTGCAACTTTGTACTTCTTAGTAAATGCTTCTCCTAGTTGTTTCTATGGGAACTAAATGCAGGAACACAACTACTATAATGTATAGCAAAGTAGGAAGAGCTAAAATTCCTAGAATGAGTGACGACGACCACTCAAAGGGTCGTAAAATCTCATTTTTCAAATACCTAAGTTAGAGTTGTTTAGTGCCAAGATATGGCGATACCTACATACTACGAGCATAGTTTAAAGTGTTACAAACCATTGTTTGAAATTGTTCATCATACACTTGGGTCCTAAGACCTTACCTCTCTTCTTCTTCCCATCTCGTCTTCACCCGTCCTCCATTCTACCTCTTTTTCTTCAAGAAGTTGGCAAAGCACTTGAAGATTCCCTTGGTTTGTTGCCATTCGGGTGATGCACCAGGAACATCCGGCAATTGGTTGATATACTCCAAGGGGTCGAGTTCGGTATTTCCGAGTGGGTTGCTACTTCCTTCACCTTCTCTTGGTCTCTCCCTTTCTTCCGAGGAATCCATGGGTGGGTGAGGCCTCTTGCCATCTACCATAAACCTCGTGGTTCTTCCCTCGGTCAATGGTACCATAACCTTGTTGCAAAAACTATGGTCATAGGTTTGTAGAGAAGGATCTAATGCAAAGATGAATTTAGCAAGAGGGGTTAGGAGCATTGCATATGGGAGCACCATCTTGTCCATGCTTCTTACACTTGCCATTCTCTTGACCATGTAGTAGGCAATGTTGAAGCGAGTCTCGGTCACTAGACAATAGATCATGAAGCTTAGACATGCGTTGGGGTGATCCTTGTTTCCTTCTAGACACACCACATTCTCCCTTATCACATCTTCCCATTTTCTATACAACGGGTACATCTCCGAGAGCTCCATTTGGAAAGGATCCCTATAGATCACTTTCGACTTCCTAGTAACCCTTGATGGGGATGCTATTGGTATAAACACGGTGTCCCTTACCGTGGTTGCTTCCGGGATTGTTGCGTGATAAATGTTGTGATGATCAACCATAGAGTGTATCTCCTCCAACGACCACTCATTAGAATACATGCAAACACCATCATATGGAACCCCTATTATTCTTCCAAGCTCCTTAAGTGAAAGAGTGTACTCATGTTCATTTATGGTGAATTCAATTGAGATGGACCCATCATCATTTCTAATTATACCCATAGTCTTGTAGAACTCAAGCACAAAGACCGGGAAAATTTGCTCGTTTATATCCAATAAACAATCAAACCCAATAGTTCCAAATACTTCCCTCAAGTCGGTATTTGCAAGAAATGAAGGATCAACAACTCTACCTTCATGAAAGAGTCTCCTTTCAAGCAACTTAAAGGCTTTCCTATCGTCCGGACTTAATCCATTTTTCCTATGGTACATGGGTATGTAGTGAGCGGTGTCTTGGTAATCTTGTTGCTTGTTGCTTGGTATGATGTTCCTAAACAACACAACCACAATGTGGTGTTAATTGTGAATAGTAACCTAGAGGGTTTGATCACAATTTTTCTCTCATCATCTTTGTTGAGTTCAAGAAATGTGTTTAATTTGTATTAACAATGTTAATTCTTTGATTTAGATTATCTTAGAAAGCAATGTGGTGACAAATTATGGTAAACCCATTTGAACCCAACTCTTAAAGATGAAGAAATTGTAATCTTAGAAATCAAGGAATTAAATTAACAATGTAGTGATGATTGTACTTACACAAGTGCTTGTTAAACTTGAGAGGAATGATCAGATTGCTCCTATGAACAGTACATGAGTTTTTGTTCATGAGTCTTTGAGGTGAGTATAATTTTGGAACATCCACAGTGATCATTCTTGAGCATATACTGTCTTCTGTTGCACGGATCCCGCGGATCCCTCTCATTTGGGATCCGGCTAGTATAAACGAAGGGATCCGGCATGACAGCAAAAGTCAGCTCAAACATTCCTTGATAACTTTGGTTTGGGAGTTCTAAAACGCCTAGTGTTTTAATTTTAAGGCTTTAAAACTTGTGGTTTGTGGTTTTGAAGATTTAATACTATTCCTATTAGACGAGGTTCCCTTTTTAAAAATTAGTCATAATTTTTGGGAAGCTTTTCAAACATTATAATAAAATCTCATTTTATCATAATATAAGAAGTTTCACATGGATATTTATTGATATAGATGAAGTGTCAATAAATCCTTTGTGATGACTAATGATTGAGGTTATCGAATAACCAAGAAATCATTATAACGAGTTGGTAATGTAGTCTATGCAAATTAGTCGAAGAATACTATTTTGATGGTAACTACTTGAACAATTACTAATGAATCATACAACTAAGATTTTAATAATAAAAATAAAAGTAAGTAATTAACGATCATACCTTTGCTAAATATTCTTTTTAAGAAAAGAAGTATTTAGATGTTTTTGTGATCTTCTTGGAATCTCCAGATTTATGTTGTGAGAGTACTAAATATTCTTTTTACGAAAAGAAATATTTAGATAGATTTTTTATGATCTTGGTAACTCGAAATCCAAGTATGGATAATTCTTAACAAAAGAAATGTTAGAGCATTCTATCATTGTCCAACAAAATGATTTGAAGGAAAATATGACCTTAAAAAAATCCTTCTTTGTAGTTTTCAAACATACATGGATCGTATCAAGTCTTTAAAGTACAACATACTTTAAGAAACTTGGTAACGAAGCTCTGATGCCAATTGTGGAAAACTAGAAAGGGGGGTTGAATAGTTTTACCAATTTAAAAATCTCTTTTAAATATTTAGATCGACTTATGTCAATCTATTTGGTTGTTTTATGTTGGACGTTGATACATAGATATATAAACGTGTAATGAAAGATAAAGAGTAAGAAGCACATCACCACGGCACAAGTATTTATAGTGGTTCGGCTACAAGGACACCTTCCTTGCCCTACTCCACTCCCCGAGTCACCTACTCGAGAGTTTGTAAGCACTACAACAACTCTTTATGGTGGAGAAGCCTTCACAACGTCGCTTAACCTTTTTCCGGTACAAAGCTAAATACCGAGTTCCTTCACACCAAGGCGAACCACACCTAACACAACATCGCCTACCCTTTATACGGTGCTAGGCTAACCACCGAGTTCTTTCACACCAAGGAGAACTAATCCTATCACAACGTCGCCTACCCTTTATTAGGTACTAGGCTAAGCAACTAGTTCCATTACTATGGAGGAACTACTACCCTTCACAACACAACACCTAATATCAAGGAGATCCACTCCTTATTACAAACATCATCAAGGATATCACCATCCTTGGAGATAAACAAATACTTATATGTATAACGATGCACCTCATCGATTATACGACCTAGGCATTCTTCCCAAATGCTACTTGATTTGATTCTTCGGCATCCTTCACTAATTCCTTTGACACAACGCTTGGCACACTTCACTAATGCCTTCGTCTTGACACATTTAGCATTCTTCACTAATGCTTTGACGTGGACGATAAGCACCTTTCACTAATGCTTTCATCTTGACACTTTCGGCATCCTTCACTAATGCCTTCAACCCAACATCTATGGAGAAAGAAAGAACTATCAACAAGAGAACCTTAGTTGTCTTGATGATGACGAAGCATGGCAACTCATGGACTTGAGCTTGCTCGTCTTCAAGAAGTGGTGATCTCGCCTTTAAGAGGAACCTAGAGAATCACACAAAAACAAAAGACAAACTACATAGATCACTTGGATCTGAGGTTAGAGGGTTATAATACTTGGGAAAGTATGTGTGTAAAAAGATGTATAGAAAGGAAGAAATGGCTCTCTATTTATAGAGGAATTTCTCTACTGTTCCTCGGATCCTGCGGATCCCTCCCACAAGGGATCCGGCTAGCACAAAGCCAGGGATCCGCGGAACGCTCCTCTTTGCCCATGGGTATTTTTGGTTATGGGTTATGCGTTGATCCATGGTTTTCTTTCTAGATACAATGTATCTCAAGGATACAATGAACTTGATTAAGTGGTATATATAAAACCATGGGTTATGGGTCAATACCATTTGCTAGTTTTTACCCATTTTAGTATATACTTGTTTTTACCCATTTTAGTATACTTAGTTTAAGTATATGTTAATCTAATATGTAAACACTAGTTTTTGTACATATGTATCTAAATCATAAAATCACTTATACTTGTTTTAGTGTTTTATGTAAATACGTAAGTGTGTTAGGAAACTATTGACTCAAACTATTTACGTATTTTATTTGTTTCGTTAAAATGATTTTACGTTTGTTATCGACAAAACATTAGAAGATCGTAAAATATAAATAAACGTTTTTACGGCTTATTTGTATTAACAGAGTCTTTTCCGCATAAAAGTTTAAAAGTTTGGTCAAGTCGGACACAGGGCGTAACAGGGATTCTATGCGAAAAACAAATTGAGCACGGTTTTGAAAACAGGCTCTATTACCTGTTATAGAGCTCGGTTTTGAAAATGGGCTCTATTACCTGTTACAGAGCCCAGTTTTCTATCAAAGAACATGGCTCTGAAGAAAAAAAAATCCAGCCATGAAATCAAATTCCTTTTGGCCAAATGAACAATGTATTGATTCAAATAAGAAAAGAATCATTGATATTACAACTTACTTTCTATTGATGCTTTGATATTAATCTTGCTACTACTCTTGCAAACAACACATTTCAAAAAGCTATAAGCTACCTTAATTGACTACTTGACCGAAAATGAAAGTGAAAAATACACCATTGGCGTTACTGTGAACTCTCATTATTATGCATTTCCTTTGAGTAACCTGACCAAATGAGATAGGGTTTGATGAAGTTGATGAACTCCCAAATCTGTCTTTGCCCATAATAAGTCTTGACTTTTTTTTCATGCACTTTTTATAAATCACCATTTTGGGCAGTGATCGAAGAGTGGGATATTTAGATCGATGCAATGAAATTTTTTTTCGTTTTAAAAACAAGTATTAAACTTGCCATTATACTCTTAGTTTATTAGCCAAGGTTGAAAAAATTGCTAGGCGCTAGTGAGGCGGTCAGGTAGGGCCTAGCGATTAATCAGTTAGGCGGGGATAATCGGGGATTAATCGGATTAGAGTTTTTATGCATAAAATTGTAATTTTAGATATTGTATTATATAATATGTATGAGATAAGCATAGTGCATCAAAGTTCAAATATTTGAAGTGTTCCAATATAAACATCATACAATTATTCAAAGTTCAAACTCAAACATAGATATTACTAGGTTTGTTGACCATTTTTATGCGAGCTTTGACCAATTTTGTTTGATTAATCGGTTTGTTGACCGATTTTTACGCGGTTTTGTCTGATTTTTAAGCGATTTTGTTGATTGATTTTTAAGCGATTTTGTCCGATTAGACCGATTTTGTTCGATTTTTTCCGATTAATCGGTTTGTTGATCGATTTTTAAGCGATCTTTGACCAAACCGATTAGATAGGCCGATTATAATAAATCAAGGCGCTTACTGAGCGATCAGCGATTATGCGGGGATTAATCAGCCGCCTGGACAGATTTTTACAACAGAGATATTAGCAGTATTGGTGAAAGAATCCTGCCAAATTAATTACAAATCAGTTTTCAAAATGGAAGCTAATGACCAGCCTTTCAGCAAGACTAAATTTGCATTTCCAAAAGAAAATACTCAAAGACACAACAGTAATAAGTTTATCAAACAAACAGTATATTATATTATACTGAAAATGGATACCACGGGTTTTAAAGGAAGGAAGATCAGCCTTAGTGTTGGTTAATGAGGACAACAGTTGGTTACTGTTGGATGTGCTATGAGTGCCTGCGTTCGAGGTTCTTTGTTGAAACTTTAAACAACACACGGTAGTTACAATATTTATAGCTAGTAAAGTCAAACAATATGCAAAAATCCCTTTTTTATCAACTAATAATGTTCTTTTGTCGTACACAAGGTTGTCTCTAAATCTTTAGTGACCCCGTGCAAACGGGGCCTTGAATACAAGGGAACTTCTCCAACTTAACGTTCAATATTTCCAATTGCCCTCACTAGTTTTGTAGAAACTTACAAAACCAAAGCCAATTTAACACAAAATCTGTTTTAAGAGTGAACCCAGCCAACCACCCCTTGGCTCACTTTTATTATATCAAAGATAGCTAAAGAATAGCAGTTTTACAATACAGAAACAAGAGACAAACTAATTACACAAACTAGAGTTTCTCTTCACTCAGATACTACAAGAGAGAGAACAGAGATGAAAACACACAGAGATATGAATGAATAATAAAATAAATAAGCCTAAAATTGGCTTATATAGCATCTAGAATAGAAACTCCACAAATGCTCCTTTAAGTCTCAAGAATGCATCACTTTGGTCCTTCATCTTTATAGACGGGCACAAAATAGGAACTAAAGCTTATCCTTTTAACACTCCCCCATAAGCTTTAGCTTCCTGAGACTCCCCCATCATCCTTGCCTTGTTCACCAGTATTGTCCTAAAACACATTATACAACCAAGACACTTGCAAAAACTGTTATGGTCAGAAATATTAAGCCCTTTGGTGAACAGATCTGCAATATTATCCTCAGATTTAACCTTAACTGGCTTTATAAAGCCATCAGCCACCTTTTCCCTTAAAAAATAAAGATCAATCTCAAAATGCTTGCTTCTTTCATGAAGCACAGGATTAACAGAACTCTGCATAGCAGAACTGTTATCACAATACATTTCCACAGGCAACTTCACATCAACATGCAGATCAGCCAAAATTTTGGTGATCCACATAATCTCACAACAAACATTACACATTGCCCTGAATTCAGCCTTAGTAGAGGATCTGGCAACAACTGCTTGCTTTTTACTTTCCAAGAAACCAAACTGTTTCCCAGAAAAACACTATAACCAGTTACAGACCTTCTGGTCACTTTACATTTTGCCCAATCATAATCAACAAAAACTTTTAAACTTTTATTATCACCTTCTTTAAAAGTGATGCTAAGACCAGGTTCCTTTTTCAAATATCTCAAAACTCTAAATGCATGCCTCAAATGAGACTTCATAGGTTTATGCATAACTTGACTTAGACAATGCACATCATAAGAAATATTTGGCCTTGTTAAAGTCAAGTAAATTAATTTGCCAACAAGTTTTTGATAATTTGTTATACTAGACAAAGGTTCATCATCACCAAATTTTGAAACAAGTTTCTTATTATCTGGATTTGTCTCAATAGGTGCACTGCATGGTTTACAACCAAGCATACCAAACTCAGTTAAAAGCTTAGTGCAGTACTTCCTTTGGGTAAGACAAATACCATCATCAATATCAAGAACTTCTATTCCCAGAAAATATTTGAGTTTACCCAAATCTTTTATCAAAAATTTTGAACTTAAAAATTTCTTAAACTTGTTAATTTCATCAATATTATTCCCGGTGATGATAATATCATCAACATATACCAATAAAACTAACAAAACATCATTATCATTTTTAATGAACAAAGAAAAATCATTTGGACTTTGCACAAATCCATTTTCTTTAAGCACAAATGTTAATTTCTCATTCCATTTTCTAGGGTCTTGATTTAACCCATACAATGACTTTACCAGTTTACAAACCCTTTTATCATTCTTATCAGAAAACCATTCTGGCAAAGTCAGATACACATCTTCCTCTAACTCACCATATAAGAATGCATTATTTATATCAAGTTGGAACAAATGCCACTTGTTATTAACAGCTATACTCAAAACACATCTTATAGTAACAATTTTAACATGAGAAAAAGTCTCCTCATAATCAATTCCTTCTCTCTGATTAAAGCCTTTGGCAACTAACCTTGCCTTAAACCTCTCAACTTAACATTAGATTTATATTTAACTTTGAAAACCCACTAATAGCCTATAGCTTTTCTACCACTAGGCAATTCTACAATAACCCAAGTACCATTTCTATTTAAAGCCTCAATCTTTTGGTTCATAGCATCTACCCATCTGCTGTCTTTAACAGTCTCCTCATAGGTAGTGGGTTCATATATTTTATTAAGACTAGATGTGAAAACAAAGTTATCAAAGCTTAAGTTGGATTATTTAACAACTTTATCTATACCATACTTATGATTCTTATTAAGCACATAATCTTTATATTTAGATGGTAAAGCTGTCATTCTACTAGTTCTTCTAACAGTTTGTGCCCCTGTTGGTTCTGGTGACTCAAACATTTTACCAAAGATATCTAATTCCTCACCCTCATACATATATCCATCATCAACATGACTAGTACCCTGTATACCATCAGAAACAGTAGTTTCTGTTGCATACTCACTATTCTCTGTGTCCTTCCTACTAGAAGTGTCACTAGTGTTGTCTACATTAACTGTGTCTACAGTCTCTACTGTATCAACTGGCAAATTAGTATCTACATCAGCTGTATCAGTAGTATCTGTAGTTTCAGCCTGCAGATGCTCATCAACACTAACAACTTCTTCAACAGTGATGACACTAGGTTTATGAGTACTAGGATCAGGTATAGACTTGATGTTACCATCTATACTACTTTTCTTATCATCACTAGGTTCACTGGTTCTAAAATTATTTTAACTGCTTTCAATTTCTTGATCAAAGAAATTTAAATCATTAATTTCATTTTCTTTAAACACAAAATCTTTAGTTAAAGAACTATTCTTAAAAGGAAATACAGTTTCATAAAACTTTACATCTTTAGAAAAAACAAATTTCTTTTGATCAATATTATAAAGTTTGTATCCCTTTTTGTCAAAAGTATATCCAACAAACACACATTTATCAGATTTGGATGCAAACTTGTCTAATTCATTTAAAACAGTTGAAAAACATAAGCAGCCAAAACATCTTAGAGTCAAAAGATTAGGTTCATTATTATACACCATCTCAAAAGGACTTTTACCAGACAACACAGCAGTTGGGAACCTGTTAATAAGGTAAGTAGTAGTTAGAATAGACTCAGTCCACATGTTTAAAGGTAACCCCCCCGAAACATGAGGGCTCTAGCAGTATTTAACAAGTGCCTATGTTTTCTCTCTGCTGCACCATTTTGTTGTGGTGTATAAGGACAAGAAGTTTGATGTAAAATAATATTATTGGAAAGAAAAATTTCAAACCTCTTATTTATAAACTCTGTCCCATTATCACTTCTAAAAACTTTAATAGTTTTTTCAAATTGATTTTTAATGAGATCATAAAAAATATTAACATGATCAAAAACCTCAGTTTTGTTTTTCATCAAAAACACCCAAACAGCTCTGGTATAATCATCTACCACAGTAAGAAAGTACTTAAAGCCATCTCTACTAGTCACCTTATATGGTCCCCACACATCTAAATGAACAAGATCACCCATATTCTTAGTTTTATGATCGCTTAATGGAAATGGTTCTCTTGTTTGTTTAGCTTTATGACATATTTCACAGGGCTCAGAACTAGTACTCTTAAGATCTTTTAGTTTATGTTTAAGCACAGTTAAGACTTGGTCAGAGGGGTGTCCAAGTCTATTATGCCAAATACAATTTGACATAAGACAACTTTTAATATTACTATTATTAACCCTCTTACCTTCATCAAGAAAATAAAGACCACATTTCTCACTACCAGTCCCCATCAGGAACCTTTGAGTTAAATCCTGAATTTTACAAGTCTTATCATTAAAACTGACAACCACACTATTATCCTTAGACAGCTTATGAACAGATAACAAACTTACATGATACCCAGGAACTACCAACACATCTTTTAGAATTAGATTATTACCAAATTTAAAGCTTCCAATTTGTTTAACTTGTGCAACAGTCCCATTGGGATGTGCAATAATAAGGTTTAAATGAGAAACATCCATTATATCATAAAGATGAGTGGCACAAAAAGTAATATGTTGACTAGCTCTTGAGTCAATGATCCAACCAATATAAGTACTATAGGTACTTATATTAGAATTGAAATTAAAAAACCTACAAGTAAAGAAACTAATCACACAGTTTGAAGCAATGACACTACCTGCAATACTAGCATGAGCCTTAAGCATCACCTGAACCACTAAGTTAAGACATTAATATGTGATACTGATCACTAGTAAAAGTATGAGAGGTACTCTTACTAGTATCAGTCTTGTTATCAGTCACATTATTAACATTGTTCTGAGACATATTTCCTTTTTTAACAAAACCAGGCGGATATCCAACCAATTCAAAACACCTATCAATAGTATAACCATTCATATTACAATGCTTGCATACAAGATTTGACACCCTGCCAAACCTTCTATTATTATTATTATTGTTTCTATTAGAAGCCCAATTATTGTTTTAAGAATTACCAGTATTAGGCCTAGCAGCAAAGGCTGCAGCCCCATTCTTAACAGATTTATTAGTCACATGACTATTTCTGTGAGACTCATCTCTAGATAGAGTAGCAAAAGCAGGCTTAACATCTGGTAAAGGATCAGTAGTGAGAATAAGACTTCTCAAAGAACTAAAACTATCATCAAGAACTATAAGAAATTGCATCAGCCTCAAAAGATCTGAATGCTTTTTCAAAGTGGAAGCAATTTCACAAATACATGTAGGCAGATCAACAAGGGAGTCAAACTACCTCCACAATGCATTAAACTCATAATAGTATTCAGAAAGACTCATACCAGATTGAGTTAAAGTATGAATTTTATGATGCAGGTTATAAATCACAGAACCATCTTCTTTATTATATGTTTCACTTAATTCTTCCCAAACAGACTTAGCATTTATAGAAAACACTTGACCTTTATAAAGGTCTTGTGAAATACAACCAAGGATCCAAGATAACACAACAGAATTACACCTATCCCATTATGTCTGATAGAGAACATCATTGGGATCTCTAACACTCTTCCCATTAATAAAACCAAGTTTGTTTCTAGTGATTAAAGCCAACTGCACAGCAGCAGACCATACCTTATAGTTCTCAGTGCCCTCAACTTTGAAGGTAATCAACTGAGCACCAATGTCTTGAGGATGTAAGTACAAAGGGTCACATATGTCTAATTTTAATTCACTACTTCCCCCTTGAGGGCCCTTACCCCTATCATCTTGACCAAACCATGATGATCACCAAATAGAAACAGAAAAAAGAACACAATCAAGAAACAGAAACAGGAAGCAACAACAAACACACCTTATAACTCCTAAGTCACAAATAACCACCAAAAACCTCAACCAACTCAAATCAAACAAATCCCTTAATCTACTCAACCTCCGAACAACCTAACCAATAAAACCTAACAAAAAAACTTAAAAGAATGTGTGAGAGGTGTTACAACCACAGAAGCTTCCAATAGATCAAGAACCAGGATCAAGAAGATCCACACAAATCAACCACACAACGGAAAAAAACACCTGAAAATAAAGAAATTGATATTAGAATATAACAATTTGAAATAGAAAAATCTGACACAGAAAACCCTAAAAATTATTTTAGGGTTTTTTTATTCTTGTTTTAAGAAACTTGAAATTATAATAAAAAACAGTCAGATTATCAATTAAAACTCAAGAAATCAACCTAAATTAGGGTTTGATACAGTAAACCCTAATTTTAACAAATTTGATAAAAATCAAATTAACACACTCCGAGAACTAATTAACTTGCAAGATTACTAAATCAAGAAGTAATTAGCTAAAAAACCACCAGGATCAAAAAACCCCCAAAAATTAAGAAATCCTAATTTTTGAGAAAAATCAATTAACCTTCAGATCTTCAAGATCTGATATCAAGATTACAAGATCTACTCACAGAACAACAAGAACTACACCAATAGATCAGAACCCCTAAATTTTGAGAAACCCTAGTTTATGAAAAACTTTACGATCTTTAAAAACGCTTTGGTATAGAGCAACCTGGCTCTGATACCATGTAGAAACTTACAAAACCAAAGCCAATTTAACACAAAATCTGTTTTAAGAGTGAACCCAACCAACCACCCCTTGGCTCACTTTTATTATATCAAAGATAGCTAAAGAATAGCAGTTTTACAATACAGAAACAAGAGACAAACTAATTACACAAGCTAGGGTTTCTCTTCACTCAGATACAACAAGAGAGAGGAGAGAGACGAAAACACACAGAGATATGAATGAATAATAAAATAAATAAGCCTAAAATTGGCTTATATAGCATCCAGAATAGAAAATCCACAAATGCTCCTTTAAGTCTCAAGAATGCATCAAATTTGGTTCTTCATCTTTGTAGACGGGTACAAAATAGGAACTAAAGCTTATCCTTTTAACAAGTTTCATAGCTTGAAAAGGTCCCATAGTTAGGGGTGCTCAACAAATCCGATAAACCGACAAACCGAGCTGATCCGGTCAATCCGAAACTGCAAAAAACCGATAACCGAAGAAACCGAAACCGAAAAAACCCACTTATCACGGTTTGGTTTCGGTTTTTAATTTTAGTTATCCGTGGTTACCCGAACCGAACCGTGTATAATATACATGTAGGTTTTAACAAACCATTCATAAAAATATACAAGTATTAACTATATTATTGCACTACTTTTATCATATAACACATTTTTACTTATCTAATGTGATCATTTACTAACGTCCATGGATTACATATGATTAATGTGATCGTAATCTATAAACGTCAAATAATTAGTATTAGTTATTTTGTTGCATATGGTAATTTGAATGTTTTGATTGTGACGGAACAACATTACTATTGCTCTAATCTTTTCAATGTTATTTAATTTTACTAAAATGAAATTTTACGTTCTAATTTATGTCATTATTTGCTCGATTCGATTCGATTAATTTTTTAAAATGGTTAACCGTGACCCGAACCGCGGGTAACCGCTCATTTCGGGTACCCGCATGTCTGGTTACCCGCCTAGTACGGTTCGGTTTTGGATAGTAAAATGAACTACCCGCCCCGCGATGGATAGTTAAAATCTCTAACCGAACCGAGTCGAACCGCCCCGTGAACACCCCCTACCCATAGTCAGTAAATTACTATGCTACTACTAAGCAACGTTCGATATTACTATCCAAACAATAACTTACTATCAATCATTATGTTGTTTTTGTATATGGAACTTCTCCAACTGCAAGGGACAATACTCTCTACATGTCCCTTTTAGGCTATGGCAATCATCAAGCGGCCGCCACTATGATCTCACGAAGCAAAATGAAAATTCTCCTAATTGCAGCTATGGTTTCAAAAACATGGTTTTACACATAACATCAATACACGAAGAACAAAATGATTGAATTTTGTATGTTCTACTCATCCACAATATAAGTTTCATTCATATAAATTTCACATTACCTAAAGTTACAATATCATGAGAAAATAACATAAGTGTGAAAATTTTATTTGGTTCTGGCAATACATCAAACACTTGAAAGTCAATAACTTAATTTTTTTAGTGTAAACATTGATGCTTAAACTTTTTACTCACACGTCATGCATGTATATAAATGGGTAAACATATGAGGTTTCCCTGTCATGTTGACTCATATGTACTCGGCCTAACCGGGTATTCCGTGACCGTTTCCTGCCCTTCCTTGGCCACTCCAAATTGCGTAGTGGTGCATGTGATGTATATAAAAACAGTAATAATTAATTCAACCAAATGCCACCTGAATATTTCAAGGTCTGTTACACATTGTCATGTAGATCAGCACCTCATTTTAAACTTCTTAACACAAACATTTCACCCACAAAGTCCATACTATTCTTTAAAAATCATTACTTAATAAAATATTTCCCATGCATATTTCTTTCAATCTTTCCTGATTATTCGGGTACCATCATTGCAAAATAATCTTCAGATACCATCACTCCAAAATGATGGATGTCACAATGCTGCTTTTTTGTGCATCAGATAATGATGCACTTCTCTTCGCCTTTTTCCTTTGATTATGTATTGCATTCAAATCACCACATTTAGGCTCAACAGTTTCTAAATCCCACACATGCTCGTCTTTGGAAGACCTTTTATGTTCTCCCGTCCATACTTGCAAAGGGCCTGAGTTAACTTTGTCATCAGTGCATTCAATAAGTTGTTGATTCACGTCGCTGTCTTTGAAAGACTTTGTATGTTCTCCTGTCCATACTTGCAAAGCGCCTGAATTATCTTTGTCATCAGTCCATCCAATAAGTTGTTGATTCAGGTCGCAGATCTCTACACCTAAAGTTCCAAAAAGTGATAATAAGACTCAAAGCTTGTGTCTTTCAAGTTATTAACGAGCGAAATATCATTTAATTCAAAGCTACATACTTGAATCTTCATATGTGTCAAGTTCAACAATAGAAACACAAGGTGTCACCTGCTTAGACTCCTTCAAAAAATGAGAACATGTACAAACGTAAATTAATACATTTTCCGGTAAGAATCAGAAAATTCTTTCTACAACAACACCCTTCTTCACCTGACTTTTTAAGGGTATGAAGTTTGTATTAAATATTACTCCGTATATTCATTTGACATTTGACAGTCAAACATATTACTATATATTACTATGTACTAGTAATTGGATGTATAATTAAAAATATATATATGCACCAATAATTTTAATTGGTAATACTCATTATGTTGCTTTCATGAGTCAAAAACTTTTTAGTTCAGAAGATCATTTATACATCTATAACCTATTTTGGTGATAATTATAGACCACCTAATACGAAGTTAACTTCAAGAGGTATTCGTATAACTATATTTAAAGACAAACTTAAGAAAAGATGATTAAATAGTACCTCTAGGGTAACTAGTTTCATATCATCCTTTCCTGCAATTGGCACCAATGTATTTCCCACGCTGGAATTTACAGCGGCTTCCAAACTACTAGTTCCAGGAAGCTTGCTAACTTGCGGAGTATTGGTTAAAGAAGCCTGAAAATTAAATCCACATAGTTTGTCAAAATGGGAGATAATGACCGGCTTTTTGGTAGACACAGTTTTCATTCCAAGATGAAAACAAAATGAAAATGATATATTCTGTATTACCTATTCACCCAAACTACCACTTTCAATAGATTGGATTAACTACATATAAATTAATTGAAGGTAATCATATTGAATACATATACCAGATTTGTTGGAGCAGTAACCGCAATTTCACCTCCCGGCTTGACATAGTTACTAAGCAAATTGTTGGCTATTGAAATGCTCTCGTACAAGGTTGTAGAATTATCATTGGAAGTTTGGCTAAAAAATTCAGGAGTCATTAAAATTACATGTCAATTTTCAGGCTTATAATCAGATATATAAAAATGAACAGACATAGTTACAAAAAAGCCAGGATTCATTATACTCAACTGGATTTACATAGCATGACGGAAACTAAAGAATTATTAATGTCCTTAATTAATACGGAATAATGAAGTTCAATGCACTTTTTGTATTATTAAAATAGTTTCGTAAATTACATCTTTCGTGAAGATAATATAGACTATAGCATAAACACTAATTGGAGTTAGTAATGAGTGACTTATCTATGACGTCGTTAATGGCCTCTCCTTTTTATAGGTGATACATACATAATAAGTATAGAATTGTAATTGGAGTACTTACAAAATCAGTTTTACAATTTTTGTTGAATAAAAAGTGCATATGATGATATGTCAAAAATTTTGGCAGCTAATTAGGGTGTAAATAAAAAATGTTTAAGCTTTAAAATATCTTAAACAAGTATTGAACTTACAGTGCTTTTGCTAAATCACCTATTCCATTAAGCTTGCTCAAAAGTTGAGTAGCAACATTGGCTAAAGAACCCTGCAAAAGACCAGCTATTTATCAAGACAAAATTTTCATTTCCATAAGAAAAAACTTGAGGTTAACTAAACAAACAGATTATCTCTATTATAATCAAGACGGATACCGGATTTATTGGAGGATTAACACCAGGAAGATCAGCTTTAGTGTTGGTTGATGAAGACAACAGAGGTACGGATACCGGATTTATTGGAGGAGTAACAGCAGAAACATAAGCTTTAGTGTTGGTTGACGAAGACAACACAGGTGTCTCGTTCAAGGTCGTCAGGCTACTTAGCTTTCTTGCGGGCGTGACATAATTATTAAGCGAAGTGTTACAAGTGCTAGAAACATCTCCGTACGAGGTCGTTGAGTTTCCATAAGTCATGTTATCTTTCTGATGCTTTGCAGGTTCATTAGGTACCTAAACATAAAGTGTTATCACTAATCATGATTACAAGTTTAAACAACATATTGCAGCATATATAAATGGAATCTAACAAAGTACTAATCACCCCTATAGTCTGTATCAAAATTGGTAGTTATTAGTATATAACAATCTTCACAGCAATTTCCATAAAGAATTATTGTATATTAAAATCAGTAAGGGGAAGGTTCATATTGGACACAAGATGGATCCACGTTAGGGTTGACTCGAACCAACCTTCTGTTAGAAACAGTAATTGCATGAGTTCTGTATAAATTATATTTATTAAGTTGGTCACAAGTAGACTAGGAAACGAAACCAACGAATTAAGTAACTAATAGAGATCGTAATCCTAATATAACAATAGGGGGAAATAAGTGTGTGGCTGTTAGGTATGCGAGCTTAGGTTTAGAACTTGCCTAAAACTACGTAGTTTTGTTAAACAACAATCTTTGGTAAAGACTTCATGACTATGCAGATTCCTTCATTGACAAAACACATATTTTTTGGGTTTCGACTGGTTTATGTCCTCCATCAAATTCTTTGGGTGTTCATGGTAATTCACTTTCTAGTGAATTATGTATTCCCAGATAATCTTGCATCTGTGTTCCTCAATCAATAGTATTCTGTTGCATTTCGAAGTAAACCCATTGATATAAAAGGACCGTTATATTGTCATTGTCTGCTAGTTCATTTTATTTAGTATAACTTACTATGGTGCATGCTATGCAAGTTGCATGCAAAGTGTGGCAAACTAATCGTTTTTCAATTCGAGTCTGTATCTTATGAGTCTGGTAAATATACGAAAACTGACCCACACTCAAATTCGCGTGCCATATCCATTGACAAATTATCCATGATTTTCTCAATCTTTTTGGGTCAACCCAACCTCACTAGTATCGACTCCTAGCAACTTGTATTGGTTAGTAGCATAGTGAATCAAAGACACTTATACATATTATTCGTGATAATGTAAAGTTCTGTAATGAAAAAGGAATGAAAATTCATCAGTAACATGCTTGCCCAATGGTGTGTATATAATCAGACCCTTTTTCCAACAACAACAAGCTAGAACTACGTAAAACAAAAGGCTTCAAGGATATGATTCAACAGAGTCGTTAAAATAGGGCTTTCACCAGCCTTGACTATTGTGGCCAAATGATGAGAAGTGTCAAACACAATTATATTTTTAGATAGGCTATCAATTACATTGGAAAATTAAGATAAAATGCTGAACTCCAGTGTAGATTTAGTAGTAAATTGCTGATTTTTTAATACCGATACGTAAATCAGCCAATCAAAGAACCTAAATAGTCACAAAGTCTTACTACATATTGATTTTTAACAAAACTATTAGTTGTAGGCAAGTTCCACACCTAAGCTTGCATACCTAACAGCCAGACACTCGCTTTCCCGATAACAATACAATAACAACATTGTCTAACTATAATAATACATGAAGAAAACAACAATACCAGAAAAGCTAAGTCATGAAATGATTGAAATAATTACTTGGTTCTTTTTGTAATTAGGCGACAGCAATCCTAGGTAATGGGTGAGCTGGCTAAATAGTAACTGAGCATAAGAGTGGCTATACGTCTGTACGTTGAGTTCCTCGTTGATAAGAGATTCGAGCTTCTTCATATTAGCTTCAAAATCTTTTCTCCACCAACCTTTTGGTTTTGCTTCCATTTGATCTTCTTAGACAATTCCAGATGTACTAGTTTTCAGTAACTAGCTTTTATGATTCTTGAATGTCTATTGCTCTATTAATATATGAAGATCACGGTGGGTTCTAACCGCTTGACCCAAATGTCAAGGGGCTTTTGAATTTGAATTTGAACTTTTTTTTGGTTAAGAACCATTTATTATTGGGATATTATACAAAAATATATTTTTTTGTTGAAATGTTCAAAGATATTTTCAATCATGAACCCGGTTAGAATTGCTAGATGAGCTAAAATTATCGACTCGTTATTTTGACAAGTATATTATTAATATTGATAGACGGATTAGTCAAAATGTATTAGAAGGATAAATCATTTCTCTTTACATATGATACTAGACGAGTACACTACAACAATCGCCGCTTTCGCAGGCGAAATTTCAGGGCTTTCGCCGGGGACATGTCCCCTACGAAACCTTTTCCCGGGGACATGTCCCCGGCGAAAAAACCCCGGCAATTCCTTCTCGGGAATACTTTTCCCGGGGACTGTTTGCCACTTTTACCGGGGACATGTGGGACCCGCAGTTGATTGTCGCCGGTCAAACATGTCCGACGTGGCATCAGTTTTTGCCGGGGACTCGTCCCCGGGAAAACTATTTTTGAACTTTACTTTAAGTATCCTAATTACGTCATTAGTCCGTGTTTTCCCGGGGACACGTCCCCGGGAAAAGCTGTAAATTGAAATATGCTTTTGAACCTTCACCGGGGACATGTCCCCGGCAAAACTAGCTGACCCAATATGCAGAATATTGCTGCAAAATGGGTAATTTCCAGATTTTTTCCGGAAAAAATCTACAACCTGTTTGCTAACATAGTTATCCTTTTCAAAATCATAACACAAATTCGCTAACATAGTTATCCTTTTCCAAAATCATGCCAATCATAACACAAATTCGCTAAACATAATATCATATATACCCATCAATCGCTAACATAGTTATCCTTTTCCAAAATCGCCAAAACGGTTCCTAAACCGTTAACGCATGATCATCTACAAAACTATCCAAAACTACCTATCCGCAAATGGTCCAAAACTATACGTATAATCCATTTACGGGAATCCTAGCACATAAACGACATAATAATCCATGTTATTCTCTACAAACATATCCAAAATGTGTTAAAGTAACATAAATCCGCATCTCAAAACCCCACTACCCCCATTACCGTCCCCGGTATCTCTAGACTCGCCGGATGGAGTAGCACCAGATCCCGACCCACCCTCTCCAGATCCCGACCCACCTGGTGGAGTAGCACTTGATCCCGGGGCGGACTGTATTCGCTCCTGCCAACCCGGCAATGTCCTCACAAACTCCATGACCTGGTCCATCTGACTCCTCTTTGTAGCGAGCTCCTCGTTCTGTTTCTGCACTGTTTCCCACAGTGAGGACACATCCGCTGCATCACGAGGTCGGGAGGTGCTAAAGGTCTTCTTCACTCCACCGCCGGGTAAGACCTGACCTGCACCAGGAATATGACCGCGCTGCTTACCACCAATCATGGTACGCAAAATCTGACGGTCAGTCATGCTAGTCCCATCGGAGGTGCTCTCTTCCCTCATCCGCAACATCTCGTTCTGTTTAGTTACAAAAAAACAAGAAAAGTAATATATAAGTCGTGATGCATTATATATCATCAAAATGGGTGACTTTGAAAATAAATTATACTTACATATCTAGCCTCAGATAACGGGGACTCAAAGACATCGCCCCTCGTATGGTTCCGACGGTAAAGCTCTATCAAGTCTTCTCCGACCGCCGCCTCAGCCTCGCTGGTCAACTGTTTAGAAATAAAATCAATAACGACACACCCAACACCATGTATATATATAAATAAAATGATTAAATAGTTTCTTACAAAGTTATGGCGAATAGCAACATACGACTGAGATCCGTGAAGGCTAGAACTCGTGTTCGTCATTCGGTTTTGTCGATTCACCTCTGAGATCTTCTGCTTCTTGGGGTTTGTCCAAAGATTAACCTGCGTATTTTAAATTATAAAAACTATTATATAAATGAATTATTATTATTATTATAAAGTGTCGATCCAGAAATTTACCAACGCATCCCAATCCTCTTGCGTCTTGTTCTCTGGACGCTTTCTTTTGATCTCCTCAATTTTCTCCAGCCCACCTGCTGCCGTAAAGTTATCTTTTTTGTACCTATATTTGTTGTCGTCGTATCGTTTTTGGAGATAATACTCGATACTGTCAACAATCTTCTCTCCATTCGGGCCAGCAAGGTGTGTGTCGAGATCAAAGTAGTGCTGCAATAAAGTATAAATAAAAATATATACAAATTTAAATAAACAAACAAGTTTGAATAAATATACAAATTTAAATAAAGGTTAAAAAAAACTTACGTGTAGATGCTCATGGATGTGGGCCTTGGACGTTTCGGGAACCTTAGCCCATGAATCGCAAAACATGGGAATCGAGTCCCGTAACACCTCCCCAACATAGTTGGAGAACCAAGAAGAGTGAGGGCCCACGTGTGTCCAAAACCCCTCCTGGTTGGGCCGAAATTCGATTGACACAGGACGACCATCCAGTGCCCTCTTCGCCTTCAGTGCCCACGCACCACCTTCCCGCCTTTCCCAATTTTGGCGTTTGGGTCTGCAGCTTTGGATTTAAAGCCTACAAGTAATCAAATTCAAGTGATGATGACATAAAATAACATTTTATCAATTTAAAATAACATGTAATCAAATACAGTTTAGTGAAAAATAATTCAGAAATTCTTACGCTGGCAATTGGTGCCTATCCTCCTCGAGGGACCACGAGGTGGCGAATTACCTCCATCGCCACCGTGAGACCTAGCTACAACATCTGCCATCTGTTAAACGAACATAGAAATTAGTGAAGAAACATATATATAATTAAATAAATAAATAAATAAACAAACAAATAAACACATTTAACAGTATATATCAACAAGATAATTATAATAAATTAATAAATAAATCAATAAATAAATAAACAAACAAATAAACACATTTAACCACTCGATAACAATTTCATTCAAATAATTAAGTTAGACAAAAAACATACCGATTGTGGTCTTGGCTCTCGGCTAGCTGGTATCGGCTCTCGGCTGGTCTCGACTGTAAAAAAAATCAAATTTATTACTAAAAATCAAAATTATTAATAAAAAATCAAAATTACAACATAAACCAAGCACCCCTTGTGGGATGCTGTTTGGATAGCATAAACCAAACAACCCTTTTGGGCTGTTGTTAACCAAACGCACCCTTTCGGGCTGTTGTTAACCAAACGCACCCTTTCGGGCCTAAAAAATAAGCAATCCAAACACCCCTTTGGGTTGCTGTTAACCAAACGCACCCTTTCGGGTTAAACACCAAAAAGCTTTAAAAAAATGAAAATGGCTGCTGCACTGCTTAATCCCAAACAGGCCACTGGGGTACTTTTGAAGCAAATTCTAAATGAGCTATGGGATCAAGTTTATAAAAAGAAATTCATAATTTTCATCTAGCGTATACACTTCACACCATGTTTCGCACCTTCAGATATCATACCATATTTAACCAAGTTGATCTAGATATAAACAGATACAAATGATAGCTATTTATACAGTTTTATTTCAGGCCAGTTGCATATGGTTAAATTTATCAGACTATGCTAATCGTTACAGAACCAACAGATGATGACATGAAGAGAATGGAGTTTCTGGTGGGAAGTGGCTGTCGTTCACAATCTCGCGAAACTTATCAATGACCATTACATATGATCCTACAACATCACTCTCATTCTCATTATCATCAATTTCCAATCTTTTTGGAACGACTATCTCAGTTGGAATTTCCTATTTCTTCTTTAATTGAACCTCGGTAAATGACTGCCTATCAACGTTATCAGTAAATAATAGTAAACATTAGTGACTTTACTACAGCAGTGAATGTCCATCAACTGTCAGTATATGCAAAATGAATAATTTCATAAAACTTGGGCTCAAAGTGTATGGCACTATGGTCTACAATGTCTCATATGTAGATATTCATATCCATATGACTAACATAACTAGGAGTACAAATAAAAACATCTTAAGCATCTCAATTTTGTAGATCTCACCTAATTATTATTATTAAAGGAACTTTTGCCCCTATGTCTAGCTTATGAGGAGCTTTTACAAGCTTGCTATAAGCTTGTGAAAAGGCTCCATAGGGGACTGTGGGGGCTATTGTGACAAGGCAGAAAAGGGAAAAAAGTAGGGACTTGCAGCTTATAAATAAGCCACAAGAGGGTTCCAAATTTTAAACAAAGCTAACAAAGATCTTATTCATACTACTAACAACTTGTAAACTAAACATTAACTCCTAAATCTACTTATAATCTATCTAATTTTATGCTCAAAAAGTGACAGATGGGGCTGCAAGCTACTAACAGTTACAAAAAGGAAAATAGAACCCGACACAGGTAACCAAATGCTTCTAACTTATTTTGCACCTCATAAACTTTCGCCGGGGACATGTCCCCGCTAACACATATACAAGTAACAAAAAAAACCACAAAACTTACCTGGGTGTGAGTGTCGTCTTCGGTTCTTGGCTTTGATTCTCAGCTTCACTTCTCAGCTTGGTCTTGACACAGCATACTGTACAAAAATAATTAAAATAAAAAATAAGAAATTAACAAAAATCAGTCTACAATAAAATAAAACATTGCAAAAATTAATAAACTCAAAAATTAACAAATAACAAATTAACAAAAAATAACAAAAATAAAAAGATAAAAATTAACCTGGGTTTGTAAACAAGGGGACAAGGAAGAAAGAAGATGGGAAAAGATAGAATTACATGAGGAGAGGGTTTAAGGAAAGAATTATATGAGGAGAGGGTTTAAGGAAAAAATTATACTCGTGCACAGTGGTGCGTGTGTAGTGGTGGTGGAGCAGTGATGGTGGCGGTGGTGAGCTGTGGTGGTGGAGGTGGTGAGCTGTGGTGCAGTGGTGGTGGCTAGTGGAGAAGACGATGTAGTGGTTTTCATTTTTTTATTTTTTTTTCACGAGTGAGACCAGATCTGTCAATAATTGAGGTTAATAATTCCTTTCCACTTTTGCCAGGGACAAGTCCCCGAGGAAAATGATGGCGGGATAACGGCAAAAGAGTGGAGGGAAAATAAATTTTACGCCAAAACTTTCCCAGGGGACATGTCCCCGAGAAAAGGTTTATTTATAAAATTAAAATTACAATTTTAAATAATTAGAATTAATAATAAATTATAAAATTATACAATTAAATTTAACCTAAAAATCATAAAACTGCTAAGTATAGGTGCATTGGTATACGTATCATGTTAAACGACCAAGTATAGGTGCATTGGTATACGTATCATGTTAAACGACCAAGTATAGGTGCATTGGTATACGTATCATGTTAAACGACTAAGTATAGGTGCATTGGTATACGTATCATGTTAAACGACTAAGTATAGGTGCATTGGTATACATATCATGTTAAACGACCAAGTATAGATGCATTGGTATACGTATCATGTTAAACGACACGTATCATGTTAAACGACCAAGTATAGATGCATTGGTATATGTATCATGTTAAACGACCAAGTATAGGTGCTATGGTATACGTATCATGTTAAACGACCAAGTATAGGTGCATTGGTATACGTATCATGTTAAATGACTAAGTATAGGTGCATTGGTATACGTATCATGTTAAATGACCAAGTATAGGTGCATTGGTATACGTATCATGTTAAACGACTAAGTATAGGTGCATTGGTATACGTATCATGTTAAACGACCAAGTATAGATGCATTGGTATACGTATCATGTTAAACGACCAAGTATAGATGCATTGCTATACGTATCATGTTAAACGACCAAGTATAGGTGCTATGGTATAAGTATCATGTTAAACGACAAAGTATAGGTGCATTGGTATACGTATCATGTTAAACGACTAAGTATAGGTGCATTGGTATACGTATCATGTTAAACGACCAAGTATAGGTGCTATGGTATACGTATCATGTTAAACGACCAAGTATAGGTGCATTGGTATACGTATCATGTTAAACGACCAAGTATAGGTGCATTGGTATATGTATCATGTTAAACGACCAAGTATAGATGCATTGGTATACGTATCATGTTAAACGACCAAGTATAGATGCATTGGTATACGTATCATGTTAAACGACCAAGTATAGGTGCATTGGTATACGTATCATGTTAAACGACCAAGTATAGGTGCTATGGTATACGTATCATGTTAAACGACCAAGTATAGGTGCATTGGTATACGTATCATGTTAAACGACCAAGTATAGGTACTATGGTATACGTATCATGTTAAACGACTAAGTATAGGTGCATTGGTATACGTATCATGTTAAACGACCAAGTATAGGTGCTATGGTATACGTATCATGTTAAACGACCAAGTATAGGTGCATTGGTATACATATCATGTTAAACGACCAAATATAGGTGTTATGGTATACGTATCATGTTAAACGACCAAGTATAGGTGCATTGGTATACGTATCATGTTAAACGACCAAGACTAGGTGCATTGGTATACGTATCATGTTAAACGACCAAGTATAGGTGCTATGGTATACGTATCATGTTAAACGACCAAGTATAGGTGCTATGGTATACGTATCATGTTAAACGACTAAGTATAGGTGCATTGGTATACGTATCATGTTAAACGACCAAGTATAGGTGCTATGGTATACGTATCATGTTAAACGACCAAGTATAGGTGCATTGGTATACGTATCATGTTAAACGACCAAGTATAGGTGCTATGGTATACGTATCATGTTAAACGACCAAGTATAGGTGCATTGGTATACGTATCATGTTAAACGACCAAGACTAGGTGCATTGGTATACATATCATGTTAAACGACCAAGTATATGTGCTATGGTATACGTATCATGTTAAACAAAGAATTGAATTTTGAGCAGCTGGGTTGTATCTCCAGGTTATCCAACGCTTGTGATTTATTGATGAGACTTGACGAAACAGAGTAGAAAGAGTTTCTTCAGTTTCATTCTTTGAGCATATGTAATTTAGTATTGGAAAAGGGGTGTTTGGACACCATAATCTTGTTAACTAAGAACATGGTCAGCTTTACAAATCCATCATGTGATTTGATTTATAAAAATACTTGACAGATACATACTACAAGAACAAAAACAACATCAACAACAGCAACTACAAGAACAACTACTACTTTGATTAGCAACAACAAGAACAAGAACAACAACAACAACAACAACAACAACAACAACAACAGCAGCAGCAACAACAACAACTACTACTACTACTACATACGAAGATTTTCCATGTCACCTAACAGCTCACGAAGTAATGCATCCGACTGACATGCGTGGTCCTCAGGAATCGTTGTCATTTCAAGTTTGGCCTCCAGCACCCTTACTCTTGTCTCTAGCACATGTTTTTGTGTTTCCAGCAACCTTATCCTAAGATCTTTTTCATGGCAGCTCGAGCACTCTGTTGGTGCAGAGATTGTTCTTAAGTACTCGTCAAATGCATCCTTCCACATAAAATATCTGCACCCATTATCTTTTCTGGGCTGTTACATAAGAAGAAAATTATAAGAGATTACAACCCAATTATTTGTATATTTACATAAATAGGAAATGTATGATTGTTCACCTTTGATAGAGGATATGAATAATATTGTCGTCCAGATGAATAATCTCTATGTGATGTTCTTAATTTTATATTTCCTGCTCCACAAGAACACATAAAAGGATTAAATTGCTCAATCTCAGGTTTTGAAATTTGTGTGAAGATAAGAGGTTGTGAGGTTGTGGTTTTGAGGATAAGATATGGTAATCTCAGATTTTCTTTGTGTGATATATAAAGTGTAATTTTTCTGGATAAGGTTCGGCAAAAGGTTTGGCGGGAATTTTCCCGCGAACAATTAACATGCTTTTGACTTTGGTCAAATTTTGATAAAAGTTGAAAATAGTTTTGGCGGGGACACGTCCCCGGAGAAACTTTGCGTTGAATTTTGACTATCCGGTCAAAGTTTAATGAAAATCAAACTTACTTTCGCCGGGGACATGTCCCCGCGGAAAATATGCGTTGAATTTTCCATAACAAGTCAGCGAATTCATGTGCCACGTCAGATTCAATTTTGTTGTTTAGTGACATTCTCCGGGGACCTTGTGTCCCCGACGAAAGTCTCCTCGCCCGTCCATCCGATTGTTGTAGTGGTACCCGTACATAGCAACCTGATTTTATAGCGACAGATGGTTTATTGATAACAAAAAAGTTTATAGCTTATAAACGAAAAATAATAAAAGTTTGAAGATTTTGGGATTAAACGTAATGTTTTGAAACCCGTTTCGACCCGGGTGGTTCAACCGGGTCAACTTGCCGGGTTGGGTCGAAAAAGGGTCAAATTAAACCTGGTCAACCCATCGGGTTTGAAGCGTCCCGAGTCAATCCGGTTTTTTATTTGTATTAATAGTTTCCTTTTGAAATATATGTTTTCAACATTTCCTTTTTTAGTTTCAACTTTTCACTTTTTAGTTTTTCCTTCGGGTCCTTGTTGGGATTAACCGGAGAAATAGATCTCGAAGAGGCCTAATTCACCAGTTTGTATCGGTTTCAACGGGTCATCTCTGGTTCCGATCTCGGATGGCTTTTATTAGTTAGCCTAACCGGTGGCGACACCGGTTCCCGGTTGAACTCGTTGGTCCCGTCCGGTTTTCAAAACTATATGTACCATCAACTTGTTAGGTTGTATGAAGCTTTGTGTGTTTTATTAATTTGTAAAATGTGTATAATAATGGGTCTTCTCTGGTTTGTTTTGGGATGGCTTTTATCGGTTAGCCGAACCAGTGGCGACACCGGTTCCCGTTTGAACCCGTTGGTCCCGTCCGGCGACTATATGTACCATCAACTTGTTATGTATGAAACTTTGTGTGTTTTATTAATTTGTATAATGTGCATAATAACATATAATTTTCATTTTAGGGTGTTTTAAAAATAACGTTAATTAGTGTGTTTAGTTATTTTATATGAATTATTTTGTAGTTTGTTTAAATTGTACATTATGAAAATTTTATTCTACTTTTTAGTAAGTGGTATTTTAATTGGTTGTATTTAATTTAGTAGATATGGTTTTAATTGGTTGTACAATATGAATAAATCATTGTACTTTTAAGTAATGAGATGTTTTAATAAGAGTATTAATTATAGTATACATTTCTCTCACCTATGACCATTTTTCAACTTTCAACATTCCACTTTGACCGTTAAGCCTTTATATGAAGTATAGATATTGTTAATTATTAAAGTCAAATTTGATGAAGAATGAAAATATTTAATTTATTCATGGAAAGCAAAAGAGACAAAAAAATAAAATAAAATAAAATAATAATAATTATCTCAGATGGAGGATCATACTTCTGGCTGGCTTAGGGTGGTTCCGATCTCTGGGTTGGGGCAGACTATGAATGCTAGGACCTATTGGTGTGTGTTATGTTACCGATTGGGTGTTCCTTTATTTTCTATCCAGATGTCGTGCCCAGCTTGTTCCAGGATCTTTACTGGAGATATTTATGGGGACCATGCTGTATCGTGTGCTGGCATCATTGGTATTAAACATCGGCATAACGTGGTGCGTGATACTTTGGTTGACATCTGTTTCCGATCGGGGATTTCAGCTCGTAAAGAAGTTGACATCGGGCTTAGTGGAGAAAGGGACAAACCCTTACGTCCAGCTAATATGTTGCTCTACTCATGGGACGGAGGGTTGATGTATGTGTTGATTTGACTGGGTCTTCGACCTTGACGCAAACTGGTATGGTTGATTTTGTGCCTGGTCGTGCGATGTCTGTGGCCGCACAACGTAAACGCGTCAAGTATGAGGCCAAGTGCGCGGATATTGGATATGGGTTTCTCCCCTTCTCATTCTCTTCTTTTGGGGAACTTGAGAAGGATGATGTGACCTTACTGAAGCGAATCCGAAAGTTCTCGATGACCCAAGACATTGGAGCACGTGTTGCTTCTCATATCTTTAGTAGGATTAGATTTTCTATAGCTAGAGGAGTGGGAGCCCAGTTAGTATCTCGGCTTCCCACTAACTTCTTGTAAATCCTTTGAGTTTCTAATAAAGTGATGTTGATAATAATAATAATAATAATAATAATAATAATAATAATAATAATAATAATAATAATAATAATAATAATAATAATAATAATAATAATAATAATAATAATAATAATAATAATAATAATAATAATAATAATAATAATAATAATAATAATAATAATAATAATAATAATAATAATAACGTAGTGCGGTATCCTGTGCTGGTATTATTGGTATTAAACATAGACATAACGTAGTGCGTGATACCCTTGTTGACATATGTTCCCGGTCGGGGATCTCGGCTCGTAAAGAGGCTGACATTAGGCTCTATGGTGAAAGGGACAAAACCTTACGTCCAGCTGATATGTTGCTCTATTTTTGGGACGGTGGGCAGGATGCATGTATCGATTTGACAAGGCCGTCTCCTTTGACGCAAACTAATATGGTTGATTTTGCATCGGGTCGTGCAGTGATCGAAGCCGCGCAACGTAAATGCGTCAAGTACGAGGCTAAATGCGCGAACATTGGATATGGGTTTCTCCCCTTCTCATTCTCCTCCCTTGAAGAACTTGAGAAGGATGCGGTGACCTTACTAAAGCGCATCTGAAAAATTCTCGATGACTTAGGACATTGGAGCACGTGCTGCTGATCATATTTTTAGTAGGATTAGCTTTGCTATAGCTAGAGGGGTGGGGACCCAGTTATTATTATGGTGATCCCCTGGATCTTCTTCCCCATGCCTGCTCTCCTTCTTCTTCCCCGCTGTTTCAACCACCTTGGTTGTTTCTAGCTACACCCCGCCCTTTCTCTTTGTCTCGTTTCTTTTTTGCACAGTTCTTTTATTTCGTTTGCGTCTGGGTAGAGGTGTTTTGTTTCGGTTTCGTGTCTCTCTTTGTGACAGCTTTTGGATTAGACGGTTTTGATCTCTTCGAACTCCCCGTTCTAAGGTCTTTCGCGTTTTGCCCTGCTGGTTTGGTCTCTTCTTGCTTGCGTTTTGTCCGTTTGGTTGTTGTCTGGTGGCGAGTTGCCTCTAGTAGCTTGTTGGTTTCCTTCTTGCCTGCGTTGGTAGCGAGTTGGATAATGTTTTGTTGGATAGTGGTTTGTTGGCTAGCGAGTTGGTTCGTTTGCTAGCGACTTGCTTTTTAGCATGTTGACTTTGTATCCTCTGGTTGCTTGTCAGCTGGTTTTTCAGTTTGTCCTTCAGGTGGGGCCCACGCTAGTGCCTTCATTTTCTTTGGTCTTTGTTGTTGGTTTGATATTTTAGTTGGACCTTGCTTGTTTGCCTTTTTTTTTTTTTTGGTGTTCTTTAGGTTAGTGCTTAAAAAAACATATATATTTATATATAATTTTTCTATGGCTATTATTCGGTTCCATTGTCTCTTTGCGGGTTTAAGTGGTTGCCAAGACGGTAGTGGGAATGGGCTTACTAAAACTTCGTTGATTTCTCATCTTCGTGATCGTCATTTCAATGAGGATGCGCTAGCCACCACCAAACTTTCTTTGGCCACTAATTTGGTTGTTTTTTAGGCTGCTGAGGTTACGCTGAAATGTATGGGTCTTTGGTTGTGTGGGGTTTGTTTTAAGACGCATACTCTTCGCTCTAAATGTCGGCATGGATCTGATTTTGTGCCGGCCCCCGATTGCGGTGATGGTGTTGTTAGGTTTGTGTTATTTGATCTCGCTAAGCCCCAAGTTCCCTCTTCTGTTCAAATCGCTTGCGTTGAAGATTTGGGTTTGGAAGAGCACTCTAGCTTTGATTTACACTTGCTTGACACTTTGCTCGCTAAAGGGTTGCACACTGTCAAATCCATCCCTCCAAAGTGCCGTTTGGGATTATCTCGTGTTTTGAAAGGTGCTCTTGATAAGGTGATCTGCACACCTGAGGACATTTCTTGTTGGGTTAGCCTGCTAGCCTTGCCTCTTTGTCTCCTTAAAACCTTTTGCCCGAGGAGTAACATGGAGTGTAGGTCTGCTACTAAGCGCCAGCGTCAAGAAGAATATATCGCTAATGCCATTCAGTCTTGGGGTACGTCTGGTGGTAGTTTGCAGCTTATCAGAGAGGTTTTAGCTGAACCCTCCCCTACTTGGTCTAATATTGATAAGGAAAACCTGGAGTTATTTAAACGTAATGTAAAGCAGTGTAGGAGGAAGATTTGTGATAGTCATTATACTGCTGCTGTCAGAGTTCTTTCTTTTTCAGGTGTCGCTCCTTATAATGATACTACCCTTGAGGACCTAAAGGCTAAACATCCCTTCAAGTCTGCTCCTTCACTGCCTAATGTACCTATCAATCATCATAACCTCATTGCATCTCCTGCTGTGGTTCTTGACATGATTAAGAGTTTCCCCCGTGGCACATCTTGTGGGCGAGATGGATTGCGCGCCCAACACCTATTGGATTGTTTTAGTGGTGCTGCTGTGGCTATATATGATGAGTTAATCAACTCCATCCCCCAGGTGGTAAATCTTTTTCTTGGTGGTAAGTGCCCTAAAGCTTTGGGCGAGTATATTGCAGTGCTCCTCTCACACCGCTGATCAAACCAGGTGGTGGTATCCGTCCTATTGCAGTGGGGACTGTTTGGAGGCGTTTAGTCTCCAAGGTGGGAGCTTCCATGATTGGCCACTCTTTAGATGGGTACTTGAATGATCTGCAATTCGGAGTTGGGGTTTCTGGAGGAGGGGAGGCCATTCTTCATACCGTGAATCAGTTTGTTGAAGACCGTGGAGATGAGGTGGGTCTTTTAATGTTGTTGGTGGATTTCAAAAACGCTTTCAATTTGGTGGACCGTGAGGTTATGTTACAAGAAGTTCGCCTCCATTGTCCTGCCATATCACGTTGGGTTGAATTCTGCTACTCCAGCCCAGCCAGATTATACTATGGGGAACACACTTTATGGTCGCACCAAGGCGTGCAACAAGGTGATCCTCTTGGACCCCTCCTTTTTGCGTTGGTGCTACATCCTTTGGCTCGCAAGATCAAAGACTCTTTTTCTCTCCCCTTTCAAGCTTGGTACCTAGATGATGGTACGATCATTGGAGATACTCTGTTTGTTGGGAAGGCCTTTGAGCTCATTATGATAGATGGACCTCGTTATGGTTTGCACCTCAACGTCGATAAAACTGAGGTTTTTTGGCCAAAGGAAGACCCTAGAAGCAGACTCGAAGGTGTTTTCCCTCCTAATATTTCCCGGCCCCTGCATGGCGTAAAATTGTTGGGTGGGCCTGTTGGTGTAGATCTTGAGTTTAGTAGTAAGCTTGTTTTGAAACGAGTTTCAAAAACCATTGAACTTATGGACGCTGTTGCTAAGCTTAATGATCCCCAATGTGAGTTGCTGCTTCTCCGTGCTTGTGCCGGCATTTCCAAGCTGTATTTCTCTATGCGCACATGTTCCCCCCGTGTCTTTGAACGTGCTCAGATTTCATTCGATGAAGCACTTCGCTCCTCTTTGGAGCGAATTGTCACTGCCTCTGGGCCCGGGTTTGGAAATTGGCAATGGAGACTGGCCACTCTTCCCTTTGAATTTGGAGGGCTTGGCGTTTACGCTTCTGGCGATGTTTTGAACTATGCCTTCCTTGCTTCTAGACTCCAATCGGCCAACCTACAGACTGAACTTCTTCGGCAGTCTGGTATTGATGCTACTGGATCTTTCTTTGATGATGCCCTGCATGTTTTTAACGAGAAAATGGAGACCGACCTTTTGGGTAGCTCTTGTGAAATTGTTGCCCCCAAACTCATAAAGAAATTGGCAGATTTATATTTCGCACGTGTCACCAAAGAGGCTGAATCCACCTTCTGCTTATCTGCTAGACAGATGGCCCTATGGAGATCGCAAATGGAAGACCATACTTCAGACTGGCTCAGAGTGGTCCCGATAGCTGGGCTGAGACAGACTATGAATGCCAGAACTTACAGATGTGTATTATGTTATCGACTAGGCGTTCCCCTCTTCTCAGTTCAGATGCCGTGTTCTGCTTGCTCCAAGGTTTTCACAGGGGATATTTACGGGGACCATGTTGTATCATGTGCTGGCACAATTGGTATTAAACATCGGCACAACATAGTGCGTGACACTTTGATTGATATCTGTTCTCGATCTGGGGTCTCAGCTCGTAAAGAGGTTGACATCGGATTGGGTGGAGAAAGGGAGCAAGTCTTACGGCCAGCAGATATCTTGCTCTATTCTTGGGATGGAGGGCAGGACGTATGTGTCGATTTGACCGGGTCGTCCCCCCTCACACAAACTAGTATGATGGATTTTGTGCCAGGTCGTGCAGTGATTGACGCCGCAAAACGTAAGCGCACCAAATACGGAGCCAAATGTACAGACATTGGATATGGGTTCACCCCTTTCTCATTTTCCTCCTTAGGAGAACTTGAGGCTGACGCGGTGACCTTACTTAAGCGGATCCGGAAGTTCTCTATAACTCAAGACATTGGAGCGCGCGCGGCTGCTCATATCTTCAGTAGGATTAGTTTTGCTATTGCTAAAGGTGTGGGAGCCCAGATTGTTTCGAGGCTCCCCACTAATTTCTTGTAATCCATTGGTTTTGTTTCTAATGAAAGTGATGTTTTTATATAAAAAAAATAATAAAAATAATAATAATAATAATAATAATAATAATAATAATAATAATAATAATAATAATAATAATAATAATAATAATAATAATAATAAACATTACTTTATTAGAAACTCATAAGATTTACAAGAAGTTAGTGGGAAGCCGTGATACCAACTAGGTTCCCACTCAACTAGCTATAAAAAAGTTAATCCTACTAAATATATGAGAAGCAGCACGTGCTCCAATGTCTTGGGTCATCAAGAATAAATTCTCATCAGTTTTGCTAACAACTTTAAAAACATCTGTTTTGCAAATGTCAAATTTAAATGCACAAAACAAATCAGCAATAATCACATATAACTTCCTTATTTATTATTTTCAAGTACAAATACAAGTTCTCCATTTATCATTTTAGAAAGAACTAAAAAGGAGTGGTTTATATTATATACTAGCTAAAAGACCCGTGAAATTCACGGGTATTTTAATGTAACGTTGAAAAGAATATTGAATGTCACTGCTTATTATAAAGTTAGAGGTCAGAAAGAAACACATTCGGATAAACAAAGTAAAATAAAAAGTTGGTAACAATGAAACATGCATTATATAAAACACAATAGTCAAATAACCGAAAAAGAACATATATATATTGAAACATTTTTTTTTCTACTAACGTGTGATACGATGACACGTAGATGTGATCAAAAAATGCGTAGCACTTCTTTGTAAACCACGTTCGTTGTGCTATTCATGAGGTTTTCTGTCGTCATCACAAATAACCATTTCCTATCCTTTTTTGCTCCTAACGTTAGAGACGGCTACATAAGCTGCTCATATGTAAAAACATGCTATTAAAAATACAAACCCAATTGCCCGAGAGATTGTCTATGACTTTTGTTGATTGTAATCGTGAAAGAGACGGGCATGGGGAACTGTTTTCTTACAATCTTTAACGGAAATCGTTTATAATAAGTTGAGATTTTCATCCTTGTGATAATCATTCCTTTACCAAAATGGCTTATGGTCATTGTAGTGGCCTGAAAGCAAGTTTTCATCAACTTGGCTATAGGAAGTCTTGTTCCTTTGCACACACTCTTAGATTGATCGATGTTGCGTAGCACTCACTTTTAATGTAAGTTTGTGGTTGGGCACCCGAGAGAATTTTAGACCATTATTCAATTTTGTAAATAATATTTCTTTCTTTACTTGTACGATTTTCCAATTTCCAAACACTGACACACTGTCAAAAGTTAGGTATGTGACTTCTTTGCCTAGAATAACCAAAAACATATGATTGTTTACAATGTCTACAACCTCATTTGTAGGAGCAAGTATGGCTTTTTCTGTGAAATATTTGTGGTCATCAAGGTTATCCAGCATATTTAGGTAAATAAAGTTTATGATTGAGGCTTTTGGGTTAGTTAAATCCATAATGAGAATCACGTATGTCAATCCTAATTGGCCCATCATTTGCATCTCCGAGCTTACCAAATCCTGCTTTAGAATCCATTCAGTGAAGTCCAAAAATTTATTGATATCTTCTGGATGCGAACCCACAATCAACTGAATAATTGCAGTTAACCGCAACACATTATAGTGGTCCCATGATGGTGTTAAGAAAACCCTTATGTTATAATATTAAATTGTTGTGTAGCTGCAAATACACCATTTGCAACTTGACTGGTCTATAATCTAACTCATCGGATATCAATCGGGTACCAAATTTTGATATGAACCTATCATTTGGGTATGTCATGTCCCCAAATTTCCACAAAGAGCACATTTTTGTTTCTTTTTTTCTTTTAATACGTCAAACATAAAAGTTTTTTTTAAGATTAATGTTACCGTATTATGGAGTAATCTACTTATGATAAAGGTTGTATGCAATTCAAATTTGTCGAAGTTCATGAAAATTAACCAAGTTTTAATATCGTTTTATTAAAGTCACTCAAACTTTGTTTTAGTTACAATGCTCATTCAAGTTTTATTATTGTTTACCTAAAGTCACTCAAACTTTATTTTCACTATATCTATATATATACTACATTATAAAAGATTTGAGACTTTCTATAAAATGAGAAGTCTTAAAATTTTAAGACAAAAAATATTATTATAAAAGAAAATTTTAAAAATTAATGTAAAATTTAAAAAATTTGTCTCATTTAAACAATATAGTAACCCTCTCCGATAATGATATATATTTTAATAGAATTTTTTATACGAAAAGTTTACTAAACTTATAACCACCAATTTAATGCTAAAATTTGAAAGATAAAAGTGGTAACTATTTATCCTATTAACAATATAGACGTTATACTTTTGAAAAACATATATCTACTACGTTATAAAGTATTTGAGCCATTGGGACATGTTAAATAAAGAAGGTTTAAACTGAAAAATATTTGCTCGCTACAAAAATAATCACCAGATACCCGCCGTCGCATTGCATTGATACCCTTTTAATAAATCGTTAAGTTTAAATAATGTTATAATATTATGAAAATTTTGATCACTTATTTAACAAAGGGACAAAAACTATTAATTTTGGTTATTATTTTGTGGTATATAAAGTTAGTTGGGAGATGTTAAGTTTCATTGTAATTATTATTCAAGGTACTACTAATTTGACGCATATCTAAATATCTCAAAGACAACTCTAAAATTTGTTTTTATCAATTTCCTTATAATTCACTAAAGTTGAAGGATATTAAAACTTCAGTTGTTTTTGCAGTTGAAGAAATCTTTGATCGACATTAGTAAAATAGCTGTAAAACTTTTATGTTTTTATAGTTGGAATAAACTATTACTTTAGCGGAACAATGAGGGACATTTTTTACATTAAAATATTCACATATATAAAATATAAAAAAATTCATAACCCAGATTGGTTTTGTGTCAAATTTATGAAATAGTGACCAAATTTGAGATTTGTTTAATTTAGTCACTATAACTTTATTTTGATTATAAAAGTCACTAACAGTTTCAATAAACATAATTACTTTAAGCTCTAACGGTGTTCCATTGTTGTGTAGTTTTTATGTTAGAGTGATATAGATAGAACATTTATCAAACTTGGTTATTATTTCATGACTTATTCGTAACCAAACCGAATTGGGTAAAACCAAACCGAACCGAACTAAATATTTGGTTATCGGTTTGGATATTGTTTTGACAATGAAAATTGAAAACCGAGCCAAAAACCAAATTCATATAAATATATATTTTTTCTATGTATTTATCTATAAAAAAGAAATCACTAAAACTCTTTCTTAGTATAAACATAATACTATTTAAGCTAGAAAAATAATTGTGCTAAAAATATATATAATTAAATAAAAAAAATAATTAAAATTATGTAATTCGGGTTATTCTGTTCGATTTTCGGTTATAAAGGTTCGGTTATTCAGTTCGGTTGAATCAAATTTGAATTCGGTTCGGTTCGGTTTTCGGTTTTACCCATAATTTTTTTAACCGAACTAATCAAACAGAATAAACCAAACCGATAAACACCCTATTGTAACCTATTCTAAGGAACCTATATTTTGAAACTTTTTGGTCTTTAAGCTTTTTATGGGTGATCAGCCCACTACTTTAGTACTTTGGCTTTTATCTCATTAATCTTGAGACCAAACTTGTAACTGCAAACACACAAACACCATATATATAATCGAAACAAAACAACTAAACATGAGCATGTTAGTAGCCATATATGAATCTAATAATTGTAAAATTGTTTGCAGGATAAATTAAATTAACCTTGAATTGGGGTAAAGAACCTGACTACTACCCATTTTTTTTTTTTTTTTTATGTCGAACAACAGGGGGATCCACATTAGGTTAAATTACAAATTACAAAGAGATGAACAAATAATGATATGAAGCAACAAAAAAACAACGCACAAATCTTTAATACATGATCAAATGTTTGACTGCTTCCTTGCTCGTTAAATGATTTTCCAAACGAATTC
This sequence comes from Chrysanthemum makinoi, assembly GCA_910596185.1. Taxonomy (NCBI): domain Eukaryota; kingdom Viridiplantae; phylum Streptophyta; class Magnoliopsida; order Asterales; family Asteraceae; genus Chrysanthemum; species Chrysanthemum makinoi. The sequence goes on from OU343218.1 coordinate 160,831,489, forward strand.
AACATCAACCGCAACAATACATGATCAAATCATTGAAAAACTTCATCATCCAAAGTCCAAACGGGAATTATCCTAAATTTATGCAAAAACCATAAAAAAATCAAATTAAAAAGCCATGCACTTTATTGCTCATAACTTCGTTTCAATCCAATCTAACAAATCAAATTAAAAAATCAATTCAATAAATAACTAACAAAATAATGGTTTTTACCTTCAGTTGGAAGACCTAAAATTATTACTCCGTGGTTATGAATCAAAACTATGAAAGATTGATAGGTAATGGAGTGTTTAATAAAAAAGTAATGATTTCTTATTTTATGTACCATTATTTAATTAATGTTAATTGACCGTAGTTATTTTCTAAGCTTTCAAACATGGCAGTTTAAAATGAACTACTTTAGAAACGATTTTGTACACGTGGCACAAAGTAAGGCTTTGATATTTTTAGAAAAAATTGATTAGGGGTAGGATAAAAACCGTGTTTTATTAGACAGTATAGATATTGGGTGTATTTGGTAAAAGTAGCAATAGGCAGTAAGCTGTAAGTAGTAATCAAAGCTTACCGCTCACAGCTTTTTAAAGAAGCATTGGAAAAATAAACATTCATAAAAAGTAGCAAAACTCGCTCATTTACCAAACGACTATTAAAAATCAAAATACTCATTGCTCACCGCTCATCGCTTCAAAAAGCTTCACACCGCTCCGTGCCAAACATAACCGTTGTGTCTTCATATCATTAATTTTATTTAAAAAATTACAGCCTTAAGGATTAGCTTTCACCATAACAAGGATATGAACTTCCACACAAGAATAGTAACTAAAATACATGGCTCATTTCACATATATATCAACCAAAGTGATAATTAAATATCTTAGCATAACAACTAAAAATGCAAGTTTGTAGAAAATTGTAAAACTTCGATATGATATTGGTCCTCGCGATAAAATTCCATGTCAATTGGTCAATAGCTCACAAGTTGAAAGTGAGCAAGCGCATTGCTTAAAACCTCGCTTGTTCCGTAGCACTCTCACGTCGCTGAGATATCCTAAAAATGCAATACTTAAAGATCATATTTTCTTTTGATCTCTTGACAACGTATTAAATAAATACGCTTCGTTTCTTCAGTCATGTGAGATGTATCCTTAAAAAGGCTATCAATTTCCATCACTTTAATCCTTTCTTCTTCTAATCTAGTCCGATTTTCATCAATTTCAATCTTTGCTTGCATAGTATCATATAAGCCTTTTATAACTTCCATTATTTCTACATCATCACATTGGCTGGTTGTTTGTCGAATAGAATCTGCTTTTTCTGATTTATCGTCAGTGTTTCGATCCATCAGACATGGGATCTCATATAAATCATCGCTGATGTTGATGCACGTTTGTGCATCAGACAAGCTAGTCTCCCTCATTCTCCTATGATGATCGATTGAGTCAGGACCTATACATTGCGATTCATCTTTGACTTGGTCAACAGAGCATACGCTACGGTTTTGACTCGAGTCACAGGTTTCTACAAGCAAAGTTCCAGAATCGAGTAGGTGAATCAAAGTTGTGCCTTTATTTATTAAGGAGCAAAATATCAATTACTTAAAATACGTACTTGATGGTGATAAGCTCCCAAATTGAGTGTTCCACTCTTCGTATGTGTCAAGTTCATCAGGAGAAACGGAAGGTCTCACCTCTTGCAGTGAATCCTCAAAATCCTACAAAGTTTGAGAGAACAAACAAACGCAGATTAAACTTTTTATATTTATATTAAAAGGAACAAGAATTAGTAAATTTTTCCTACATCAGAGCAGAGCAAGTTTACGTGTGGTAGAAATTTTAAGGTCAAACTTAATGCTATTAATTTGATGATTGATTAGGATACGTTAATTGTATAGATTATATGGGCAATTCTGAATTAAAGGTAATTTTAATAGATTTGGTGATATTTATTTACAATGATCAGTATGTAGTTTACCTGTAGAGTAACTGATCTCATATCATTCTTATTTAAATTAGCGAGTTTAATGCCTTGTTTCAAAGCCTCTCTCACTGGACCCATGGACGCATCATTCACTAAATTCTTCATGTCAGATCCTGAATAGCCTAAAGTACCAATCCAATGTAGCAGAACAATATGCCATATATCGAAGTTAGTAAAATGTAAATAAACCTAGAAGTTGCAAGAGAAAAATAAGGAAAGAAGAAAATTAAGTTACCTTCTGTTAAGTTGCATATGATATCAAGATCCTCCATTGAAAGTTTGAAAAGGTTGTCCTTCTTCAAAAGATTTTGTACTATCCAAGCTCTGGCTTCTTTACTCCCAAAGAGATTATTAGCACCGTATAGTATTAGTTTCATAAGAAATTGTAGAGCTAGATAAAATTATGCTGGAATCGGTTTGGGTACTTTTATTAGTTTCTTTTACACTTCATTATAACCAATATAAATGCACTGCGTAAGTTAATTATTTACCACCGATGATAATACAAGTAACATGAAAAGTGTTAAACCTATTACAATGGCAATGAAGTTGCTAAAAAATTATAAAAAGAAAAAACATCATTATTAATTTTAGGCATTTTGGACTCGTTTATATAGATTATTTAGCAGATCAACAAAACCCGACATAACCCTTTTTGACCTGCAGATTAACTTAATATCACCAAATGACTCAGTTTTGTCCATTTGGGCACAATACATGCCTTTTAAGATAAATTAAAGCTGCACCTGCGGAAGGAAGTGGAATATAAAGTCTCTTGGTAAGTCGTCTCCTAGCAGCCTCATCTAGATCTTTTGGTCTATTTGTTGCACCTGCCAAGTATATCAGAAAACAAAATGGGGTTAAATCAAGTGAATTACATAAAACATTAGAACCAGGGGTTTTGGCCAAGGATTATCTGAAAATAATGTCATCTGTACAGGTGTTTCAAGTATGTTAAAGAATCACAATAAAACTTGGTTGGTAGTTTACTTGTATAAGGCGGCAAATATAATATTTCGTTCCAATTTCTAGTTTTTTAGATCAGGAGCCTCCAACATAAAACTGACAATGTTGTGGTCCGTTTTTGAAGCTCGATCGATATCGATAATAAATTACTAGAAGCGTGAGAAAGTTCAAAATATGTGTGGATTTTAGGCTATGGATCACCTATAAGTAGCACTTGATCATTTCCACTGTCACATCCTTCCATTTCAAGCAAAAACTGTGTCTTTAATCGCCTTACTTCCTCATGCTCATCCTTTGACTTCCGCTGCAAGTGATATAAAACCTTATTGAAGGTACTCCATTCAATCAAAAATAGAATTAAGTAGAAAAGTGACGACGTTGGTATTTGGTTAAGAGGTCAAAACGAGTAAGTTTTTGTTACGGGTCAGGTTGGGTTGTTGACTGATTATTAACAATTGGTGTAAACAAATATGTTTACAAAAATGGTGTTATTTAACTAATAACCAAAATATTTTATTAGAAAGGATATACTAGTATTTAAGCATTAGAAGTACATTTTGGCAGACATCCAACATGTTGACCTCATCTAACAGCGAACTTCTGTTATTCAAATCGTTAGAGGCAAAACATAACATGACTTGGACTGAACCAGAAAATGAAGTTCATTTCTTAAATAATGAGAATCGTATGTACCTTGGAAAGTAGCGAATCTATCTCATCCACGAATATTACAGCTGGTTGACAACAACTTGCAACTCCAAAAAGAGCTCTCACTAGCTTTTCACCTTCTCCAATCTACAGTCACCATTTACCCATTTAATTTAAAAGTCAGTCAGTTAAAAAATATGCAGTGTCGCAAATCAGTTTCTTAAAATTTTGTATATGTACCCATTTGCTGGTTAGTGAACTCGCAGATATGTGGAAAAATGTTGCTTTAGCCTCGCTAGCAATAGCTTTACCTATCATTGTTTTACCTGTTCCCTAAACCAATAAAAAAGATACAAAGAAATCACATAAGTGACATTTGTCACTGTATATTTGATTACAATTCAATAGAGTAATGCATATTGTACTTACCGGGGGACCAAATAAAAGAAGTCCTCGTCCAGGAGATCGACACCCTTTGAAGATATCAGGCCTTAACAAAGGCCATATAACCATCTCATTTACACATTGCTTGGCTTGATGCAACCCAGCTGCAAGCAGACAGTTAACAACATATTATAATCATACTAAAGTGCAATTACACCTGTATATATAGAACATATACTGAAATATCGAATAGTCATTAATACCAATATCATCCCAACGCACATTGAGATCTCTGTCCATTATTTCATTACTAATCCGCTTAATATGTTTAAGCGATAAATTCCTTAACTTCTGATGAACTTCACCATCAGGGCCACGTAGCTTATCCAGACTGTAAATCATATAGCAGAATATGCTTTAGAATTTGTTTATAACGAAGCTTGATATTAATTACTGTTATCTGATATATGTATAAGTACTGAACAAACTTACTGTGTTTTTGGAAAATCATTTAAAAGAGAGGGATTTAATAATTCATCTAACTAAAAATAACATAGAAAATGATCATCAGAATAGATAAACAAAAGAAGAAACTGCTAATAAGTTAAAAGAAACAGATTTGGAAATAACAGTGATGCAAAATTATTTGTATCAGTAATAAAACAGCTGCGACTAACATGAAAGTCAGCTTTATCTTTGTTTGATGGAGACATAGACTTGTAATTCAATGTTGTACTTTGCATCGGTCTCAATCTTGATAGGTTCGCACTCTTTGTTATTTCAGCACCCTAACATGAATTGTTGTCGTTAGTCACATTAATATTTTTTGAAAAAAATATGTGTATATGTTGTTATATAGATACAATATTGCATTCTAACAAGCATAAGCTAGCATCCGCCACCATGTCGTACCTTGTAAAGGCTGTTTCCTTTATAAGGTTCGAGATGAGGGTTTGGAAGTATAAAATTCTGAATATTTTTGAAGTAGCAATTATCCGGAATGTTGGGTGGAACAGACACAACTATATCTTTACCAGCATGCTTACTAGCGTTACTGCAGTCAGATGGTGCAAAAACCATGGATTAGTATCAAAGACTAGAGATCTTTGATAAACCATAAAACTATGAATCAAGCATAACAATAAACATATAATAAGAGCTTTAATTTGACTTAACCAGCATGCTAAATTTGTTAGTTTTATCTGTAAGAACTATGAATTAAGAATAACAATAAACATCCAGTATAAAACGATGAATTAAGCGTAACAATAAACATCCAATAAAAAAACTTCATTTGTTAGTTTTATCTGTAAGAACTCAGATTGTTTTCCTAGTGCAACTGTTACAAAAACTATATCGATTAGTCATGGTGCTAAATTTTAATGCTGCAGCACTGAACTTGTATGATTCTATCTAACTTTATATGATGTTTCCAAAATCTTACTTATGTTATATATGTCATATAAGATTTTAATAAGATTTTAATGAGCATGTCATATAAGATTTTAATGAGACACTGTCTTAATAACAAAGTTTCATTGTATTTTTTAAGAGAATATGAATATCAATTCCATATCTATGACATGTTATTAAATTACTCTACTAATTAACTTGCATTACAAGTTAGAATGTTCTAAATCATTAATATTAGAAATTTCTCATAAAACAACATAATCATCAGAATACATAAATACCAGTCGCAATCATCTCGATCACGAACCCGGCGATGCTGCTCTCCATCCCGCTCCCGATTACGAAAAGCATTTAGAACCTCTGAGAACGATGGTATTATTGCTTCTGCTGGCATTCTTGTTTCTTCTTGTTGATGATATTATGTGTATTAGTATAAAAACTATTAATAAACCCTTGTGGTCAGAGGCTTTGTTTTGTCGACATTCTGCAAATGGTTATTCTAAGTATGTAAATTACTATCTCACCTAATAAAACTATATTCTCAATTTTGGAACGTCAAAAGATGAATTTGTCAAATTAAAATTAAATTTTACCATTCCATAACTATTTTAACATAAGAAAAGAGTTTTTTACCTAGTTTCCGACTTGACATTGCGCGCGACTAATCCCATGGTGACTACCTTTTTGGATAGCCCGGAGTCGTCGCATGTGAACCTCCGTGGCCAATGAGGGATTAATTTTCTCCGTATTCAATCACAAGACCTCTAGGCACTTTCGTCCTAAAAGGCTAAACCCTTACCTTTAGGTCACCCCCATTGCTTAACGTCAAAAGATGAATTTTTCAAATTAAAATTTACCATTCCATAACTATTTTAACATAAGAGAAAAGTCATTTTTTTTTCTTTTTATACTTGGGTTTTCGACTCGACATTGCGAGCCGACTAATCTCAAGAACCGTAAACCATTAATCTACATAAACTATACTATCGTGACAAACATTTAATTATATTTAAATAGAGGGCACTTTCATATATCTTCGACAAACCTTTTTTTTGGATATTCATTGTTTTTTCTCGGTGCAATATATGTTTGATATTTCACATGTGATATAACACTAATTTGTAAGTTCGAACACTCAACATGCGTGTAAACCAAGTATAAATATATATGTATAACTTCAAAGGATACATCATTTTTACATTAAAAAAATATGCATCCTTAGTTTTCTAACCATTTATCACATATAATTTTGAATCTAATCAATACAATTTATTCATAGAAGTTGAAAGAAGAAGAAGAGAAGATTTTTTATTTATTTTTTTTTCCTGATAGTCAAACCCGCTTGATGTATCGTATGTGATATAACATTAATCTGTAAGTCCGAACACTCAAGATGATGTCATGAAACAAGAAAATGCATAAATATTTGTATAGAACTTCAAATTATTATTAATCATTTTTTACATTAAAAAATACACATTCTTTTTCCAACCATATATCAAACATGATTTGTGAACATCCAAACCAATACCGTTTATTCATAGAAGTTGGAGGAAACAGAAGATTTTTCTCTTTTAAAACTCAATTTCGCTTGACGTATCACATGCGATATAACACTAATATGTAACTTCAAAATGTTCAACATGATTTTGTAAAATGAGCATACGTATTTGATGCAGGTTTTACTGACCAGGTTTTAATATTTATAATTACTCATTATACCTATGGTCTACCCTAATGCACTAACGGTCAGTGTACCCGGTCGTGTGTAGTGTAGTATTCGGTCAAACCGAGGTCATCCCAAGAGCTACGTGGATCGGAAATTAACTTAAGTCTATGTCACGATTTTAATTGATTTTAAGATTGAAATGTTAAATTAACTAATAAAACAACTAAAGCAAGTAAAGGCAAAGGATGTGATCAATAGAGGAGAGTGGTGCTAACCTAGTTATTCATCCTAGCTAGTAATGCTTACGTCTAATTACTTTCAATTACTTCAGGTGGGATCAAAGTCGAGAGGACAACATTTGGTCAATTCGGCCTAACCTATCAGCAAAGATGCCACCACTGGAGAAGTCAGGTGTCCCCTCATAAGTCCAGTTGTTCCTGGTCCCTAAGCCGAGTCATTAAGTTCCGCTACATGCTAGATTTATAATAGTGAGTGCCCGGGCGTTAGCAACTTAAACACTCACCCCCTAATTCTTAAGTTCATCCAAATGGTAGGTGATCAGTTGGTCAAATCGCACAAGTAGAAAGGGTCAGTTGGTCATATCTTACCCTTCCCGTCTCAGTCTACTCACTTAGGGTCAGTTGGTCATATCTCCTAAGCAACTAGCCTCTACCGCCATTCAAAACTATCGAAACAAGGGTGGCTACCAATAAACTATGCATGCATACACTTAGAAATAATTATACAGAAATAATGTAAACGCAAACAAAACAATTAAGGAATTATAACTAGGCCAGCACCAAGGGCGCTTAGCCAATCATATAGTAAATTAATCCAACTATAATGAATAAAACATTAATAGAATTAAACATAATGTTTGATACAAATTACTTGATGAAAAGCTAATAATGATGACGATTGCAGGTGAATTCTTCCTTGGAAACTGGCTTCGGACTGCTGGAAAATACCCTGGAGTGGTGCCCTAATCGACCCCTAAGAGAGGGGTGAAGAGAGATACTTAAAAATGCAGATTTAGGGCTGTATTTATAGGCCGCGACATGGTTACGGCGTAACCTTAAGGGCTAATTACGCCGTAACTAATTTCGTCGTAATTAAATTCATTAGTTACGTCGTAACTAAAGTTACGCCGTAACTAAATCATAATTACGTCGTAACTATATAGTTTCGTAGTTTTCATCATCCATTAATATATGTGAAACTTATATAGCCTTTAGTACGCATTTGGCCCCTGATCGTTCTTTTTCATTTAATTTTTAGTCCTTGAAGTGAATAAACTTAGTACCAACTTGTCACTTTTAATCCCTGGACCTCGAAAATTTGCGCCCAAGTAATAAATTACGGCGTAACTAATTATCCGAGTTACGTCGTAATACTTCATTAGCTTATACTTATCCGCTCCGAAATTATCTCTATGGCGTAACTAAATTGCTACATTACGCAGTAACCTTCACAAAAACGTAACCATAAGAAATGGTTACGCCGTATCCTTCAAAGCATCATATTTACGCCGTAACATAATTAGTGAGTTACGGCGTAATCTTCATACTGAATTCATAGGCCCTCGTAAATCAATCTTCAGAATATATATATTTGGCTTTATATCACATCTTTTCCGCTCCAATGCCTCATTTATCCTGAAATGCAAATATGAACGAATATGAACGAATTAAGTACCATATTAATACAAATGAGGCCATAAACACGAGAATTTGATATATAAAAGATCAGGATAATTTGATGTCATCAGTATTAGTACAAGATTCTTCAAAAGATTCATCATTTTTTGCATTGAAAGATACACATCCTAAGCTTTCTAACTATATATCTGTTGGTCTGATATATTTGTGTAACACCATGAGGTGTAAGAATAAAAGCTTGAGCAAATGAAAATAACTTATGTTCATTAGAAATAAGAGCTTGGTTATACAATCTTGACTTGAGTCAACTAATAATACCCATTTGTACATTACGACAGTATCAGTCTCACTTAGTAGTTAAGGTGAAGGCTTTACGAGGGATAGTTGCGGAATACTATCCCTAGTAATGACAAATGTTACTCTTCAGGTTATGCAGAGGAAGATCCCACTTAGAAGAAGAGGTTTCTAGAGGTGGAATCAGTTGCTTGTCTCTTCTTACTTCCTCTCTTTATATACTAAGAAGATACACTGTTTCTGGTTAGAGACTTCCAAACTAGAAGTTTGATGCACGTACCTTTGTGTGGCTAGGGTTGCATTACTGTTGCTGGCATCTTTTGTGGATGCAGTAAATGAAAATGGTTGTCCATTCTCTCTATGCATCCTTATCTTCCCGAGGGTTTTTTCGCTTTTCTATCTTGAATTAATCCCACCCAAATGTATCTGAGAACTTTAGCTAGATCTTTCTTCTTGTTTAGCAAAATATCTTTCAGAATAGTTAAGTATTTCGTTAAGTGTTTGATAAGACTTTCAGAGTCTTGAAGACATTTGTCAGTCCTCCAAGTCTCTGGTTGTTTGTTACTTCTAGTATTTTGATAGTTGACTCCACATCAGGTTCCAAAGTATTTCATTCAGTCTAGTCTTCGACATTTTGGAAGCTTGACTTATTTGCACCAAGAAGTATACATCATATCTGAGTCATAATGCTCTGATATGTGAAGACCTTTCAGTAAGTTCTTTTAGTCACACCCTTAACTGATATCAGATGGTATGACTTTTAACTATTCTAGGGCTTCCACTAGCTGTTTATGATTGGTTGTGTTGATCCTTTGTTAGGACGTAAACTTGTCATGGTTTACATTTTGACTATCAGAGAGTGGACTAGTTCTCTGATTCCTATCAGCTAGTGACTTAAGCTTATTTTATGTTTCAAATTCTTTAAAGAGATAAATTGGTCAAATTTAGACTCAACAATATCACATATAATATTTGAACCTCTAAATCAATACGGTTGATTTATAAAATTTGGTGAAAATTGAAAAATAATAATATTTAAGCTCGTTTAATATATGAAATGTGTCATAACAATAATATATAAGTACGAACGTTAAACATGTTGTCGTAAAATGTTATAACTATTTGTATACAACTTCAATAGATTCACTAATTTTTGCAAAATAATAACAATAATATGAGTTTTTTAATAAAGTGATGTTATAAATAATAATAATAATAATAATAATAATAATAATAATAATAATAATAATAATAATAATAATAATAATAATAATAATACATATGTCAATATCTTCCATTTCGAATCTAAAAATTAGTGTTATATCACATGTGATATATCAAGCTTGTATGAATATAAAAAAATCATAGATTTTTTCCAACTTCTATACTGCTTATAATGCATGTGTACACATTTTTTAAACTTAAAATGCTTAAAATTTGAGTAATGTTGATTACTTATAATACTTATTAAACTTTAATGATTAAATGACAAGTTTTACTATTTTACTTTCTGTTTCAAAAAAAGTTTAAATCACACGGTTGCTCTATTAATAACATTTTTTTAGAACGATAACTAATTATTTTACAATACACACACACCACAAATTAACACACATGTCATAAGCAGAACTCGAATCAACAACCATTTAATTGTAGAGTTTCTCACACAACAAGAGCTACTTTTAAAACGTCAACTTTTTAAATAGCAAATTTGTAATATTAGTCAATTTCTACATGTTTATCAATTTATTAAAAGGAAAAAAAAATAGTGCTTTGTCTATATTTGTTGTAAAAATCGGCCCAGGCGGCTGGTTAATCCCCGCATAATCGCTGATCGCTCACTAAGCGCATTGATTTATCATAATCGGCCTATTTAATATGTTTGGTCAAAGATCGCTTAAAAATTGGTCAACAAACCGATTAATCGGACAAAATCGAACAAAATCGGATTAATCGAACAAAATCGCTTAAAAACCAGACAACAAAATCGCTTAAAAATCGACAAAATCGCTTAAAAATCGGTAGACAAACCGATTAATCGGTCAAAGATCGCTTAAAAATGGTCAACAAACCGAGTAATATCTATGTTTGACTTTGAACTTTGAAGAATTATGTATTATGTTTATATCTGAACACTTGAAATATTTGAACTTTGATACACTATGCTTATCTCATACATATAATATAATATAATATAATATCTAAAATTATAATTTTGTGCATAAAAATCCAATCCGATAATTCCCGATTAATCCTCGCCTAACCGATTAATCATTAGGCCCTACCCGACCGCCTCACCACCGCCTAGCGATTTTTACAACCTTGCTACATATAAAGAGTGAGTAATTTGAACAATTGAATATTTGAACTTTGATGCATTATGCTTATTTCATACATATAATATAATATAATATCTAAAATTACAATTTTGTGCATAAAAATTTCAATTCGATTAATTCACGATTAATCCCTGCCTAACCGATTAATCGCTAGGCCTTACCCGACCGTCTCACCACCGCCAAGCGTTTTTTACAACCTTGCTACATATAAAGAGTGAGTAATTTTTCTAAAACATAAAAAAACTTTAAAATGGGTAATGTAAAATATCTTTTTACTATTACTTTCTCACAAGAAATATTTTGACTTATTTTTTAATATATTGCCTTTGAACTATCATTAAAATGTTTATTAATCACATTTAATACATATTATATCTATTTAACATTCCAACTATATATACAACACATCATATATAGAAAAAGCTAAAAATCTTTTTTTAGAAGACAATAAATGTTTGGGGGCTTTTGCATATATATCCTCCCGAAAATGCAAAATTGCATATATATTCAAATCATGCATAAAAACCATTGTAATATGTGCATAAAAAACTTGTACAAAGGATATATATGCAATTATTCATTTTGGGAGGGATATATATGCATTTTTGCCTAAATGGGTCAATTAATTGTTGTGATATTTCATTTTCAGTTAAATTATTAAAAAAATTCAATTACATTTTGATTATTTTACATTGTATAGATAAACATTACCCGAAATACTTAACCAAAACATCTCAACTATAATTATTTATCAATATAAAGTCTCTTCACTATGCACGGATACTGTCAAGTAACTAATGAACAACCGTAACTATAATACTTCATGCATGCCCACATGCCAAATAACTTCTAAAACCATCATTTTCTAAAAACAATAATTTGCAATTCTAGAAAAATGAACCCTAGAGATTGTATTTTTCTATAATTTCTTGACAACGTTTTAGATAAATCCGCTTTATTTCTTCGCTCATGTTACTAGTATCCTTGTATAGGCTCTCAATCTCCTTTACTCTAATCTTTGTCTGCATGCTTTCATAAATACCTTTCACGACAGCCATTATTTCTCCATTATTACTTTGACTGGTAATTTCTTCAGTAGCCTTTGCTTTTTCTGCTTTCTTAGATGTGTTAAAATCTTTTGGAGAAGGTATCTCATATACATCATCGTCGAGGTTGATGACTGTTTGTGCATCAGATAATAATTTGGTGTATGCTCCTAATGCATTTGTCTTCAGTTTTTTCCTATGATGATCAATTGAGTCCAGACCTGCCCACTTACATTCATCTTTGACTTTGTCACCTGACCATCCGCTAGCATGTTTACTCAAGACACTAGTTTCTGTATGCAAAGTTCCGATTAGAAGATTTGATAAAACTTGTGCCCCAAATTCAAAGACAAGAAAAACTATCACTTCAAAGATACGTACTCGGTAATGATAAGCTCCCAAATTTATTGTTCCAATCTTCATATTCACCAAGTTCATTGGAAGAAACAGAGGGTCTCACTTCTTGTAGCGAATCCACAAAGTCCTGCAGAGAATTGAGTGAACATATTAACAAACATAAATTTAACCTCACTTGTTTTAATAAGAAATTTTTTTCTAGAGTAGAACAAGATTACATGTGTTTTTTTAGCTTGTGTGGTAGTTGAACTATTGCCAAATCTTTCATTTTGTAATTTTCATGCATGTGTATATAAATAGACAACCACCCCTTTCGTAATTGAAAGGATGAAGTATCTAACTAAAACACTAATGGTAAAATACCTGTAGAGTAACTGATCTCATATCCTCCTTTTTTAGTTTAGGAATTTCAAGGCCTTGTGACAAAGCCTCTCTCACTGGACCCATGGACGCATCTTTCACTAAATTCTTCATGTCAGATCCTGAATAGCCTGTTCCAAGATAAATTAGAAGAACATAAGCCATATCATTAAAAACCAAAAAATAAAGACTAATAATTTTTAATAAAATGAGAAGAAAAAAGTTTTATTTACCTTCTGTTAATTTGCATATGTTATCAATATCCTGCTTTGAGAGTTTGAAAAGCCCATCCTTCTCCAAAAGACTTCTTACTATCCACGCTCTCGCATCTTTACGACCCAAAGGGATAATTTTCCTCATATTAGTAGAATAGAACTGAAAACTAAATAATATAGATGCGGAAGTATGAGCTGGTTTGGCAACGGACGAGATGGCCATTCTACATTGAGCCTGACGCTAACCCACTTTTGGTTGTTTTCTTCTAAATTGCATAAATAGCTTATTTAGTGTTATCCCAAATGAATATAGTTGAAAAGATTGTTCCACCCAAAAGATTGACAAATTAAATAACAAAAGGAAAATGATTGGGAGGCCTAAATGTACGACTAAATTTATGCCTAACTGGATGTGGAAATTACTTATTGGTTTGTGAAGAAGTGGGTCACTCTCTGTCACGAACAGGATGCTGACACACATGATTAGGCATACATTTAGGCATAACAATTATGCATGACAATCAATGCTCATAACAAAAAGATCCCGAAATAAACAAGTTTTGTCCATTTGAGCCATTCATGCCCTTGTATGATAGATCAAAGTTAAACCTGAGGACGGGAGCGGAATATAAAATCGCTTGGTTAGTCGTCTCCTAGCAGCCTCATCTAGTTCTTGTGGTCTATTTGTGGCACCTGCCACATATATCATAAAACGAATGGTGTTAAATCAAGTGAAAATAAATAAAGTCATTTGCGAAGGTTGACATTTGCATGTGGAATGCAACATTTATATCCCGAGTATGAAGATACGATTGGCTTGCAATTTGCAATGGAAAATGAACAGAAGGGTAGAATTTTATTATAAGATGTTAGAGTTCACAAAGTTCTAGGCTTTTAGGTCACCTATGAGCAGAACTTGATCATTTGCATTATCAAATCCTTCCATTTCTATGAGAAATTGTGTCTTTATTCGCGTGCTTGCCTCATGCTCTTGTGACTTCCTCTGCAGGTAATTTAGATGCTTAGTGATTGTCTTCATAGAATTGTCAGCAATAGAACAAAAGATAGTGAAACTTTCATCAAGTTGCAAAAGGAAACGAATCTCTATATAGTCTTGCTGGTAAGAGGTCAAAATGGATGAATTCGTTTGTTGTAATACTCGTGAACTGGATTAACCATAAACACTTTTCATCTAAACTTTTAATATACGATTAGTGTAACAAACATGCATATTAATACACTGGTAGGTACGTAAGGCATCATGTATAAGGAGACCATCCAATTGTTCATATATCATCTAACCATTCAAACTACTGTATGAAGACACTAATCTCGCCATTGCTTCTAACTCGAAGGACCAAACTTGCTCAACAGAAACTCAATAACCGAATAGCAGTTAGTAGCAGTTATATAACCGCCAAGCGGTTATGATAGGTAGTTATAGAAGCAGTTATTTAACCGCCAAATGCAGTTAATTAACCGCCATAAGCAGTTACTTTCGTTTAGTATAAATATGATGTAATGAATCATTTACAAGTGAGACGATTTAGTTATTCAAAGATCCTATTTGTTATTGTTTGCATATTTCATATCGACTCACTCATTCATACGTAGGGACCAACATTTGGCATCAAGAGCCTGTTTTATCTCGTTACACCATCATTCTCATCATCCAGATTCTTGTTTAACGAGGCAATATCCAAAACCAGAACTTGTTAAACGAGACAGAACCAAAACCTGTTAACGAGATACATACCATACAAAACCTTAACGTTGGAAGAAGAGAACCAAAACCAGAAAAACAGCGCTGGTCTTTGGTTCAGGAAAAAGAAAAACAGAAACTTTGTTTCTGGAAGAAGTATACTCGCTGAAATTTTGTTTCAGGAGAAGGGAAGACGTTTCAAACTAGGAAACATTGTTACTTGGATAACTAGGACATAAGATAAGTCGTATACAACTTGTCTTTGTGTCGAAATTGCAAACGGAGAGGACACCCATTCCATTGTGGTGTCGTTTTTTTCTGTTGTGAAGCATCAATACGCAGCAACAAGAAGAAAAGAAGGAGTTACGTAACCAAAGAAGGAAAGACGCGTTAGAGATACCTTGTATAGTAGACGGCATATACAAGAAGAGAAAAAGGCGTTGCTTGAAGAAAAGTTAGACCGGTTAAGAAGAGAAACAATCAAAGATTGTTTTTTTTGGAAGATAGACGTTAGCAACACAAGATATTGAACAAGAAACGCAACCTGATCAATTGTGTTTTATTGTTGGAAAGAATACCGAAAGGTATTTTTTGGTGAAGCATATACGGTGTGGAACAAAAGAAAAGAAAGTGTTGAGGAACGTGAAAGGCAACGTAGGACATTACCATCTGTTGGTAAAGTAGAAAGAACAAGCAAACTAACTTGTTTTTCGTTGAAAATACCGAAAGGTATTTTGGAAGAGATTGTGTTCGGAAAATAGCCAAGACCAAGAGTTCAAAGGCAAATCTTTAATACATCGATACACAAGAAAGGAGAAAGACAACGTGGGGAAAGAAAGATAGTAGTTGGTAGTTTCAAATACCGACAAGTGGGAATACGACTGTGTTTAATACACAACAAAGAGGTCACAAATTCAAAACTTTGGATTTCTCTTTTATACTTTAGATAGTATAGATTGGTATTTACATTACTAGGAAATCCCGAGAACTATATATTGATCCCGTACTATTAGATTCCCGGAAAACTATTTCTGTTCCCATAGTATTAAGTATACTATACTTAGTTAGAATCCCCATTAGAAAGTGAAGATCATAAGAACTATCAATATGCCTGGTGACGATGCAAGTGGCAGTAACACTGCACCAAAACCCGTAACCCCTATGACACAGTGCCCAAAACTCAAAGCCACAAACTACACAGTTTGGACTATACAAATTAAGGTGATACTAGAAGCACAAGGTTTATGGGAAGCAATAGAACCTAAGGCTGATATACAAGTAGATGCTAAAAAGGATAAGGCAACAACTGCCTTCCTATATCAAGCATTGACCGAAGATGTGATCTTACAAGTAGCAAGTTGCGAAACAGCAAGGGAATTATGAGATTCATTAAGAAAGAGACACGTTGGAGAAGAGAAAGTGCAACAAGCACGGTTACAATCATTGATGATTGGATTTCAGACCCTTCAAATGAAGGAGGATGAAACGGTGGATGCATTTACAGCCAAACTGAACGGCTATGCCACAAAGGCTAAAGAATTAGGAAAAGCTTTGGATGAATCACTTTTAGTTCGAAAACTATTAGATTCCACACCTGATAGGTTCATTCAAATAGTAGCATCCATAGAACAGACGAATGATCTCGATGACATAACGTTAGATGAGATCACAGGAAAACTTAAGGCATTCGAGGAGAGAATAAAACTCCGAAAGGGAGGACAAGTAGAAAGCCAAGATAACCTATTATTCGCACAAGGCGAACATTCTAGAAATAAGAAAAGATTTACCAAATATAGAGGTAGATCAAACAATTCATGAGGTAATTGGCAGAATAAGGGAAATAGAAATAACTCGAATGGAGGAAACTCACCTCACAATAAGAATAAAGGTGAGTGGGATAGAAAGAACTTGAAATGTTACAATTGCGGGAAACCCGGACATTTCAAGAGAAATTGTAAAAGTCCACCAACAACTCAGGAACAATCAAACCTTATCTTAGGAGACGATGAACCATCATTACTAATGGCTACACACGAAACTGAAGAAGTCTTGTTAAATGAAGAACAAGTACACCCCCGAAAGTATGCTACAGCAGATGCTAGCATATGGTATTTAGATAGTGGTGCAAGTAACCATATGACAGGCACCAAAGGCCATTTTAAGGATATTAACGAAAACATCACTGGACGCGTTCATTTTGGAGATGGATCGTATGTAGAGATAAAGGGTAGAGGTTCAATATTATTAGGATGTAGAGACTTACAGCAGAAACTGATTTCAGATGTTTACTACATTCCAAACCTCAAAAGCAACATACTCAGTCTAGGACAACTTGCAGAAATAGGTTGCAAGATCATCATGGATGGAAATTTACTGACTTTGTATGATGAGAATAAGAAGTTGTTGATGAAAGTAGAACGATCTAAGAATCGACTTTACAGTATTAGATTACATATAGTAGCACCTATATGTCTCTTAGCAAATATAGATGACCAAGCATGGTTATGGTATGCTAGATTAGGTCACCTGAACTTTGATGCGATAGACAAGATGACAAGAAAAGGTCTAGTAAACGGAATACCTAGAATAAACCATGCAGGACAAATCTGTGATGCATGTTTATTAGGAAAACACAGCAGAACACCTTTTCCGAACCAAGCTAAATTCATATCAAAGAACCCGTTGGACTTAGTATATGGAGATCTTTGTGGTCCCATTAGTCGAGCAACACACTCTGGAAAGAAGCTCATCTTCTTATTAGTAGATGACTGCACACGTTTTATGTGGGCTTACTTTCTAAACTCGAAAGATCAAGCGTTCAACACATTCAAGGAATTTAGACAGCAGATTGAATCAAAGTTGAAGTTGAAAATTAAGATGCTAAGAACGGATAGAGGAGGTGAATTTACATCACATGAATTCACCAAATACTGTAAGGAGAATGGAATAGAGAGACAATTGACAGCACCATACTCACCGCAGCAGAATTGTGTAGTAGAGAGGAGAAATAGAACAGTGTTATCGACTACTAGGAGTATGATGAAAGCAATGAAGTTACCCTTAACTTATTGGGCGGAAGCAGTCAGGCACGCCATTTACATACTCAACAGGGTATCTACGAAAGCCCTGATAGATAAAACACTATATGAAGCCCTCTACAATAGAAAACCAAACCTAGAATACCTAAGAATATTCGGATGCACAGCTTATGCTAAGGTAACCATACCTCACTTAAAGAAGCTAGATGATAGAAGCATTCCAATGATTTACTTAGGAGTGGAAGAAGGATCTAAAGCATGTAGGCTATATGATCCAGTAGGAAAGAAAAAACATGTTAGTAGGGATGTGAAGTTTATGGAAACAAAACCGTGGGATTGGAACAACAATGAAGAGGATACAGACACAGAAGATACGTTTTGGACTAGCTTTATGGTAGATGGAGTTGACTATGATAATCCTACACCAGTCAACTTAGAAAACACTGATAACACGTATCAAGAACAAGAACCAATACCAGATCCACCCTCACCAATCACACCACCATCATACACTTACAACCCTAACTCAGAAGATGAAGAAAGAGCTACTATAAGTTCATTAGAAAGCTCAGATCCTAGATTTGATCATAGACCTATACAAGGTTTAAAGGATATTACGGAAATTTATCAAACTGCACGTGAAGTAGAAGCCCCAAGCTTATTTTTCACAGAAGAAGAACCCCGTAATTACAAGGAAGCATCAAAAGTCGAGAAGTGGATTGAGGCCATGGAAATTGAATTAGATTCAATCAACAAAAATAACACATGGACCCTTACCACATTGCCCGAAAATCATAAGGCAATAGGACTCAAGTGGGTTTATAAAACCAAGAGAGATGTAGAAGGAAGGATCATAAAGTATAAAGCTAGATTAGTAGCAAAAGGTTATGTACAAGAACAAGGAATAGACTTCGATGAAGTGTTTGCACCAGTTGCTAGGATAGAGACAGTTCGATTGATATTAGCACTAGCATCATATCATGGATGGCAAGTACACCACTTAGATGTAAAATCAGCATTTTTACATGGAGAATTGAAGGAAGAAGTCTATGTTACACAACCTGAAGGTTTCATTCAAAAAGGGAACCTTGAAAAAGTCTACAAGCTAACTAAAGCTTTGTATGGCTTAATACAAGAACCTAGAGCTTGGAACGTGAAGCTTGACCAGACCTTGAAGTCCCTAGACTTTAAGAAATGTAATCTCGAACAAGCAATCTACACAAAGAGAAGCAAGACTTCTACACTTATTGTTGGAGTATATGTAGATGATTTAATAATCACGGGCACTCCAAAGAAGGAAGTAGACTTGTTCAAGTCTCAGATGGAAGATAAATTCGAAATGAGCGACTTAGGTTTGCTAGCATATTACCTTGGGATAGAAGTTACACAGACAGGAGGAAAGATTACGATCAATCAAACTGGATACATTAACAAGATCTTAAAAGAGACAAGCATGACGGATAGTAATGACACGAAGACACCCATGGATCCCGACACTAAGTTGGTCAAGGCGGAAGATGGAAACCCAGTTGACGCAACTTATTACCGAAGCCTAATTGGAAGTCTCAGATACTTACTACATACAAGACCAGATCTTAGTTACTCAGTCGGACTACTCAGCAGATTTATGCAAGACCCGAAGGATCATCACCTGAAGGCAGTGAAACAAGTAATCCGATACATCAAAGGAACGAAAGACCATGGAATAATATACAAGAAAGAAGGAGGCTGCAAGATTACAGGATACAGCGACAGTAGTTATGGAATCAATACAGATCAAGGAAAAGGAACTACTGGAATAGTATTTTACTTTGGAGAGTCACCCATTACTTGGTGTACTCAGAAGAAACCGACAGTAGCACTCTCATCATGTGAATCAGAATTCATGGCAGCTACAGCAGCAGCATGTCAAGCCTTATGGCTAAAACGATTACTCGGTGAATTAACTGGATTAGAAGAAAAGAAGATAACGCTTAGAGTTGACAATATATCAGCTATACAGCTCGTAAAGAACCCAGTTTTTCATGGAAGGAGCAAGCACATAGACATTCGCTATCATTTCATTCGTGAATGCGTAGAGAATGGTCATATCAAAGTAGAACACGTAAGTGGAGAACTACAAAGAGCAGACATCTTAACGAAAGCTTTACCAAGACTCAAGTTCGTGACTATGCGACAAATGCTCGGAGTTCAAGACTTAGGACGAAGCAACGATCAAGATTAAGGAGGAGATTGAAGACACTAATCTCGCCATTGCTTCTAACTCGAAGGACCAAACTTGCTCAACAGAAACTCTCTAACCGAATAGCAGTTAGTAGCAGTTATATAACCGCCAAGCGGTTATGATAGGTAGTTATAGAAGCAGTTATTTAACCGCCAAATGCAGTTAATTAACCGCCATAAGCAGTTACTTTCGTTTAGTATAAATATGATGTAATGAATCATTTACAAGTGAGACGATTTAGTTATTCAAAGATCCTATTTGTTATTGTTTGCATATTTCATATCGACTCACTCATTCATACGTAGGGACCAACACTGTATAGACCACCACAATTTTATAGTGTTTCGTTTGAATGATAAGCTAACTCTTCTATTAAAATGCCTTAGGAGGTTTTATGCATTAAGAATACACTAAGTAATAACTCAGGAAGTCATCTTCACAGAGTTCTACAAGTTGAAGTAAAGATGTTTAGTAATTGATGAGGTCTCGGTATCTACCATGAGATGATGAAGTAATAACTCACTGAATTCTTTGTTCTTCTCTAATATTCAAGATACCTAGGAAAATATCCAAGTATCTAAAAGAATTTTGGGCTTGAACTTTCTTGGACCAACACTGATCAAGAAAGTCAAAGAAAGTACGAAGTGGTATAAATGTGGGAACAATATTCGGTCTTAACAGTTTCCAAAAATATAAGCATTTGATATATGTGTACTACACCATTGAATGCTCGACAAGCAGACAAGACCTCATGAATATCCAACATTCTAGCCTATATAAGAGACTATTTGTTTTGTAGTAAATGAAACTTTTAAATTTATTGCTTCCCATTTGATTAGTATTTACTTCTCTCTTAAACTCAGGATCTCATATTACATCAAGTACTCTTCACACTTAAACTTTAACTTTAGTTCAAGTGAAATAGGAGTATTCAATTGTCACTCAATATGATTAATTTAGTTTTACCATGTTCAGAATTAATCCTTGTAATTCTTTTGATTTATTCAAATAAAGAATTTAACCGTTGAAAGTTACAAAGTTGAGTTTTATTAACTGTCATTGTTTTGAAAACTTATTTCAATCAAAGTCATGGAATATATAACCTAAAACCTTTGTTTTAAACTTGGTTATACATTACAAGGGAACAACATATTGAATAAGCTTGTGTCTCATCAAGATGCAGTTTCTTTGTTCATGGATCAGAATCCAACTTACCTTGGAAAGTAGTGAATCTATTTCATCAACAAATATTACAGCTGGTTGACAGCAACTAGCAACTGCGAAAAGAGATCTTACTAGCTTTTCACCTTCTCCAAACTACAATCACCATATAACCTTTTTTACTTGAATATATAGAAAATCATCACTCTTTCACATATGGGACATAATATAAGCCTAAAAGAATCAGTAAGTACCCATTTGCTGGTTAGTGAACTTGCAGATATGTGGAAAAATGTTGCTTTAGCTTCTCCAGCAATAGCTTTACCTATCATTGTTTTACCGGTTCCCTGAACCAATAAAAAATGTATATAAACAAATCAAATAAAGCTAACATATGTCGCCATATACTAACTAGAGGTGCAAAATGGACGGGTAGTGTAAAAAATAGTTTCCAGCTTCAACCCATTTCACACGCTTCTTATAAGCTATTTTTTCTAGAGTTAAGATAAATACAGAACAAAATAAGATATTCATAAAGTACACGGGTCAACATTGTCACCAGTAAATTATGAACCAATAGACTAAAGAATAGACAACACTTACTGGAGGGCCAAATAAAAGAAGACCACGTCCTGGAGAACGGCAACCATTAAATATATCCGGCCGTAACAAAGGCCATACAACCATCTCATTTACACATTTCTTTGCATGATGCAACCCAGCTGTAAGCACACAGCTACAGATTATAATCTTATTAAACTTGCTTAACATTAATAACATGTGAAAAATGTCCGAGTATCACTAATACCAATATCATCCCAGCGAACATTTGTATCACGGTTCATTATCTCATTAGTAATTTGCTCAACTAGGTTAGATGGTAAACACCGTAACTTCTGAGGAAGTTGACCATCAGGACCGCGTAGCATAGCCCTGCTATAATCATATACTAAAAGTTACGCTAAATAAAAACAAAAAAAATGTGCTTATTACTCGTATTATTTTACTGATTTATAAACATGTACTGAACGTACGATGATTTTTGTAAATTGTTTATTCGGTTTGCACCCAATGTTGAATGTGATGATACATTCGCAGTATTACCCCAGTTGGATATAATTGGGTGTATGTAAGATTTGTCTCCGGAGCCTTTGTTGGTTCCATTGCTTTGTGGGGTGACTGGGGGCAATGGTGGCGGAGCAACCTGCACAGCAAATAGTGTATATAAACGATTAAATATTTGTTGATTAATTTATTCCCCCTAATAAATGATAATAGCTACAATGTTAAATAATAAGGAACATCAACATTGAAGATAAATACCGATTTTGGGACAGCATAATCATTTTTATTGGTGTTTGATGAAGAAAAATTATCATCGGTACTTTTGTATGCCGTTGAGATGATGGATCCAAATAAAGTTGTCGAAATTCTGTTAGAAGGATATTTGGAAGTTTTGTCACCAATATCTTTCTGCTTTGCAGGCTCATCATCATCCTAACATGAATTTCACCGTTAGTCACTGTATTTTATTCTTCAAAAAATTATTTATGTTATAGTACCTTAATTTCTATAAAATCTTGGACAACAGGGCTAGAATGCTTCGGGGAAACAAACCCTGGATTTTCACCAGCTTGCCCATTAGCTTGACTGAAGTGAGAATGTGCAGAAACAATTATGGATAATTGGAAAAACATAAGAAACCAAAAATCATCTATAAACCATGGAACTATATATGACACACAAATATATGAAGAGTCTAAATCAGAATTTTAGTGTCTGCTAATTATATCCCACGGTTTACATCTTGTACTCTATGCGGTAATGCGGCTATAGTACTTATTCAAAGACAATACGAAATTGCCCACATAAAAAAGGTATAGAATCTTTGGAAGTTCCATGATTCACATTTTTGCAGTAACAAATTACCGTCCCATGGATCCACGGTCAATTGTTGCAAGTTTCTAACAAAATTTGTCCCACAAAAGCACAATATTCCACAGTACGTGTTGAGAAATCGACATTTTATAATGGGCAAGTTTCTCACGATGTTGATGGATATTACATAGAATGTCATGTTAAAGTAACTTGTTCACTTTTTGCAAAATAAAAAGACAGGACATACTAGTGTAACATTTTACTCTAGCTTCTTGCTAGTATTATATATATAATTCCACCGTTCTAAAAATAGGGACTTAATATATAATACAAATCTGTAAATATCGAGATTATTATTATTGAGTATTGATTACTGTGAAGCTTTTGGTACTAAAATGCTAATAAACACACTTTTTAAAATGCATACTTCTAACTGTTAATAATACCGATTGGGATCAGAACTGGAATGAGGAACGAGTGTTTGAGAAGCATCTTTGCTGTTGTTATGTAACCAAAAAGCGTCAGAAGCCTCAGCAAAGTTTGGTTTTTCTTTTGATGGCATTCTTCTTCTTGATAGATTAATTAATCTTAATCTCCTATTTTCCTGCAGTTCTGTTGACAAATTTTAGTATGTGAATATCTTAGTATTTATAGAGCCATGGATGGTCTATTGGTCACTAGGCCCAAAGGCCAATAGCCTTTCGGGCTTTTAGCTTGTTTTACTTCACCATTATTATTATAGGCAGATGTGGCAATTTAGTTCGGGTTTGAGTTTATGGTTTGACGGGTCAGGTAACCGTAACCCGAACATGAAATGTTTAACTTATCAGGTTAGACGTGTCAATTCTAACACATTTACAACAAGGAAGCAAACATATTTCATTCATTTATCTAAATCAGTTGGCTTGATATACAAGTAAAAAAATTGAAGGGGTTAGCACACTGACTTATTTAACCTGCCTATTTAAAAAAGCTGTCATGTTAAAAAAAGTTCAAATAGGTTGGTGGGTTATCCCATTGAATCCATCACCAACCCGAACACGACTTGCATGTATAATAAACAAGCTAAATGGGGCGAGCTGAATATGACCCACAAAGTTGTTGGGAACCAACCCTGGTAGTAGATTGCATATGCTATGGAAAGCCTTCTTTAAGACACGTAAGGTTAATAAACCCTTAAAAGCTTCACCATTGTGGATGCTCTTATATATTTTGGTCCGACTTGATTACAATGTACTACCTTGTAACCCGTTCCCACCCGAGGTTTTAGACTTCTAGTACTGAAACACCAAGTGTAGACGGAGATGAGATTGCATAAATACCTTCTAGTTTTACTTACACCGAAAGAATAGATAGAATTTCCTGTCTACAATTTACAATTGGAGCGTGTCACATTTAGTGGAAAAAATTAATTTCACCCGACACTTGGGAAAAGATTCTTTGAAAGACAAGGAACAACTAATTAGAGCTATCAAGCTGCATGTCACTAAGACAAAACATGGTAAGATGGTTAAAACATGTCTGAGTATTTGAAAATAAGATGCAAGCTATGTGTTGTAGAAAGCAAGTCCACTCAAGCGGAGTGGCTGAGTCTTGAAATCTCAAAATGTTCATTTGTTACTATATCAAATATTCATGAACCTGTTGTTTTGTTGGATAGCCGCATAAGAGTAGAGAGTGGGAGCTAGACCGGCCCCTACCCATCTCGAGTTGCAATTCAAAAGCGATAAGGTACACTTCCTGTCTCATAATTTGACCAGATTAGTTAAAATATTTATCGACGAAATTAAAAAGTGAAAAAAAAAAGTAGAAAAAAACAATGGCTAATACCTAATTTTAAAACATCACATAGTCGCAAAAATAGTTTTTACGAACCATTACCTGGTCAAAACTTCGGCAACTATACTCCATGCCCATATGCTAGATTAGCTAATTAAAACCAATACTCTTCTAAACCAAAATCCAAATTTCTAAAAGTGAATGCACTACCATAAAAAAAAAACATATATTTCTATAATCTCTTGCAACATTTATAAGATATCACTCTTGTCTTGTTTCTTCCCTCATGAGAGTATCCTTATTGTGTGTTCAGAGTTTCATAAAGACCTTTGTAAGCTCCATCATTTATCCCTTACATTGCTTGCTTGTTTATTCAGTAGCATTTGCTTTTCCGGCCACGATTTGATCACCCACTAGATGAGGGATCTCAAAAACATGACGTCGATGTTGATGCACATTTGTGCATCAGATATATATTGTGGAGTATACATCTGCCCTCATTTTTTTCCTATGGCGATCGACTGAGTCACAGGTCTCTGCGCACAAAGTTCCAAAAAACAAGAATGTGTATCAAACTATTGCATTCAAGATATTGATATATAAATTACTTCAACGTTACATACCTATTGTAGATAAGCTTCCAAATTTATCGTTCCAATCTTCATATGCTCCAAGTTCATCTAAAGAAACAGAAGATCTCACCACCTGTAGTGACTTCTCAAAGTCCTGCGAATATTGAGAGCAAAAGTTACTATTTTACAAGAATTAGAAAATTCTTTGATGTTTCTACAGTGATGCAAGTTTAGTAGTTTACATGTGTATAAAGCCACCTAATTCCTAAGGGTATTATGTGAATCTTAGAGTAATGCAACTCTTGACATGTTCCAGTCAAAGTTAGTACCATTAGTTACAGAACTGATGGATAATAAACTATCACAAACATTTAACAGTATGTGACATTCATCATGTAGTTTACAGGAGTCAAGATTGTTCTTATGACAGATCATTGTTTCCTCAGATTAAGGTGGATTTTTGTTGATATACCTGTAGAGAAACTGGTCTCATATCCTCCTTGTTAAGTTTAGTGATTTCCACGCCTTGTTTCAAAGCCTCTCTAACTGGACCCATGGAAGCATCCTTGACTAAGTTCTTCATGTCAGATCCTGAATAGCCTTAAAAAATTTAAATTAGAAGTAATGTGACCCATATTGAAGAAATGAAAAACACTCATAAATGAACCACAAAAATTAAGAAGAAACAAATAATTTAAGTTACCTTAGGTTGATTCGCATATGCTATCAAGATCCTCCTTTGAGAGTTTGAAAAGCCCATCCTTCTCCAAAAGGTTTTTTACTATCCAGGCTCTCGCTTCTTTACCCCCCAGGAAGATTATTAGCATCATATTAGTAGTAGTAGCATAAGGTATTGTACAACTAGATAAAATATGTGGCCAAATGGGCCTATTGGTTAACGGTTCAAATTAAACAGGTGAGATGTTTTAAACTGTTACTTTTTCGCGTTCTTAATCAAATTTCCTAATGACCAAAATGTTAATTGCAAGCCTGAAAATTTAATATATATCTAAAAATAATAAAATGTACAATCCAAAGCATTAACTAATTACAACACCCATGGGTCAAGCTTCAAAAGAATTAAATGTGTACAACCTCTCCTAAATTGTTTAATTTCAAAACAAAGATTGATATTTGAATTATATAGTTTGTGTAATCATTTATACGACTAAAAAATTGACTACAAAGGGTGAATGGTCCAGTAAAACCCATCCAACCGACCTGAAAGCTCTTACCTTTTTTAGTTCCAGATCATTTGGGTATGTTTTTTAGTTATTTAAAAAATAAAAAATAAAACAAAAAGTAAATAAATAAATAAAACAACAACAACAACAACCACCACCACCACCAAAATTATTAACAAAAAGGCCAAAAATGGCCTTGTGAGACAGATTTGAGATGCACCTGAGGAAGGGAGTGGAATATAAAATCGCTTGGTTAGACACCTCCTAGCTGCCTCATCTAGGTCCTGTGGTCTATTTGTGGCTCCTTCCAGATATATGAGGAAGTGAACAATGGTAAGTCAAGTGAAAGCACATAAAACTTTAAAAAAACGGGTGTTTTCCTACTAAAGATTTGTAAATATATGGTCACAGGAAAATGTGTTTCAAAAACATAAAGCATCACTAGGTAACTTGGTTGACATTTTGTATGAAAAATTTCTAGCACGTGGAATGCAATATTTATATAATCGATAATTTCCTTATTTTTCGTCTTTTTGATGTGTGAAAATACTAATTAGGAGCCTTAAGCATGAAGAAAAAAAGGAAAAAAAAAAAAAAAAAAAAAAAATCTTAGTAGGAAATGACTGGAAATGTCAATGTAAAAGGAATAGACTTCAAAATAAGTTTCAAGTTTTGCAGGACACCTATGAATAAAATTTGATCATTTTCACTGTCAAATCCTTCCATTTCTATAAATAATTGTGTCTTCAGTTTCCTGCTCGCCTCATTCTCACCATATGACTTCCTCTGCAATGGTATACATCCTTAATCAGTAATATATCTTTTGAGGTAAAGAACAATGAAACACATGAAACTGAAATTGTCATCAAGTTGCAAAAGCTAGTGAATATCTATGTAGAGCTGGCAAAATAGATGTGGAGCCTAAGGGTCAAAAGGGCAAGACAGGTAAGCTTCTGTTGCAAGTCAGGTCTGTTTGGGTGGAGTTAAAACGCTTTCAGTATGAAAATTAAGTGTAACATATATGAATACAGAAACAATTAATATAAATCTTAAACTAAATGTTTTAGAAGGTTTTATGCATTAAAAACACTTTGGGCGACTGTCAAAACTCCTTCCTATTTACCAATTTATAATACTTATACCTGTTTGACCCAGTAGAGATATAACTAAACCCGAATCCACCCATACACATGTAAATTGGCCGAGACTGCTACATGAAGTTTCTTTGTTCATTGACTATAGTTGAACATACCTTGGACAGCAAGGAATCTATTTCATCCACAAAAATTACAGCCGGTTGACGGCAACTAGCAACTCCAAAAAGAGCCCTCACTAGCTTTTCGGCATCTCCCCACTATAATCACCATTTGACCTCTTTGCTTGAGTATATCCATATATACGTATATAACAGAATATTCAGCAGCAGACGCGGTTCTAGAAAAAATGATCAGGTTAGGTTATAATTTTTGTTATTCAATACGTACCCATCTTCCTGTTAGTGAACTCGCAGATACGTAGAAAAATGTTGCTTTAGCCTCTCCAGCAATAGCTTTACCAATCATTGTTTTACCAGTCCCCTAAACCAATAAAAAAAATAGAGACAAACTAAATGAGTGACAAATTCAATTTGTAATGCATTTCCTTTGTTTTATGCATTGATAATAAACTTCAGAACACTATCACCCATTTAACCTGTTCAAACCATTTCTCATGTTTCTTTAAAATCTAATTTCTTTCATATCACGCGTATGACCTTTTTAGCGATATAACATAACCTGACATAGACTAATGTGCAATACACTTACTGGGGGGCCAAATAGAAGAAGTCCCCGTCCTGGAGAACGGCAACCTTGAAAAATACCAGGTCGTAACAAAGGCCATATACCCATCTCAGTAACACATTCTTTCACTTGCTGCAACCCAGCTGCATGTACAGCGGATAACAATTAAACTGTCGTTAGATACAAATAAAATTTGAGAAGCATTATGACCCGACTAACTAGTAAGGTAGTACCGATATCATCCCAGCGAACATTGGTATCACGGTCCATTATCTCATTACTAATCTGCTCAATTAGGTTAGGGGGTAAATCCCGCAACCTCTGTGGAAGTTGACCATCAGGACCACGAAGCTTATCCAGACTGTAATCATTTAACATATACATTAACCAGAAATTCAGAAACTAAGTTGATATTTGATATTTGATATCTGATATTTTCTATCTAATCTATGAACAGTACTGAACATACCATTTCTTCGTGTCATTAGATGGAATTATACCTGATGCTGCAGTGAGTTTAGTCCAGCTAACTGCACTGCAAATAAAGTAGATTAACATGTTGAGAAATAATAATCAATTTTCCAGAACTCGAACAAGAATATAAATACCATGTTTGTTCTATCAGTAGACAAATAGCTAGCTTTATTATTTGATGTAGGGAGTGGAGACGGAGGAGTATGCCATTGATATTTGTTGACGAACCAAGGTTGTGGCCACACAAAAAATCCTTTGAAATACTTCCTCCAGAGTTGAAATAACTATTATTATAGTTATTCATACTATTATTATTAAACTTATTCATACTATTAGTATTCCCTAATATGCTTCCGTACAAAGTTGATAATTCTGCACGTATCTTGGCATTGATATGATCTCTCTGGTTTCCAGATTCCTCCTCCTAAGCCATAAAGTGTTGTCATTAGTCATGCAAAGTTTACAGAAAATATTGTGCATGCTATATATTGCAATCTAACAAGAATATGCATCCCTACCCTATATCAAAGTGACTGCACTATAAAAGGTTTACAGAAGTTTAAAAGGTTGCTAAAAGACAAAAAAAAAGCCATAATACCGAACAATTAGGCAACCATCATGGTGTACCTTATAGCTGTTTTTTTTTTAGTCTTCAAATAGAGTGCTCAAATGTTGTATTTTCTTTAATGCTTCACTGTTGATATGCTCATTATTGGGGAGAAAGGACCCACCCTGGAGTTGTACTGGATTGCTCAATAGCTTGACTGCAGTAAAAGAAACTATGGATTATCATCAACAAGTTAAAAACTTTTATTAACCATATAATTAGTAAAAACTGAATCACTTCAATTAGGATTTTGGTCTAATGTAAATTCACAGCCTTGTATTCTTTGGGCATAAATATGCACAGACATAGTTACAAAAAAGTTAGAAATGTTTCAAATTTCATAATTTGTATTTTCAACAGTAATGTTCAACTATGAGTTTCGTGTTAGTGTTATGACATCTTTAGATAAATTCACATCTACTGTTAGGAGGTTACGACATCTTTAGATATATTGCATGTAACAGTAACTACTAACCACTCAAGGTGGTTGATGACCTCATGTGGTTAAGCCACAATACATCTAAACATGTCCTAGCCTCTTAAACAAACGCCTAAGGGCTTACTTTATCATAATCCTAAAAATTTAAAAATAAAAAACATGAATTAGCACTTTAAACAAATAAAAAAACAGTGCTTTGGTTAACAGGTTACCTACAAACCCTTTAGCTACAACTAATTCGTCAAATTCCTTTATACAGATAAATGCTCAAGCTCGCTAACTACTACTGCAAAACATATCTCTTGTCATCATAAACCTCACCCTAATGTAACAACACGACCATTTAATACATCTTTATAAACCTTTTAATAAACCAAACAACGAGGATACACAGGCGACACAAGTTCTAAATGGCTTTTATCATTGTTCGCGACACATTGCTCAATATATAACAATCCTTTCATACTCAACGCGTTGAAAACAAACGACCATAATTCAATACCATCATTATCAGGAAATATAACATACAGTTTCATAGCTTTATTCCATGTCTAAAAACACAAAAAGCACTACAAATAAGGATATATTCATGACTCATGAGTTTTCAAAACACAAGAAAGCCATCTATTAAAATTGACCCAGTACAGCAATGACGAATCGTACGCATTATAAAACACAAGACAGTCTTCTTATTCGAATATATTGTTATTTTACTTGTTCCTCTGTCTCTTATTCTTCGCACTTTCTGAAAAGAGACTTATTGAGTCACACCCTTCTCTAGTAAGGATACCACAATCTCTCTCTTTTACTGCAAATGAAATTTCCCAAAAAAAAAGGGGTCATTACATAACAAGTTCTAAACCCAGTATAACTTGTATAAGTTTTACCTTACCCATGTTCATTCTTTTCTTACTCTTAGTCTCACAATCTTCACGCAAATTAGATTTCTCATTCTCTCCACCTTCTAGCTGATAAATTTCCTCAATCAATCTCAAAATCTGCAATTGTTATATGCTGTTCCTCAAGATTTGAAAAGGAGAGTCAATTCTAAACTGGGTAAAACTTCTACAATAAAATAATTTCAAAGTAAATTATTATTACCCCTTCAATATGCTTATAGCTGCTCCATCCAAAACTTTCAAATTTATGCATCTGCTGGAACTCTTGTTCAGCAACCTTTGCAAAGTATATAAAAGCGGATCAACTAAGATAATCAATATTCAGTTTACAGATAATGCATACGCATTAAGTCATTGATCAGAAATGCACGTGTTAATCTACTGTCAATATTATAAGAAAGGACCTTGAAATAACAATATAACTAGAACCTACCTTAGTCTACTCAATCCAGTTTGGATCGATTTTACATTTTCAATTTTACTCGTAGTTTTTAAAACCGCAACAACTTTATTATCGGGTGTTTATTATCCCACGAGTCATTTGGTACTCAACAAAATTTATATGATGTGTTCAAAATTAGGCCAATACGAATTTAATGGTCCACTATTTGCAAATATGGTTCAACCCATGAAAGAAAAACTTAGAACATATTTCCAAGAAATTCCACCCATAATTACTTGTGCCGTTGCATTGAACCCATGCTTTAACGTTAGAAGCGTGGAACTACTTATCGAAAAGATTGATACGGATTTGGATTTGCTTCAAGAAAACGTTTTCTTTGCACAAAATGCAAAAAATGATTTCAACAAATGTTTTAAAGCTTTATTTGATTTTTATTATAATAAATATGGTGCAACAAATGTTTCAACGAGTACGGCTTCTTCATCATTTTCTACAAATTATACCATGGATCCGTTGCTTGGCTTATTTTATAGTTTAAGACAAGAAAGTGGTAAACAGGCTAGGAGTGACCAATCATCGACTAATGAATTTGGGAGATATATTGGAACCGATTGGATAAACACTATGGGACCCGAAGAATATCTAAATTTTGATATTTTGGCTTGGTGGAAAGGAAGGCAATCTCAGTTTCCCGTTCTAGCCGTCATGGCCCGAGATTTACTTAGCATACAAGCTTCTACGGTAGCTTCGGAATCCGCTTTTTCTACTAGTGGAAGGGTATTATCGATATTAAGAACAAGACTCACACCGGCATCTTTGGAGATGTGTATTTGCTTGAAGGATTACTTAGACGCGGCCAAACGTATACAAAACTTTTCAAGTCTTGAAGACGGACTAGAATACGAAGCACAATTACAAGATGCTGAGGTGGAAGAGGGTTTAACAATATCACTTTCCGACAAAGAAATCGCTCAAGATGAAGTTGCTAACAAGGCTAGGTCCTCCGAAGCCGAAGATCTCACTCTCGAAGAAGCTCTCAATTAAACTTTCCGATGAATAAATCGATCAAATGTGTTAGCTTTGTGTTTCAAGTACTTTATGTTTGATGTAATATGAGTTTATTAAATTAATGTTGAAGTTTAGTGAGTTTATTGTGTACAAAAGGCAAACAAACACAAAAATAATTATAAAAAAAAAAAAAACAAAAACAAAAAAAAAGACTCTTTCACACCGGTTTTTCCACAAAACCCGGTTCCCACCCAACCCCAACCGGTGTGGACCGGTCTGGGTTTTTTCCTTTTTAAATACAAACTGGCCCGAACCGGTTTTTGGCCAAAACCAGTTCTTGACTTTTGACCAAAAAATGGTTCGGTTTTCAAACCCGGTCCGGTTTTGGTCAAAACGGGTCAATGTCCACCTCTATTAGTAGTAGTCTGAGTTGTCTAGTTCCTAAATCTACAAACTAGTCAATTGTAAGACCTATAAAATATCCCGCCTCTTCATAATACAAATTTGAAGTAGCTTGTACTTTTATTCCCTATCTTAATATTTAGAGTTATAGACATTAGCTTTTAGAGTTATAGACATTAGCTTCATCTTCTCACTGATAAAAGTAGGACTCTCTTCTATGACGAATATTGACATAGTAAAATGCCAATAAAGATTACAACCTATCACGTTATGTACACTTCAAACTATTGTATAAAAAACAGATTACTACTCAGTTTGTTTTGTTATGCCTGTTTGGCGCTAGTGATAGTGAGCATAAACAATTAAGAAACTCAGTGGCCAGGAAGGCAATTTCAAGGATATAAAACAAGTATCATACATGCTAGAGTCATTAATCGTATCCAGTATAGATTATAGAACTAAAAAGAAAAGACTGAAATAACACGATAAGGAAAACCAACCTTAGTACTCCCGGCATGGCTTGGTCTCTCACTATTAATATAAGGAGATACAAGGCTTGGCACAAATAGAGGGGCCCACTCAATATGTTTCCCGGACCTTGACAAAGATGGTTTATCATCACAAAAGAAAGTCATCCTCTTCATTTTAGGTGAAGTGCAATCATATATTTTCATATAGTGTACGGCATCATGAGAATTCATCTCGTAATCATTCGGCAAGAATTCCCATGACTGTTTAACATTGTAGTTTCTCATTACCCAAATGCCATAATAAGCTCCACAACTGACAGCACAAGATATGCATAGGTTGTCTTCAAAAACCCCCAATGTACTAGCCATAACCACATATTCTGAGTCATCAGGTACAGGGATTACTTTGAACTCCTCCCGAGATAAATCAAAAGAAAGGATTACTAACCGTCTCTCCTTAGTATTATAATCATACGCAAACAAATGAAGGGCCCCATTGAATAAAACACCAGGCTTTTCATCAGGTAATAACCCATAGTTGATGTGTCCAATAAGTTTCCAAGTCATTGATTTCAATGAAAAAACTTGAAAAATTGACCCATCCACACCCTCCTCACTGATTCCCATAACAAGCTTGTAATCATCTGTTGATGAATCATAACTGTTGATACAAAAGTTGGAAGTTCCTATTTGGTGCTCCGGTTCTCGTATCAATTGGTTGTTTGCTGCTTGAGACCTGCGCACTAATAAACAGAAAACACCGTTAGGCTTATCGTGGGATTGTCTCCCACGATTATCCTCCGGCGTGAGAGTAAGTAATCGGTTTTAGGGTTATAGAGAGTTAGGGTTTGGAGATCGTACCTTTCAATGAGGGCTGAGATGCCCTTTATATACATACGAAATCCTTGTTGGTTTCGTGTTCCCGTATCCCGCCTAAATCGGTGTGTGAATGATTATCTCCAAAGTTAAGAGATATCCAATATCCAATGCCCTTAATAACTTTGGGTTTGGGCTTTCGTGGGCCCAAACTGTTATTGGATTAGCCCATGCGTACTGGGCTGCTAGTAGCAGTCATGGGTCGGGTTTGTGACCCGAATATAGACTATACGTCATCATGTCCCCCCAGTCTAGTATGCGCAGTGACTAGCTGCGGACGCTAGACTGTTAACTGCAGCCAATATATAACTGCGAAGCGTAGCAAGGAAGCCCCAAAAGGTTTCCCGCTATGAAAGATACACGTTGTATCTAGACATAGGATTTTAAAAATGGACGCCTCGTAAATCGGGGGAAAGTAACTGTTCCTACGTCACGTCAAGTAATCTGAGCCACATATTGGGGATAGTGGGATCCACGTGTCACTCATCGCGCGGGTGAGAGAATTTATATAACCCCATATCTCCCCATTACTGTGATTACCACAGTAAAAACATTTCCGCCATTAAAAAAGCTTCAAACTTTTCCAGCAAGAAAAACCGTGATAATCTAAAGGTAACCGCGCGTGCGTATACAGAAAATACAACCATGGTTAAGGTGTTATCTGACTTCACATCCGAGATAACCGAGGGAGAACTTCTAGAGTTTGCTTCTGATTATTATATTCCTAGCGCGGTGCATCCGGAAGTTCCGGCTGCGAATGCGTCAATTGCGGACTTCCCCGAAGGGAAGATAGGGGTATATATGCGGTTCTTCGAATTCGCTAATCAGCGTATACCCATATCATTATTCTTGAGTGACGTATTAAACTATTACCGCATACATATATCCCAGCTGCACTGCATAGGTGCAGCTAAAATCACCAATTTTGAGGTTAATTGCCGCTTATTAGCCATTAACCCAACTATCCACCTTTTCCGCGCGTTTTACCATACAACATGGTCAAACGGGTGGGTATCATTCGCTAAGCGCCCTGGGCGGTTTCAGTGTTATACAGAAAAATTAGACGGGCTTAGAAATTCGAGGGAAACATTTTTCTGGGTTGATGATGTGTGCTTCCCCTCGCGTTTTGATTTCTACACCCAGGGAACACTGCAAAAGGATGAGTGCCCCCTCCCTGGATCCTATAACGTGGAGGATGCGGACACAATAAACACCAATCGCATCCCCATTAACTCCTATCCCGAGGAGTTTTTGGTGCACATGGGCATTAGCCGCAACTATTTTGGCAGTTCAGAAGAGGTTCCAATCTTCTTAGGCGCGGATGGTCAGGGTGGGTGCTCGTCCTTTCGTACTCTGTTGTGTTATATTACTGTGAGTATTTTTCTATTCTCCTCTTCGTACTTGCCGTAAGCTATTTTTGTTTGTTTTGCTGTTGTGCAGAGATGGACCTATTCAGAGTTGTTCGACTGGCGAAGCCGCTTCAAGAGAATGTGGGAACACGTCCGCTAAGGGAGGGAGAAGATCCCATTCTTGTTGCGACAGCCGGTCATAAGCAGGGGCGAGCTCATCCGTTGCACTGGAAGCAACACCATAGCAAAGTGTGCCAAACCCGACCGCGCCTTCCCCACTAGTGCAGCCATCGCAAGGAGTAGCAGCAGAGCACATGGAGGAAGAAGAAGAAGAAGAGGATGGCCATGGGTTGAAGCGCAAAAGGGCGCTTAGTGGCGATAGCGCAGGCTCTTCCTGGAAGAAGCGACCCATTGTGTTCAGTGTGGAGTCGTCCTCTAGTGATGTTGCATCGCGCCCTCATCACCTAATACTGCTGTTCCTTCGTAAGTGTTACGACCAAATTATTTATCGCATTCCTTATGATGTTATGGAATAACTGCTAACTCTTTATCTTGCGTGTAGGTTTGATCATTCAGCAGAATTGCCTCCTAAAGACAGTCCTGTGCGCACTGAGACCTCTGAGCCGAAGAGTCAAAACACTGAGCCCTTGGCGGCTGAGGATGCGCCCACAGAGCAGCTTATTGAAGAGTTGGTGCTGGCAACTGCGCATCAAACGTCACTAGTAGAGAGGCTAAAGGCCTGGGTTTCAGGGGAAGGTAGCCAAGACGCGCAAAAAGATCAAAAGATTACGTTGCTGGAGGCGCAGTTGGCTAATGATAAAGCTGAAGCAGAGGGCCTCAGTTCGTACGCTCAAAAGCTTGCTAAAGAGAAGATGGCGCTGATGGGTCAAATAAGCCAGGAGCGTGCTGAGTCAGCAGGATATAAGGCTTCGTGTCTCTGGGCGCTGAAGTATTTAGAGAAGGGTAAGGACGGTATGACCTCGCAGTTGGAAGACTTTGGTGCCACTGTGAGCAGTGCTCTGGAGACTCAGGAGATGAAATTGCGCAAACTTAGCCTGGAATACGATGAGGAGTTGTATCCCCATCTTCTGTCATCAATCGCTGAGCGCAGATGGCTCATCAGCCATGGCCTGCACCTTGCTACGCTCAGTACCTTGGAGTCGCAGGAAGTGGTGGATGCCTTCGGAGGAGTGGTGCAGTGTGCACTGGCGCGGGGTAAATCAGAGGTTGTTGAGGAACTTCATGAGGCTGAGTTGCTAAAGGTGCCCGTGGATAAGGTACCTGGGTATAATGCGCAATCTTATGATGAGCTGGTGGCTACTATGGAGAAGATGAAGTCATTGGAGCTTCCCATGATCTCTGAGTTAGAGCGCGACCAGGATTTCCCCATAGGGGTTATTATGGAGGGGCTGACCCTAGCTCGGCACCGCGATGAAAATGCAGAAGCGCTAGTTGATTATTTTTTAAAGCCTGATGAATCCCAGCTTCAAGTGCCTGTGTTTGCTCATCCGCGTGATATCTTGAATCCCTTTGCTCTAGAAAAGGAAGTGCCGTTGAAGAAAGTGCTGGAAGCGCATCTTACCAGGCTTGAAAGGAAAGAAGGGATTAAAGGTAAGGCGGTTTTGTGTGGCGTTGGCGCAGCTCATCTTCCCAGATCTGACGGGATACCGGTT
Organism: Chrysanthemum makinoi; assembly: GCA_910596185.1. Lineage (NCBI taxonomy): Eukaryota > Viridiplantae > Streptophyta > Magnoliopsida > Asterales > Asteraceae > Chrysanthemum > Chrysanthemum makinoi. The sequence goes on from OU343218.1 coordinate 160,868,732, forward strand.
AGTGTAGCCATGGTGTCTCGCCAAGACTCTAATCTATTGAAGAAGTTGGATGAGGTTGGAGAAGCTGCTAGCTGTGTGGGTAGTTCATCTCTGAAACGTTGCCATAGTTTGTAATGTGTGGATTGTATGTTACGTTGTAAATAATATTTTGTAAGAACGTATGGTACTTAATAAAATATCACTTTTTGTTGAATGTCGTTGCGACTTATCATATTTGTACTTAGTTACTTGTCTTTTCATGAAAAACATGCGTACTGTCTAAGAAACAAACTGTTGTATGAGCGCGAGTAATCGTTGTTGTTCATAATTATGTATGAACTATCATACTTATAAGTATTTCGAGCATAGTCGTGTATGTTGGTATACGCAGCGTACTGCGAATATCATAGTAAGGAACCAAGTGTCTTGATTCCTAATTTGTTAAACGCGCATAGTATGCATTGTTGCGCATTCATCGTGGGATGCGCACGTAACTTATTCCAACGTCTTGAGAATAAGGTGTTTAACAAGGATACGTGATCCACTGTTGATGGGTTTGCAACCCTCTTACTCAACGAGTTATTTAGTAGGTTTACTCATCCTTTTACCATCGTGGGTGTATTAGGTGCATGCACGCCATGTAGGCAAGAGATAAAAATGTTAAGACATAAAGTATATGGAAATAACAAATTGAAAATGTGTCGCGGAGTTAGCTAGAAACCGTGACGTTTTATTAATACTCGCAAGTTTTTTACGAAAGAAAATAAATAAGACATATGCCTAAGTAAAACAAAAATGTAGATACACGGATAATTATTGAGCCCTTTACTAAAGTGCGGGGACGTCCGTGTTCTGGGCCGTAGCCAGTACTAGAGGTAGCATCGCTTGAGATTGCAAATGTTCCATGTACGCGGTAGTTCATGACCATCCATGTCTCTTAGCTTGTACGCGCCTGTTCCTGGTGCTTCAGTAACCTCATAGGGTCCTTCCCACTTTGTTCCAAGTTTACCTGTGTCTTCTGCGTGGCTCGCATCAATGGCGCGGTATACGAAATCACCTGGTCTGAATGAAACACTTCGTACATTTGCATCATAGTATCCCTTCATCTTTGACTTCGACCTTGCTTCACGTATAGCTGCGTGCTCACGTCTTTCTTCCAACAGGTCCAAGTTGATGCGCCGCTCGTCATCATTGGTTGCAACATTAACTTCAGCAGTGCGAATTGTTGGCATCCCAATTTTGGCTGGTATGACAGCCTCTGTCCCATAGACTAGAGAGAAGGGGGTGTCCCCCGTGCTGGTTTTGATAGAGGTGCGGTGCGCCCATAGGACGTGGGATAATTCTTCCACCCAGCGTCCTTTGTGTTTGTCCAGACGTGCTTTAATTCCTTCACCTAGGCTTCGATTTGCTCGCTCTACTAACCCATTGGATTGTGGATGTTTAACCGACGCGAAGTGCTGCGTGATATTCAACTTTTCGCACCAGTCCTTGAGGGGATTGTCACAGAATTGTTTCCCGTTGTCCGAGATGATTTCCCCAGGCAGTCCGAAGCGGCATACAATATTATCCCAAACAAAGCGCTTGACCTGATTGCCAGTAATTGTCACCACTGCTTTTGCTTCAATCCACTTGGTGAAATAGTCTATTGCCACTATTAGAAACTTCAGTCCTCCTGCTGCAACGGGAAAGGGTCCTGCTATGTCGATACCCCACTTGTAGAATGGCCATGGTGCCGTAATGGGTGTCAGCTCCTGTTGTGGTTGGCGCGGAATGGGTCGATGAACCTGACAGTCACCACACTTTTTTATTAATTCCCGTGCGTCGCGGTGCATGGTGGGCCAGTAGTACCCTGACCTTAAAGCGCGCGCCACCACAGATAGTGGTCCTGAATGCATGCTGCATGAGCCAGTGTGTATTTCCCTGAGCACATAATTTGCTTGTAGGGGACCGACGCAGCGAAGCCATGGTTGCAGGAAAGAGCGTCGATAGAGCACACCGTCTCTAAGTTCAAACCTCAGAGTTGTGCGCCGTATTCTTCTGGATTCCGTCTGTTCTTGGGGCAATACACCCTTGCTTATGAACTCCATTATTGGGGTCATCCACGTAGGACCTTCTTCTTCTATTACCGTTGATATTTCCATTTCCGAGATGGACTTGTTCTTCAAAGTTTCCACCAACACTTGCTTCGAGAGGTGTGCAAAGCTGGTGGATGCAATTTTACTCAGTGCATCCGCCTTTCGGTTGTCTCCCCTAGGAACCTGTTTGATTGTAAACCTGTCAAAACCTTGGATTAGCGCCTTAGTCTTGTCGAGGTATTGAATCATGTTATCCTCTTTAGCTACGTACTCGCCCAACACATGGTTGGCTACTAACCGAGAATCCACGTTTGCTTCCAGGTTGCGTACACCCATCCGAGCTGCTATGCGTAGTCCGGCGATTAAGGCTTCATACTCTGCCTCATTGTTTGTCGCTGTGAACTCAAAGCGTAGCGCGTAAGTGAATTCCATTCCTTCCGGGCTTGTGAGGATGAGGCCTGCTCCTGACCCATCTACGCATGAAGATCCATCAGTGAACAAGATCCATGGATCTTGTAGTTCCTTTATGCTTGATGTGGGTGCCTCATCAGTTTCTGGCTTTTCGATGATGAAATCTGCCAGGATCTGTCCTTTCACTGCGGTGCGCGGTCTATAGGAGATGTTATGTTCACCGAGCAACACACTCCATTTCTGCAGTCGTCCTGATACGTCAGGTTTGGAGACGATATGTTTGATTGGTTGATCTGTGATCACCGCTATTGGGTGCGCCTGGAAGTACCTGCGTAGTCTCTTGGCGGCGAACACTAAGGCCAGGACCAACTTCTCCATTGCATTGAAATTAATCTCCGTTTTCTTGAGTGCTTTGCTTACAAAGTAGACACGTGTCTGAACTGAGTCCCTGTCCGTCAGCAGCACTGCCCTGACTGCTCCATGTGTCGCTGATAAGTACATAATCAGTTCTTCCCTGGTCGGGGTGCGACTAGTGTGGGAAGCTCCGCAAAAGTGTTGTTTGAGCTGTGTAAAGGATTTTTCTGCCTTCGTAGTCCAGCGGAAATCTCCCTTCTTTATACACTTCTTGAGTGTTTTGAAGACAGGTAATGACTTGTCTGCTGACTTAGACAAGAATCTGTTTAGGCCCGCCAACTTTCCATTGAGAGATTGGACTTCCTTCAATGTGCGCGGTGAAGGAAGTTCGATGACGGCCTTGGTTTTTTCTGGGCATGGTTTAATGCCATCAAGTTCTATCAGGTATCCGAGAAACATGCCTTCTGTAGCGCCAAAAGTACACTTTTTAGGATTTAGCTTCATGTTGATCTCTTTAAGTCTCTTAAATGTTTCCTCAATGTCGCGCACCAACTCATCCTCAGTATGGCTTTTTATGACTAGGTCGTCAACGTAAACCTCTAAGTTACGGCCCACCTGTTTTTCAAATGCGTTATCTACTAACCGTTGATAGGTGGCGCCTGCGTTCTTCAAGCCAAAGGGCATTTTGGTATAGCAGTAGACACCTTGGCTTGTATGGAAGGCCGTTTTTTTCACATCTTCCTTAGCCATCTGGATTTGATGGTATCCTTTGTATGCATCTAGGAAACATTTGAGCGGGTATCCACACAAAGATTCTACCTTCCAGTCTATTTCCGGTAGTGGGTAGCAGTCTTGTGGACATGCTTTGTTGAGATCTGTGAAGTCCACGCACATTCTCCAGCTACCGTCGCTCTTCTTTACCATCACTGGGTTGGAAAGCCAGTCGTGGTAATAAACTTCTCTCATGATGCCTGCTTCCACAAGCTTGTGTACTTCCGCCAGAATTGCTTACGCGCATTCTGGAGCTTGGCCGCGCTTTTTCTGGCGTATTGGTGAGTACCCTTGTCGGATTCTCAGCTTGTGTTCTGTGATTGAACGTGGTACCCCCGTCATGTGCTTTGGCTCCCATGCAAAGATGTCCAAGTTCTTTTGCAAAAGTGCGCATACGGATGCCTTGCCGTTGTCCGACAGTGATCCTCCTATCGATACTTCTTGTTCAGGGTAATCGGGATGAATTGCGACCTTCAGATTTGGGACTTTGGTCGCGTGCTGTTCTATAATGGGTGCCGTTTTGCATGTGACCGTGTTACATTCTTTAGGTGGCACAGCGGTATTATAGAGGGTAACAATTCCTCCTTCCACTTGGAATTTAAGCATCCCGTGTGCTGTAGACGGTACTGCGCGTATGGCTGATATCCCCGGTCGCCCGATAATGCCATTGTATGGTGAGGGGGATTTGATCACCTGAAAATTTATCCAGGCTGTTGTGGAGTGTTCGTTATTACCCACTCTGACTAGTAGTCGTAATTGCCCCATAGGCCATATCTTTTCTCCTGTGAAGCCATTGCCGTGACCGGGCTCAACTGTTCGCGTATCTCTAGGCGCATTCGACTGAAGCAGTGCTCGTACATTATGTCTGCAGATGCTCCACCATCAACATACATGCGGTGGATGTCGTGACCCCTCACATTAATTTCAATGATGAGTGGCTCTACCACTGCGTTGTCCGTAGTTAAGGTAGGGAAAGTGATTGCACTTCCGTGGGAAAACTTCTGGCTGACCTTCTGCCTGGTTACTCGCTGTCATGATTGTATCATGTAAATGGTGTCAGCTTTATCTTTGGGTTCCTCTTTCTTATTCCCAGTCTTCTGCCTATCTTTCCCTTCTTTGATGTTTTTGACCAAATGGTCCAGTCTACCCTCCTTGACTAGCTTGTCGATGAGCTGGCGCAGCTGGACACATTCATTGGTAGTGTGGCCCTTCTGTCCGTGATAGTCGCAGTACCCACTTCCTATGCTCCGATCCTCTGGGGTGCGCATTGGTGGATGTCTTGGGAAATTCGCGCCTTTTGTTGCGAGTATCTCCTTTGGAGTTTTTGTCAGGGGGGTATACTTGTCGTTTTCCCGTCCGCTCCCCTAGCTGCGATAGTTCCTGTTACGGTTATTACTCCGGTCGGTGGATTGTCTCCCAGGCTGTTCCTGTGACCGATAGTTCGGGTAGCTTTTTTTGCTATCCGCCGCGGCAGCTTCTCCTTGGACGAAGGACCGCGTGCGTTTCATGAGTTCATCAAAGCTTTGGGGGATTTTGTCGTTCAACCTTTTGATGAGTTCTGGGTTATTGATCCCATTCATGAACCCTGAGATTTTCAACACTTCCGGGCACGCTTTAACCTGTATGCATTCATCTTTGAAGCATTCCATATAAGCGCTTGTGGATTCCCCCTGGCGCTGTTTCACCCTGGCGAGTTCGATAGGATTTTTAGCGCACTTCTTCCTTTGAGTGAAGTTCAGGCGGAATGCTTTCCGCAGTTCTTCGAAGCCGTTAATGCTTCTGCGTGGAAGCTTAATGAACCAATTTCGCGCATTTCCAACCAGTGTGGAATTGAACATGTGGCACCACACGGGTTGCGGCCAATTTTCGATTGTAGCGGCTGATTCGAAAATTTTTAGGTGATCATCCGGATCACCTGTTCCATCATAAGTTTTCACGTTGGCGGGCATGCGCCTTCTTTTGTTTTCTGAGAAATCGCTAATGCACCGAGTGAACGCATCCACTTTTTGACGGCGCCATGGGAGGGATATGTCTTCCTCCTCTAGATAGCAATAGTTCTTCCTGGACTTCCAGTGTCCGGTTTCGCTGTCTCCGTCATCCGAGGAATTTCCAGAGGATGAGTTTTCCTTCTTTCGGCGCATACCGACTATCCTCCGAGTTTCCGCTTGAAGGGCTTTCACTTGGGGAGTACCTTCGCCCGAGTCTATCATGCACTCTGCGGCCACCCAGCCTGGCGTGGACATTGGTACGCCGTTCATCCTCCTCGCTTCCTTCTGAATGCTGTGAGTTAGATGTCTCGTCATCCTCAACTCTCCTCCCAATTCTGTTGAACACTGGGGGTCGGCGACTATCCCTCCCGCGCTTCTCCTTCTGACGGCGTGATGGGGATGTTTCGTATTCTGAGTCGAAATTTAGTCGGGCATGCAGGTTCTGACTTGACCTTTTCTTTGCTTCCTCTTGCATGAGAGCGGCCAACGTTTCGTAATTTTGCGATACGAAATCTCCCGGTGCTAGTTCTGGTGCGACTCCTTCTAGAGCAAGGGTGCCTATTTCTACCAATGGGCCCTTGTTTCTATCAGGTGCATCTGGTGTCTTTGAGAGATCAGTTTCTAGCACTGAGTGAAGAGGAGTAGTCAAAAGGGTGCGGTTGTAGTGGCTTGGGCTGTCCCCGAGCGTTGCTCCACCGTAGGGAGGACTAGGTCTCGGCTAATCCCTGATTTTTAGCAACACTGGTTGTCCCAGTAGTCTGCTTAGAAGCTGATCCGCTTTGCAGCTTCTTTCCTGTAAGGTCTGCTTGCGATCGCTGATTTCCGTGCTTCGTCATTCTAGTTCTTATTTCTTAGTGATGGTCCCACGGATGGCGCCACTTGTTGATACAAAAGTTGGACGTTCCTATTTGGTGCTCCGGTTCTCGTATCAATTGGTTGTTTGCTGCTTGAGACCTGTGCACTAATAAACAGAAAACACCGTTAGGCTTATCGTGGGATTGTCTCCCACGATTATCCTCCGGCGTGAGAGTAAGTAATCGGTTTTAGGGTTATAGAGAGTTAGGGTTTGGAGATCGTACCTTTCAATGAGGGCTGAGATGCCCTTTATATACATACGAAATCCTTGTTGGTTTCGTGTTCCCCAAGCATAGGCGTATCCCGCCTAAATCGGTGTGTGAATGATTATCTCCAAAGTTAAGAGATATCCAATATCCAATGCCCTTAATAACTTTGGGTTTGGGCTTTCGTGGGCCCAAACTATTATTGGATTAGCCCATGCGTACTGGGCCTGCTAGTAGCAGTCATGGGTCAGGTTTGTGACCCGAATATAGACTATACGTCATCAATAACCAAAACTCAGACATATTATATGATCATCCCGAATTTCTTGGGGATGTAGAGAGGTCATTGGCAATTCTCTCACCTCTCTGGTTAAAGGATTGATGAGCAATATTAGAGCCTCATATTCAAGTAAAGGGAAGATAGAGACACATACAAGGCCATTGGAAGAACCAATAAGCATCCATTCATTGTATTGAAACGAATTCTCATGATTAGGTATTTTCCAATATTTTGGCATGGCTATCCTTGTATGCCCGACATCATTATGTTTTGAATGAGCTTTAACAAAATAAGGATTTGATATCAAAGAATACCATGACTTACAAACGCTTTTGCAACAGAGAAGATCTTTGACATCCAATCTTGTAAGTATCTTCTCAACCACATCAGAAAGCACAACCATCAGTTTCTAATCGTCGAAAGATCCTTAAAACACAAAGTCGACGACCATATATATGTACCTTGGCGAAAGCGTTTTGTATTACATTTAAGCCCAGCCCAAAGCCCACCACCATACCAAGCCTAAAGATAATTGAGGTTTAACTAGGGGTGTTGATCGGTTCGGTTATCGGTTTGTTCGGTTCAGTTAATTCGGTTAAAAAAAAATTTAGGTCAACCCGAGAACCGAACCGAACCGAACCAAATTCTAATTTGGTTTTCGGTTCGGTTCGGTTGAATTCTATTTCGGTTTGGTTTTTGGGTTGACCCGAATAACCCGAATTTCACTATTTTTTAAGAAAAAATTAATAATTACATAAATATTTAGCAAAAAATTATATTTCAAGCATAAAAAGTGTTTTATTATATTATGATAACCTTTTAATAGTACTTATTTATATATAAATATACATAAAAATATATAAATATGTATATAAATATATAAAAAATATATATATTTATATGAATTCGGTTTTCGGTTCAAACTGCCAAACCCATAACTAACCCGAGAACCGAATTAGTAGTTCGGTTCGGTTCGGTTTTAGCAAATTTGGTTCGGTTATTAGTTCGGTTCAGTTATTTTCGGTTTGGTTCGGTTTCGGTTTTCGGTTTATTCGGTCTTTTCGGGTATTTCGCTCACCCCTAGGTTTAACCATATTTTATCTAAATCATCAACCAAAAATCTAAATCTTTTATATATATATTTTATATAATGAAACAAAACCCTTAGTGGGAATTTTTCATTTCAAAAAATCAATTCATTCCTTATTTAGTAATAATTTTTTTAGGGTTGAGTTATTAGAACGGTGCCTAGTTTTTTATTAAGACCCCCCCTAGTTTTTTGTTTTTTATTTTTTTTTTTATTTTTATAATTTTGTTTATATCAAAAAGCTATAAACCTAAAAATGCGGAACTGTAAATATAAAGTTTAATAAGCCAAACGCTTAAAACTGTCAGAAATACGGAACAGAAACTGACAAAAAACTGCGTTGTACTGAAAAAATGAGGAGACAAAAGGAATATTCCGTATCGATGTGACTCTATAGGGAGGGTTCCAATAGTAGGACCCTTTTTTTAATTAGATTTTTATTTTTAGATGTAGAAAAATAATAAAAGCTAAATATTTCCTAATTTAGCTAATAATTAATAAAAAAACGTTTTTTGCCTCACATGTACCAAAAATATAAAAATACACATGGGCCTCTATGCTATTTTTTCATAATTGAAGCCGAAAAATGTAAATTTAAAAAAAACACACGGGTATTACCAACACACCACATTACACTGTAACTTAATTTGGTACATATAATTCTTCTCACAAATCATTGATAAAACCCATGAATAACCCATTCAAACAAAACACAACAGAAGATGATTCCTATCTCGATCTGATGATGATGACTAATTTTAAACATCAAAGATGCAAAAAGGTATTGAATATTCATCTTTTCTATAGAATTTTTTACAAAGTCTAAAACTTTTGTTATTATCCGTGTTCTTGCAATTAACTTGAAGAGTTGAAGATAAGGAAGCTTTTTAACTTGTGAATCTGATGTAATCATTATATGAATTGGTTTTATGTTTCTTTAACTTTCTAGGTTTTGTGCATAAGGTTGAAAAAAACTGAAGCTTAAAAATTTATTTTGTTTATATTGTGGTACTATCATTAATTTGAAGATAAAAATGTGACTTTTAATGGATGGAATTAGTTGTAAATTGGTTTAATTGCTAAGATTTGTATAATGTTGGTGTAAAAAAAATTTTGTTTTATGTAATTTCACTAATTTGTAGTCGGATACAATATTCATATGTTCAACTAAAATTTACAGGTTTTTGCTATCGTATTAGAAGGAATGTCCATTGTTACTTGTGAATCATCTCGCTGAGAAATATAAGAAGTATGTTATGCATTGTGAGTGGTTATATACGCAGGCATGCAACCAGGTATGAGTGGTCATATTCCTATATTGGTAAAGTGTGTATTTCATTGTGAGTGATTTTGAACTTTGGAGTGCTACTGTGCACTCAATACTGTTATTCACACGAGATACAATCATGAGTTGTTAATTATCTTCTATGCTTACAAAAACATGCAGTAGGGAAGACGATACAACAAAAACGCTAACAAAAGTTGACCAAGTAGCAAGGTACAAATTAATAAGGACACCATCACATCCGACGTTACTCTATTCAGATGAAACTATGAAAATAATAAGCAAAGATATGGTAGCAGGTCCAAACACATACTTATTTCTACAACCAAGGTAATTTTCAACTCAAAATTTTAATCCACTTTTTGTTAAATCATTTTTAGGCCGAGTATCATTACAACGAATGTCTACTTTTATGAATGAAGTAATTTAGTAGGTTGTATCCATTAACAATGAACTTAGCTAAATTGTCACCTCTAACAATTTTAAATAAAACCTTACAGTGTTTTCTAACTAGCAGAGGTAGCAATTTCTTATGTATATTTAATAGTTGATTTGAGGTTCTTTCAACGGGCCACATGGGTTAATTTAATGACTTAATTGAAAAGGACACATTTCAAATGGGTCGAATGATTCAAAAGAAATGAAACTCATTTTAAGTGTATATAAAAGCAAAAAAAAATATTTTAAATTTAATATATTGAAAAATGTTATTATTTTAATCTATAAATATCATGCTGTATAGATAACATACGTGTTTGCGGGTTGCTTGAGCCTACTTTGCACTTAATAACAATTGATTCAATCCATTGCCTGACCCACTCATAATTTCACCTCCATTGTTTGTAAAATGTGATCCTTTAAATGTTGATGGTTTTAAAATTTCAGAATGATGATAGGAGCAGAGTGTTCAAACGATTAACTAATGAAGCCAAGAAATATATTAACGACTTTTTCAAAAGCTAAAGATATAGTTTTATTCTTTTGACAATAAAAGTAGTGGTTTGCTTTAATGCTCAACTAAATGAATCTGATTGAAAGAGTTAGTAGCTCTTTAATATCGAAATTGTTGGACGAGTGTTTTGTTTTAATATGTTTTATCGAGTTTGAACATTAGTGATGATAAAAATTACAATTTCTTAGTCCTTATCTTCTTTTTTTAAAACTTAACATATTGATTCGCTGCGTTAAAACTAACTAATTATAGACTATAAATATATTGTGCTAACTGCATTATAGTAGAACGGTGGTACTTCATTGTGTTGCCTATTAAATTAAATTAAATTATAATACAATTGGCAAAAATATAACAGGCCTAAAATATTGTTCATTATAAAACTAAACCCGGTTATTTTTTCCCCGTTTCTTTCTTTTATTTAAACTAAAAAATTGTTGTAAACAAATGCCTATGCACAAACAGCATAAACATCTATAGCTATTTGATTTTCGTCTTTTTTTTTTTTTTTATATATATATTTCCCTTTAATTGTTATATTTCAAAGTGGAACTTAGCGAGTCTCACATTCAGGAGGACGATAGGCAAAGCAATGGAATCAAACCTGTATCCCATGTTTTGAATCTATGAGTTATAGCTCATAGCTTAACTTTGAAGCTGAACTTACCTATGATATGTGTTTCTATGTAGGTATGCTTGGACGGGCGGAGCCATGGTAGGAAGGTATGGTGATGTTTTGTATAACTGATCATAAGGGGTAACTATTAAACATGGGTCCAAATTGGAAAATCGTCTTTGCCATCTCGCATATTTAAATTTGAATCTATGACAAGTGAATTAATCAATGGAATGATTTTCATAATATTCTTTAAAAAGAACGAGTCTAAAGCTGACATTGATTAAATCCAGCCGTGTAACCTTACATGCACCCGATTCTTTTTCCACACCTTATGGTGTATGGTATGTGCTAAAACACATACCTTTTTGTTATCAAAACTGACCTAAAACAACCAAGGAAAAGCCGTTTATTGCTAATATTTGTGGTTTTCTTGAGTTTGTGCTTGTGCAGGTACGGATATGTAAAAACACTCAAAAAGGAACCAAATCAGACGTAAATCCGAGCACGAGAGATCAAGAGAGTTTGAGCTGAGCCGGAAGGTCGGGATTATGCAATTTGGAAGATTTTATTCTCTAAAGATGATTTTTGAAGTTTCAGTAAAGTTTGAAGAAATGTCAAGAATAGTCCCTGCACTTTCAGATTTGATTTAATCCCCGAAGTTTCAGGAATTTACAGAATCAGCCCTTGGAATATTTAAGAATGACAAGTTCAGCCCTTGAAAGATATTGGCAGATTTACATTTATGGTCCCTCAAAATTCAGCTTTTGCATATTTGGTCCTTATAGTTCACTTGGGTCATTTATTTAATCCTTAGCCCATAAATACACAAACAAAACTCATGGCCCAAAAGCATTACCCGGTTCCAAGCCCAAACCAAAACTAAACTACACCCGGTTTAATCTACTAGACTCGAAAGCCATTTTACCCTGTATTACCCGAGTCAACGCCCCTCACCCGGTCAATACACTCAAAATAATATAAATAAACAAACGCGCCTAATTCTTGCCCCAATCCCAAACAAACCCAGAACCTTAGAACCCTAAAACACCCCTAACCCAATTGATGCAATTCATTCTCATTAAGGGTAAAGTTGTACTTTCATCTGACACCCATCGACACACGGATGCCAGCAGCAATCCGTGTGTCATTCTCTCAAAACCCTAGCTTCTGATTGGTGCAACAAACGTGGCTGTGATGATCCAAAGGATGAGAATGAATTGATGATGTATGGGAATGATCTAAGGGTCCAAAACACTCGAGAGAAAGCACAACTTAGCTTCTTGATCTTTCCAAGACCTCAAGGCCAGCTATATAAAGACTCCTCCATTCACAGATTAGATAAAGAGTGGAAGTGAGATAAAGTAGTGTAGGAGTAGTATTAGGAGTAGATTATGAGTAGTTTAATTTCAGTTTTACATCATTTTAATGTTTACATTTAAATTCTGTATTTGAATCATTTTGTACTCAAATTTTTATTAATGAAGTAATTTTTAATCTCTGGTTTTCATCTTAAATTCAGTTGTTGATTCATAATTTTCAAAAGTATTCTAAGTCTTCTGATTGCTTATCTCACAAGTACTCAGAATTCTCTCTTAAATTTCATTTGGTCAGATTGCATATTCATTGGTTAATGTGATATGGATTTCTGGAGTTGAGGTTGAATTTGAGTTGGATTTGGTCCGATGTTAGAATTAGATAGTGGTTTCATTTATCTTAAGGGCATGCCATAGTGGCAGGACCAATGTGAGTTCATCTGTCATTCTAAATCCTTTGAATCAAGAGCATAATTGTTAATTAGTACTTATATTTGATTAATAGTTGTTTAAATGGTGTAGTTTTTATCTGTTTAGAATCGCTTTTACTGATTTTAATCTGTTTTCATTAATCTGCACTTATCTGTTATTTCTGCAGTTCTAGATCAGATTCATATTAGTGCTTAAGTGTTGTTATATTTGCTTCATTAAGTCTAATTTGATTAGTTTGCATATAGATCTTAGGTTAAGAAGGTTTTGATTAAGGTCTTAGTATGTTGAGCTTTACATCAGGCATCTTAAGTAGTGTTTGGAGCTGAGATTATATCTGTGTTAGAGGCTATTTAGGATTTGGAATTCTGTTGCATTAACTTAATCTAGGTTAGTTGAGCATTACTGTTTCCTCCATTTGCCTTTTAGAACACCATAAGTCAAAATTACTTTGTACTTGATCTCAAAAGCTCATCAGTTAGGTATTAGAAGATAATTAGCTTGATTCAAGTTTAGAATTTAGTATAGAAGCTTAATTTAGCTTTAGTTTAGCTTAATTCATCATACACTATCAATTCAGTAGCTCAGAATCTCAAATAAGTCAACTTTGTAACTGATTTTAAAAGTCAAAACATGTCAACAATCTGTTTTTTGCAGATCTTGCAGCAGATGTACAGTGCTTATTCCAAGTAGTTATGGTCCCAAATTTGGTCCATTTGCAGCTTGCTGGGTGGGCTTGAGTACTATACTTTTTGTTTTCACTCTAGCTTATTGGATAAGCTGTTGCAATAGCTCAAAGTAGGGGCCTGTTAGCCTGTTTTGCTGAGAGTGGCAGTTAGCTCAAACTTAGGTAGCCTGCTGTTTTGAGGTTAGGAGTAGTCGCATAAGGTTGCTTTAGAGTAGTTTTAGCATAATATAGCTTCAGTTACTATTTGATAGCTTATTTCATTGTTTTGCTTATTATTAAGTGCTTATTTTATACTAGTATACATTGCAGTTCTGATTTCTTCCACATAAGCCCATGTTTTCTTATTTTTCATAGATTTAGATTAATATTTTAGAATTTCCCTGAATTTTTCATGATTTTTGGCTACTGTTCACTATTTTTCTAGATTTAAAATAGTTTTTAATCACTTTTAATTAGCTTTAATTGCATTTAATTCAGAAAAAGTTCCAAAAATTAATTTTTCAATTTTAATAGATTAAGAAAAATATAAAAAGCATAAAAAATATTTTTCCTTATTTTTCTCCTTTTATTTGGTATTTTTCACAATTTAAATTAGATAAAAATAGTTTTAAATTAGTAGAAAATAGAAAATTAATCAGAAAAATATAAAAATAGTTTAGAAAAGTCTTTTATGATATTTTAGATTTTTTTAAAAGTAATTCCATATTTTCCCTCTCTCTTTCATAATTTTTAGATAATTAGTTTTATTTTTAAAGTTAATAATTAGTTTTTAATTAGAATTAAATCAAGAAAATTCCTAAAAATTAGTTTTAATTCTTAATTAGTTTTCTAATATCATTTTTAAAATAAAAGTAATTTTAGGTTATTTTTAGGACTTAGAATAGACGTTATTGCTTTTATTCGCGCTTCGTTTTAATCCCGTATTTTGTTTTAGTGTAGAATTGCGTAGTTTGCCATAGTTCTTAGGTTTTCCCATAGATTTTAGATCCTTTATGCTTTCCTTATCCCGTAGTTTAGAATAGATCATTTTATCTCCTTCTCTTATTCAAATCACAAAATTCGGGACGTGAGTTGGAAATTCCATTCAACCCTCGTTCGGAACGATCTCGGTGCTCAAACCTAACACGTTTGAGTTACCCGTATACTACACTTCTCATCTATTATTGATCAGTGTCCGAGCCGTTTTAAGTTTCTTACGGTTAGTCATTCACAAGTGGCTAGCTTGTGTGAGTTAACTTGACGTTTCGAACATATCAATTTTTGGCGCCGCTGCCGGGGATTGTTTTGCCACTGAATCAATTTTTGGCGCTGCTGCCGGGGATTGTTTTGCCACTGAATCAATTTTTGGCGCCGCTGCCGGGGAGGGCTTGTAGCGAGTTTTCGTATTCCGTCTCGTATCGTGTGCATTTGAAGATCCTTCCTCGTGAAGTTATCGTTGATATTTGTACATATCCCTTTTATAAAAACCCAAAAAGATTTTCCTTTTCAAAATTTGTTTTAAAAACCCAAAAATATTCTTCTTGTATCCTCTTAACCCGATAATTCTTTTCTTTTACCCTCTATAAGTTTAATTCTCACGGGGACGATTTCTTTGAACGTCGTGTTTTTCGTAACAACGTTGAAAAATTTGCAGCCTTGTCAAAAATTTTGAAATATAATCTTGATGAACCCTCGATTCCTACTCCCTCTCCGGTGAGGGAGATGGAACATGTTTCTGAGCCCGAGGTGACTCCCGTTCAAGAACCCGAGCCTATCACGGAAATGGCTAGTTCTTATCCGGATAATTCTTCGATTTATCAGCTCGTGTGTATATGGTGCAGCGGACCCGAATATGGTGGGAATTGTCTTGCTTGTAGTAATGGAAAATCAGGAACCGAGTTTCACCACAATCCTGACTATGAGCCAACCAATTTTCCTAACCAACCTCTGTACCATGAGCCGGATTCATACTCTTGTGAGTACTGTGGTGGTCCTCACCAAGGTTTTCAATGTCAAGTTCAATTTAACAACTCAACCTTTGGTTATGAACCTTACCCATATTCGTCACAACAATCATACTGTTGTGAGTATTGTGGAGGTCCTCACGTTAATTCCGATTGTCAGATGCAGAACGCGATTGCTTACGAGCAAGTTCCTTATGATAATTACGACTATGCTTATAACCCACCTCCACAATACCAAGAAATTCAACCACAAACTCCGTCAGATAATCAAGGATTTCACCAAGGTTTTCTCAACATATTACAAGAGTTAAAAGAATTAAAAGACTTGCTTCATGAACCTGTTCAAGAAAGAAATCCTAATCAGAAAACTTATCGTGAATTATTAGCTGAAGAGGCCGCAAAAGTGATCCAACATCGTCCTACTACCTATTATTACGATTCGATTCGATGACGATTATACTCCTCCGAGTGGCAATCCCACTCCCGTTTCTGAGCCTTTAATTTCCGACTCTTCCCCTTCACTCACGCCGGTTGAGAGAAGTGACGTTTTGGAAGAGGTCGATGATTCTATTGTTACGAACATTGTTGAACCCGTTGATTCTCTCATAATGGGGGATGAGCATCTTAGTACTATTCCGAAAACGGAAGCGTCTAATGTAGAGATCCTTATCCCAATCCCAAGAGAGTCCGAGTCTGGGGTTGTTGATATTTGTGATGAGCCTTCTCTTGATATTTCAAATGATCATGTTGAGATGTTCTCCGATTCTGATGATGATTCTTATGGAGACATCGATTTCGTTGACGATTTACCTTCTGAGCCCGAGCCAGAAGAAGAAGAGATTGAGCCCGATGATATTGAGATCGAGGATCCAGTATTACGTGAAACATTGTCAAATGTTTATCTTCTCATTGCTAAGATTGAAGCCTTGAACGATAATTCAAGTTCGCATCCTATCTCCGTTAAAGATAGTGATTTCTCTCCCGAGCTTGAGACTTTCCGATTTGATGAAGAGATTAGTGGCAATCCCACTATTGATGATGTTTATCCTCCGATTCTTGAGCGATTCTATTTTGATGTTGATGTGAGCAAAGTTTTGAACGAGATTTTCGATACTTCGACAAATGACCCAATCATTGAGGAAGCCGACTCATTTCTTGCTCTTGATGACCCAATACCACCGGGTATTGAGGATGTTATGGTTGTTCTTGATGGTTCTCTTGACTCTCCTTCTTCTGATGAGTCCACCATCCTTTATCCCGTTGAGCCGACATGTGAAGACAAGATCTTTAAACCCGGGATATTATTCATTGATGAGCTTTATGCTAAAACCATTGTTAAAGATAAGGATCCTCTCTTGGATACCTTCATTTGTGCGCCTATACATCTTGTCCCTTACCATAAGCTCCCATCTTCTTTGGAGTTTTCTCTCTTTGATCCGTCATTCCTTCGTCCACCCGCAAAACCACCGGATGATGGATCATTCTTTCATATCCCTTATGTGCTGATGCCCGACACTTTCTTCCCTACCCAACCCACCCAGTCTCATTCCTTCGGGAATGAGGACACCGTTTTTGACCCTGGTATCTCTACCACTTTCTTCCCCAAGGACAAATGAATTCGGGGACGAGTCAGGCTAGCGACTCGGTGATCAAAAACAGTAGCGCTTCGTGGGAGGCACCCCATGCTTATCCATCTATCTTCTTTCTATTTTCTAATAAGTGACATGAAGGGGTCTGCCTCTTCGATTTCTCGTGTTTGGTTGTTTGTGATGTTGTGTTTAGGATGTTCCCGATATGAAGACTCTCGTGCTCGAAGTTTGTCATTTCTCCACTCGAGTTTCATGATCGATGCTGATGGAAATCCGATATCCTAATCTTATCGACTAACGTTTATCTTTGAGCATAATTAATAAACGGCTTTTAGATTTTCGTGATACCCTTGCTTTAAACATTGAGGACAATGTTTCGTTCTAGTCTGGGGTAGGGTAATCTTCGATTTGATTTGACCGCACTTGCTTTATTTTCTGTCGTGTACTCTCATAACCCCGTTTTTCCTTAAAAATGAAAAATTGTGCAAAAATGTGAAAAATTTATAAATTTTTGTAAGCTTTTGTTAAGTCTTTTTGATTGAAAAGTTTTGCTAGTCTCTTAGATAAGAAGCTATAAAATGCGAATTCTAGCTCAAAAGGCCAAGATTTTGCAAGTTTCCCTGAGTGATTTTAAATATGCATAACTTTATTTCATTAGACGAAGCATTTGCTAAGTTAATATATGTTTTGACACCTTGATTGACTTTCCGCTGGTGAGAGTAGGAATAGAATTCTGACCTGACCGGGCGTGTTGAGCCCTAGCTTGTTCCCTTAACCATAGGTAATCTTAAAAAATTATCGGCTAAGCATCTGCGGATCTCATTATTTGGGATTTTAAATTTGCAGAGATCGAGAAATGATAGAGTTACTTATGAGTTTAGATGCTAAACGTGGAGTAGTTGGTTCTCTTTAGAGCCCATCGAAGGTACTTATGGCTTTTTGTTCCCACAAAATTGTTTCACCCCATATCTGTCTAATAATTAGAGATGTTGAGTTTTTGGCGATAGTTAGTTCTTTATCTTCTTAAAAGAATCTTTTTTTTAAAAATTGGGTACACATCAAGGATCCGTAATAAATAAATCAGTAATAAGTGATATGTGGAATGTAATAAGTAAAGTTGTGAGCTGCGGTGTCGAGATCGGACCCTTGGATCTTTAGCCGGAATTGAGTGAGGTCTTAGCCTAGCCAGCCGGGATCCTCATTTCACGAAGCCTATAGTCTTGGAATTACTCCGTGAAGCTCCGTGGTTCACAGCTCATATAAGTAAAGGTATAAGTGCATAAAAAAAAAATTGTTTGAAAAATGAAAATGAAAAATCAAAAATGTAAGTGAATAAAAATTCGTTGACGTGGACCTCATTTTTACGACAATGGTTCTTGAGAGAAGGCGGATAACTAATTATCGACTTAGCTTTGTATCTTTATCGGAATAAAAGATATCGAAACGAGAATTTGAAGAAATTCATTTCTCACCAAAAATAAAAAAATCTAGAGGAAAATAGGAAAATGGGAGCAAAAGGTAAGTACACAAGTAACTTCCATGGGTAGTGTTAGCATCCAGAATCATATTTAACAATGATTTCGGTTTTACGCTTAGTTTGGGACTTGTGAAAAATCAGGGACGATGTATTCTATCCGTATGGTCACTTCACGCTGTGTTGTGTTTTCTACTCTGTGATCCTAACGTGTCGTTTGAAAAATGTTGGAGTTATTGATCGACATGAAAGTTCAACAAACCGTCATTCATAATCGGAATGTGCTTAACCGTAATATCTATACATGAGAATTGAAAGGTAAACGGGGCGTTTTTAGAATTAAGGCTTTCTTAATCTCTTTTGAGGAACATTGACTACTTCTTCTCTAATTGGTTTGTCTGACCTGTTTGAAGTTTCTTACGGTTAGTCATTCACAAGTGGCTAGCTTGTGTGAGATAACTTGACGGTTTAGACATATCAATGGTTTAGTAGAAAGAGATTGAAATCCTTGGTTTTAGAAGCGTGGGTTGATTGCATTGCGTGAGGACACGGCAATAGTTTCGTCTGGGTATTTTGGTATGTGCTAAAACACATACCTTTTCATTATCAAAACTGACCCAAAACAACCAAGGAAAAGCCGTTTATTGCTAATATTTGTGGTTTTCTTGAGTTTGTGCTTGTGCAGGTACGGATATGTAAAAACACTCAAAAAGGAACCAAATCAGACGTAAATCCGAGCACGAGAGATCAAGAGAGTTTGAGCTGAGCCGGAAGGTCGGGATTATGCAATTTGGAAGATTTTATTCTCTAAAGATGATTTTTGAAGTTTCAGTAAAGTTTGAAGAAATGTCAAGAATAGTCCCTGCACTTTCAGTATTTGGCTGATTTAATCCCTGAAGTTTCAGGAATTTACAGAATCAGCCCTTGGAATATTTAAGAATGACAAGTTCAGCCCTTGAAAGATATTGGCAGATTTACATTTATGGTCCCTCAAAATTCAGCTTTTGCATATTTGGTCCTTATAGTTCACTTGGGTCATTTATTTAATCCTTAGCCCATAAATACACAAACAAAACTCATGGCCCAAAAGCATTACCCGGTTCCAAGCCCAAACCAAAACTAAACTACACCCGGTTTAATCTACTAGACTCGAAAGCCATTTTACCCGGTAATATTACCCGAGTCAACGCCCCTCACCCGGTCAATACACTCAAAATAATATAAATAAACAAACGCGCCTAATTCTTGCCCCAATCCCAAACAAACCCAGAACCTTAGAACCCTAAAACACCCCTAACCCAATTGATGCAATTCATTCTCATTAAGGGTAAAGTTGTACTTTCATCTGACACCCACTGACACACGGATGCCAGCTTGGCAATCCGTGTGTCATTCTCTCAAAACCCTGGCTTCTGATTGGTGCAACAAACGTGGCTGTGATGATCCAAAGGATGAGAATGAATTGATGATGTATGGGAATGATCTAAGGGTCCAAAACACTCGAGAGAAAGCACAACTCAGCTTCTGGATCTTTCCAAGACCTCAAGGCCAGCTATATAAAGACTCCTCCATTCACAGATTAGATAAAGAGTGGAAGTGAGATAAAGTAGTGTAGGAGTAGTATTAGGAGTAGATTATGAGTAGTTTAATTTCAGTTTTAAATCATTTTAATGTTTACATTTAAATTCTGTATTTGAATCATTTTGTACTCAAATTTTTATTAATGAAGTAATTTTTAATCTCTGGTTTTCATCTTAAATTCAGTTGTTGATTCATAATTTTCAAAAGTATTCTAAGTCTTCTGATTGCTTATCTCACAAGTACTCAGAATTCTCTCTTAAATTTCATTTGGTCAGATTGCATATTCATTGGTTAATGTGATATGGATTTCTGGAGTTGAGGTTGAATTTGAGTTGGATTTGGGTCTGATGTTAGAATTAGATAGTGGTTTCATTTATCTTAAGGGCATGCCATAGTGGCAGGACCAATGTGAGTTCATCTGTCATTCTAAATCCTTTGAATCAGTAGCATAATTGTTAATTAGTACTTATATTTGATTAATAGTTGTTTAAATGGTGTAGTTTTTATCTGTTTAGAATCTATTTCTTGATTTTAACTGCTTTCATTAATCTGCACTTATCTGTTATTTCTGCAGTTCTAGATCAGATTCATATTAGTGCTTAAGTGTTGTTATATTTGCTTCATTAAGTCTAATTTGATTAGTTTGCATATAGATCTTAGGTTAAGAAGGTTTTGATTAAGGTCTTAGTATGTTGAGCTTTACATCGTGCATCTTAAGTAGTGTTTGGAGCTGAGATTATATCTGTGTTAGAGGCTATTTAGGATTTGGAATTCTGTTGCATTAACTTAATCTAGGTTAGTTGA
Organism: Chrysanthemum makinoi; assembly: GCA_910596185.1. NCBI lineage: Eukaryota > Viridiplantae > Streptophyta > Magnoliopsida > Asterales > Asteraceae > Chrysanthemum > Chrysanthemum makinoi. The sequence continues at coordinate 160,889,415 of OU343218.1, forward strand.
GCATTACTGTTTCCTCCATTTGCCTTTTAGAACACCATAAGTCAAAATTACTTTGTACTTGATCTCAAAAGCTCATCAGTTAGGTATTAGAAGATAATTAGCTTGATTCAAGTTTAGAATTTAGTATAGAAGCTTAATTTAGCTTTAGTTTAGCTTAATTCATCATACACTATCAATTCAGTAGCTCAGAATCTCAAATAAGTCAACTTTGTAACTGATTTTAAAAGTCAAAACATGTCAACAATCTGTTTTTTTGCAGAACTTGCAGCAGATGTACAGTGCTTATTCCAAGTAGTTATGGTCCCAAATTTGGTCCATTTGCAGCTTGCTGGGTGGGCTTGAGTACTATACTTTTTGTTTTCACTCTAGCTTATTGGATAAGCTGTTGCAATAGCTCAAAGTAGGGGCCTGTTAGCCTGTTTTGCTGAGAGTGGCAGTTAGCTCAAACTTAGGTAGCCTGCTGTTTTGAGGTTAGGAGTAGTCGCATAAGGTTGCTTTAGAGTAGTTTTAGCATAATATAGCTTCAGTTACTATTTGATAGCTTATTTCATTGTTTTGCTTATTATTAAGTGCTTATTTTATACTAGTATACACTGCAGTTCTGATTTCTTCCACATAAGCCCATGTTTTCTTATTTTTCATAGATTTAGATTAATATTTTAGAATTTCCCTGAATTTTTCATGATTTTTGGCTACTGTTCACTATTTTTCTAGATTTAAAATAGTTTTTAATCACTTTTAATTAGCTTTAATTGCATTTAATTCAGAAAAAGTTCCAAAAATTAATTTTTCAATTTTAATAGATTAAGAAAAATATAAAAAGCATAAAAAAATATTTTTCCTTATTTTTCTCCTTTTATTTGGTATTTTTCACAATTTAAATTAGATAAAAATAGTTTTAAATTAGTAGAAAATAGAAAATTAATCAGAAAAATATAAAAGTAGTTTAGAAAAGTCTTTTATGATATTTTAGATTTTTTTAAAAGTAATTCCATATTTTCCCTCTCTCTTTCATAATTTTTAGATAATTAGTTTTATTTTTAAAGTTAATAATTAGTTTTTAATTAGAATTAAATCAAGAAAATTCCTAAAAATTAGTTTTAATTCTTAATTAGTTTTCTAATATCATTTTTAAAATAAAAGTAATTTTAGGTTATTTTTAGGACTTAGAATAGACGTTATTGCTTTTTATTCGCGTTTCATTTTAATCCCGTATTTGCGTTTTAGTGTAGAATTGCGTAGTTTGCCATAGTTCTTAGGTTTTCCCATAGATTTTAGATCCTTTATGCTTTCCTTATCCCGTAGTTTAGAATAGATCATTTTATCTCCTTCTCTTATTCAAATCACAAAATTCGGGACGTGAGTTGGAAATTCCATTCAACCCTCGTTCGAACGATCTCGGTGCTCAAACCTAACACGTTTGAGTTACCCGTATACTACACTTCTCATCTATTATTGATCAGTGTCCGAGCCGTTTTAAGTTTCTTACGGTTAGTCATTCACAAGTGGCTAGCTTGTGTGAGTTAACTTGACGTTTCGAACATATCAGTGTACTTCAAACTTGACTATGTGATTTGAAGACGATTTTCCAATTTGGACTGATTTGTTGTATATATACATTTCCTATAGTTCCTTGCAAATGGTCAAATGTATCTACTACAGGGGATTTGTTAAACAGGAAGAATTACAGGTGTGGAGTATGTAGTTTTTACGTTTTTTATGAGGTCCGTTGTGATGAACTAATGGATTTCATCAATAACTTCAAAGGGAACACTTAAATACTGGAGAGAAGGTTACCGACCCATGTAGTCACCTCTAATTTTTTATTAATCGGTTTCTTGAGGCTTCATCCATTTTCTTGCACTACACCTATTATTTAATAATTTGTTGTTTATACTCAAGAGATACATCAGAAAAGCCGCAAGTGGTGGAAATATCGTATTAGTCACTAATGTTGGAGAAGTTAACCAAGAGTGAGTATGGATGGATTGCTCAGATCCTTAATGTATGTGTTAGATATAAGATTTCACAAACACACTAAACCATAATCATATGAGGCGTACCAAATAGTTTAGAGAGAGAAAGTTCTAGTGAGAGAAAGGAAGAGAGTTGGGAACTATGTGAAACAAAGAAAAATGGTATTGAAGCTCCAACACTCTACCTTGGAAGGTAGAGGGTATTTATAGTTTCTTACAAACAAACGCCACCTACGGCCGTGGATCGGCATACAGTGGGTAAAGACCCATCCGTCCTCCACGGTGTTACTTAACTAAATACTACTTAACATAAAATAACTACGACTACGAGCTTTCTAACGATTACATATACTTGAGGTGACCGACTCTTTAATACCTGGAATTTCTAATTCCTAACAGCTCCCCTAAGGGAGGTCACGTCAAACACACATTAAAATTACATTGAATACAAACAGATAATACATTGAGATTGTTCTTGGATTCTTGTCCATGTTCTTTGTTCTGTAGCTCGTAGTCTTTGATTCTTCATAAATGCATGTTTGGATAATCTGAGTGGAGGTCTTTAACCGATCCACGTGATACGAGTTTTGAGCGGCTTTGAGATCATCAGCTACGTTAAATCTCTGTCTCAACCTTTGTGGTGTTGGTAATTAGTGATGTTGTGATATTTGGACCGACATGCTCACATTCTGGATCATGATTTATTCTTATCGGAGTAGCGGAAGCTTTCGTTGATTCATGATATTGGCGCAGCGTAGCGTAAGCATGGAGTGAAAATATCAGAGTCATTGATGCACCAATCATGATATCTTTATATATGAATGTGTTGTGTGAGCATGCGGCTATGGATTGACCGCTCCATTCGATCAGACCGCAAACGTCGGGGTGTACCTGCATAAGACAGTTAGCAATAGAGCGCACAAAAATGTCTTTGATCACTTTCGATGAATTGAGGTACACGGCCCACGGTTCCCCGTTGATCATTACAAGTACTGCCTGTGATCGGTATAATTCTCAAGAATTTCCTTGACAGGTTTCGCATGCTCTAGCCGTTCAAACCGGAGCGTCTCAAAGAAGACAACACGGAGTGAGTGAACCAAATAATAGAGATTCACCGATTGATGAAAAGAGATTTGAAAAACAATCGTGTATCGCTCAATAGAAATTGTTTTTGCAATACAACGAAGTTTTAGTGAAAAATCATTTATTAATCATAAACACCTTTTGATTTGAAATAATTGTACACAGTCGATGTGCAAGAGAAAAGAGTTTTTAAGCACAACGACCGGTTTTTCAAAGGTATCCGTCAATCCATTTTCTTGGACCTGGATTGATTCAATTTTGAATCGCTCCACCGATGAGGTCCATATGACACAATCAAGTCTTGGCAATACCACAAGGATAGTGCGAGGACTCATAAGATATAATCTCACATTCCACATTGTGTGAAATAGTGAGTCTTCAAGAAATAAGTGTCCTAAAGAGATTAATTGATGATCTCGTGGCTCTAGACTCAATTTGTGCATATTTGGTTCCTATATCGGAGACTATGGAGAGGGTCTCCTTCTTTAATATCAACAATCTCTAAGAGAAAATCGATAGATTATGTAGGTTCCCGTGAGAATGAAACAAGCCCTTTTAAGAGGAACTTGAGTAGCTTGGGAAGTTAGTGAAGTGCGTCACTGGGTCCATGACGTCTTGTCTTCAATACCGGTGTTACCTTAGTAACCACCAGTAGCATAAGAATTGAACCCGGTTTACGCCTAAGGTTGAATAAATTGAGGGCTATTTCTTTTCACCCTTTTTCTCATTCAATTCTTTTTCATTCTTCACCCCTTCAGTTGCTTACCGAGACTTCATGACTAGAACCTTGTTGGGTTTATTCCAGTACTAGCTCAGTCTCAGTCAGCACTCTTCCCATATTCTCATTTTCTCCTTTTTTCATCATACCTAAGGACTTCTACACTATCTAGTGGATTGTCCCTGGTAGATCCCTCCGGTTCTGGCGGATCATGGGAACTCAACCTAACCTTATCATCCTTATATCGCCATACATAAAGTAAAGTTGGTCGGTCTTTTTGGTATCATTCATATGCCATTGGAACCAATTGAAAACCATTTGAAAATCAATCAAGATACTTGTGATATAGAATCTAAGCATTTTGTATCTTAATTGTTTTGATATTTTAGAAATGCTCCTCCTCAACATATGCATAAAAATTTAGAATTTGTTTAGCACATGGAGGCAAGAGATCTTTGAAATCGTTAGATTGAGAATGAAAAGGTCCAATCTTTTGATTAACATTTTCTAAAATGATCATCATCACTTCCTAAATAATTTGAGTAGATAAAACATTTTAAGGAAGGATGAGGTTTTCACAAGTTTGCTCCCCTCAATATGTGCATAGATGTTTGAGAATGTTTTGCACATATTAGGAAAAGACTGCACATTGATCACGTTTCAAATATTTGTGGTTTAAGATAGATGCTCCCCTCAACGTGTGCATGGAAAATTTGAAATCGTTTGTCACTAGCGGGGAGGCAAACATACAAATCGCTTATGAAACCATTTATCGAATTATCAGTTTAAATCCAATTTAAATCACAAATTCTCCCCCGATCACAATTATCAAATCATTTGAGAATCGTGATCTCAGTAGATTTAAATTGTTTTTTTGAAAGCTTTTTAAGGAGAATTGTGACTTGATTTTGAAAACGTTTTAACTGATAAGGATCAAATTTTGAGACTTTAACTCCAAAGATTTAAACATGCTTGAATATCTTTTGAAAACAAACCATTGTTTGAAAAAAATATACTTTTTAATTAAAAGTCATTCTCCCCCTCAATCAATGACGTGAGTTGTTGATTGAGAGATAGATAGTTTTAGCAACCGTTTAGTACAAATGATTTTTAGAAATTAAGCCCGAGTAATTTTTCAAATCAATTCGTTTTCATTGGTTAGTGATAATTATTTATAGAATCAGAGCATGAGATTCGAAAAACAAGATAAGGTATGGCTCTGTTCTTTCTTTTCAACACGGGTTACTGCTTGAAATGACAATAAACCACCATTTTTCTTCGCCTCATTTTTTTTTTGAAAAACTATGTACATTCGATGAACATCTAAAGACCCGTGACATTCTTTGAATATCAACACAAAGTCCGTAGATGATATCGAATCGAGAAAATCATGACAAAATGACAATATTTTTTGAGGATTTTTCGAATTTTTCACATTTTTATGGATTTTGAAAGTTTTATAATTTTCTATTTGATTTTTGAAGGTTTTGTAATTTTGTATTTTGCTTTTTGAAAAAAATATATACAAAGAGATAGATGAAGATAGACCTTTACTCCTCGTCTTCCTCTTGAAGACGTTTGAGTGTTTCTGGTTGAAGGCTTTTCAAGCCAAGTCGTGGAAGAATAAACTCAAAACGTTCTCTTGGAAGAGCTTTGGTGAAGATGTCTGCTAACTGATATTCAGTCCTCACAAAATAGAGTTCCACCACACCTCTTTCCACTTGTTCCCTGATTAAATGATGTCGAATGTCGATATGCTTTGCTCTTGAGTGTTGAACGTTGTTGCATGAGAGAGCAATAGCACTTTTATTATCACGTCACAGAGGATTTTGTTGAATACAAAGCCATAGTCAGTTAATTGAGACCTCATCCATAGGATTTGAGCACAACAAGATGACATGGCTATGTATTCAGCCTCTAGAAGAAATAGAAGTACTCATTTGCTTTTTGATGACCACTCACAAGCTTATCACCCAAAAATTGAGCACCTCCGCCAGACGTGACTCCGACGAGTATCTTGACACCCTGCATGATCGCATCGTATATGTCGTTAGTGACATACCGGTGTCCTTCGGGTACTAAAGTCCCATGTTGATGGTTCCTTGGAGGTACCGAAAGACCCGTTTAACCGCTTCAAGGTACTTTTGGTAGGCTTAGGGGTCGCTTTGATAAAAATATGATTTAGCGTTGAATGAATCAAAGTGTGAATGATTCCAAGATGTGAATGAACCCGATTCGAGTGAAAATGAGTGTTTGATATTTGTCCTGAATGAGCAACTGAAGGTTGCCTGAAATTACCAATTTAACCTTCATGGCTCGATTTTCTATTGAACAAAATATACCGTTTGATAAAAACATTATTAACTCGAATAAAAATATAATATAAATAAAGTAATGTTGGAATTAAAAAAGATGTAAATAGTCTTGAAAGATCATAAAACAATATAAATTACGAACTAATCTTAGGTTGAAGCATTTAAAAATAACTCATTAGCAATCTTATTATGGAGATTAGCCATATATTCATTGCCTTGGGGACCCTATTATGCGTCGTCCATGCCTTGTCCCTCACTTCCTTCACCTTGTTGTTCAGTAGTAAACATGGTGTTTGCATCGCTCTCCAAAAGTAATTGATCGTGAATGTTGCATTTTTTTATAAAGTTGTGGACCGCAAAACACGCAATCACTACATTTCTTTGTACTGGAAAAGGATAAGGAGCCATTTGTTTTAGTATTGGGAACCTTGCTTTTAAGACACCATAAGCACGCTCGATAACATTTCTAAGTTGTGCATGACCATGATTGAACCTTTCTTCTTTTGTTAAGGCACGTCGAAGTCGGAAATCGGCTAACCAATACCTCGTATCACGATATGGTGCAATAAACCCACGAGTGTTTGTATATGCAGCATCATAAAGATAATATTTGTCTACAATGGTAAGTTTGTGAGAACATTAGTTCACTTAAGAGAATATGGATAACAACAATAAAATTATCATGTTATGAGAGGATAATACATACTTGGTGGAGGAAACGGGAAGTTAGAGTTTGGATTAAATGCTACTTCTGTCAAAACTCTTGAATCATGAGCTATGCCCTCCCATCCGGCCCAAACGAATGTGAACATCATATTAAAGTCACATATCCCTAAAACATTTTGGAAACACTCACCTTTTCCTCTTCCTCTATAACGCATTTGTTGATCGACAAGCACAATCTAGTGTACAAGAGTTCCATCGAGTGCACCAATTGCCCCCTAGAAAAGAAACTTGATATATGAGAAATTATTGTTATTCTGTAAGGATTCAAATATATTATTATAAAATATACCGAGAATGTTTCTCTTAAGTTTCTTTGTCGCTCAAGTATTTGCTTCAAAAGATGTTGACACTATGACTTCTCTTGCAAATTGCATCATCCCTCGTAGTACTTCATGAAAACATGCATGAATAGTTTGTGTGGAGTGTTTAAACCTCCGCTTAACCATTCTAAAGCGTTCATTATGACCTATAATTGTCAAAAATATTGCCATCTTCTCTTCAACGCTTATATTTCTACTATTTTGCAACCAATTTCTTTCTTTGAAATGGTTGCATAACAAAATATATGCGTCACGAGATAAACGCATCAACTCTTGACATTGTGTATTAGATCCACCTAACAGTTCTTGTGTGTACGCATGACCGGTTAAGACGGAAGTGTTATCTCTTATCCTTTCTATTCTTCTTGAAGATTTTATTTTCATATACCAATATATGATGAACAAAAACAGAAGTTCATCCTCCAAATCCATATATTACCTTGCAATTATAAAATAAAATCAAAAGTTAGCAATATGTATCGCTTAAATGACATCATATTCGAAATAATAGAATCAAATAATCTCGCACTAAAAATTCATAACAAGTAAGACCAGAATTACGCAAATTCATATCATCAATTGAAAAGCATGTTCAAAATCCATAACAACAGCAAACATAATATTAAAATGATCAAAATAGATGGTGTTCAAATTCTAAAGTAAAGCAACAAACAAATCCCATGCAAATTTTAATTCTTATTCAACTAGTCCAATAGCCCATACTTAGGCCCAACATTCCTAACCCAATTCTCCAAACTCTCTGGCTTTAAGCGCATCCAAACTTTCCTATAATCAGCGCTTTCACTAAAAAGCATAACGGCGGCGTCATACAGGAGGTTATGTGTTCCCCACCCAACCTTTTCTAACTTCTCCATGCAAGCATCAATGTCATCTCCTTTATGTTTTTCCATCATAAGTGAACAACTTTCGCAAAGTCTTCCTCAACAAAGCAGACTTGTTTGAACCGCTTGCTTGTTTACCTTTTCGTTTTTGTTTTGAGGACCGTGAGAACATTCTTTTGTCGAATTTGGGGGTTCTTGTGTTGATGTCGGGATTGCTTGCACATGTTGGATATCATCATCTTCAACCGACACTACATTAGCGAATCTCCACAATCATTAGGAAGATTAGAAGTCGGTCCCCAACCTTCAAACCCATTGTTTGGTTGACCCATCAAATAGTTGTGTACAAAGCTCGGGAAAAGCAATCCAAGTACTCCTCACCGGTTCTAATGATTTATTTGACTGTTTAAAAGAACTTATAAGTATAGATATAAAACTATATAGTAAACTATTAGTGAAAATATACAAAGGATAGAATGTGACCTTCATCTCTATCTGCCATTCTTCTTCCGTTAAATTAAACGTATTAGTTACAGGATCACACACGTTTCCTGTTTTGTTCTTTAATTTGGTCCATGCACTAAACTTGCTCTTAAGATAGTCAAAATGGTTTTTCATTTGTCGTTGATTAGCAATAAAATTATGCTCCTTTTTAAGTACTTCTCCAACATTTTTCCATGAAGACATCTTAAGGCTAACCCCGTCTCGTCCATTTACTGCAACCTCATGTATACAAGCTTCAAGAAACGTTTTAACCACACTTTCCTTTTTCCAGTTAAGCCTAGGTTTCTTTTGTTTGGATGATTCACCAACATTTTCCATGCCTATATCGATACAATTAATAGCAATGATTTAACTTTAGCTACATATATTTCATTACACATTCATACATATGAGAAGTTTGACTACATTTTTTTAGTATAATATTTATAGAATAATAGAATATTTAGATGGGTAATGACATAAATTAATAGGCACATTTTTCCATTCCCACTAGACTTCAAGAGAATATTTTTTAAGTCTCAATAAACTACTCATGTAACTCTAAAGACATATTCAACAATATAAATACTTTAATGGTGTCTGCAACTCTCTTTTTCATGTGAAACTAGGCAAGCTATCTTACTAGTAGCCTAAACCATATTCTATTTAAAGTCTACATTCTAAATATGTAAGATAAAAATATACTAGCTAGCATGAATCATATTCTATTCCACAATTGTAGTTTTTTATATTATCCTTGGTGTAATATGCAATATTGTTGGAAGGTACTTATATATCAAAGTATAAATATTAACAAGTATGGAATGACTTCTATACTTCTATTGGACCGTATTAACAAGTAGCTTTTTTATAAAGTGTGATTCTTTCCATCTAGTGAACATAGTTTTTCTGTTGGCAAAAAAAGAAAAAAAAATCAAATGGTTCTCTTTGTTTTGCAAATGTATAGATGAGAAATTTCCAAAATTTTGCCCAAGACATATGAAACATTGAAATGTTACTAGTAGCTCTCTTATGACAAACCTTGTACATTGTAAGAAGTGCAAACATTTTTTGATAAATCATCTCTGCTGTAACTATCTATTTGAAGTTGCTTGTACACAATAAAAGTCAAATACACTATGCTATTCAATTGTTGGGAAATCCCATTTTTGCTCCTTTCTTTCTACACTAGTTAAAGCATCCTACTTTTTTTTCGGTTATGTGAAGTAGGAGTGCTTTTAGATAGAATACTTTCAAGGTCAGATATTTTTCCCATTGTCTTATGTACCATAAAAGTTTCAAGGTCTGCACACTTTCAAGGTTTCCATAAAAGTTTCAAGGTCTGCATACTTTCAAGTTCAAGATAGAATACTTTCAAGGTCAAAAAAACTTTCAAGTTTCAAGATAGAATACTTTCAAGGTCTGCATACTTTCAAGGTTTCCATACAAATGAGTTGAAACTGCAACCACTAAGAAAGAAAGACGTATCTAATGCAAGACGTATCTAATGCAAGACGTAACTAATCCATGCTTTCTTGACAACAACCTAGGTTATCTAATTCACAAGCTATCTAATCCATGCATGTCGCTAACTGTTTATCATGTTACTACACGATCCAACTTCACGACTATTTTTTTTGGCTTTCCTACCATTACTATCAAATTGGTGTTCTATTCCTCTTGGTGAACATGCAAGACGTATCTGTTGGATCAACATAAAACCAAGGTATTTACCATCTGATACTTTGCAAAAATTAAAAAACATAAACTATAAAAGTTACCTGTTGGATCAAGAGAAACCAAGCAGATTCAAGGAGAGATTTTTTAGTGAATTAGGGGGCGACTTGTGAGGTGCAGTAAGTGAAAAAAAAAGGTATTTAGGAGAATGTATAACCTATTGAATGGTCAAGGGCCCATGGAGGTGGCCCATTCAGAACCCATCTGCCCACTCAGACTGTTTTTCCTTCTACCAAACACCGAGGCTCGACCGATTATTGTTATGTGTTGTAATTGAATTACTAAGTTGCTATCAAACGGGCCCTTAGCCCGGTATCTAGCACACATGCATACAACGAATATCGCTCATCGGCAGTGAGGTACATCAGGGATCCGATCATTCTTTGATATTTTGTTTGGTCTACCATGATCCCTGAGTGGTCCTCATCCAGTTTAGTATGCTCAATCATGGGAGTGTCAACAGGTCACTAGAATCAAATCCAAATTTCTTTAAAATCTCATTTGCATATTTAGATTGATTTATGAAAATGCCTCCGGACTTTGTGAGATTTGTAATCCCAAGAAAAATGACATTTGTCCCATCATTGACATTTGAAATTTGGAACCCATTTCTTTGAAAAACGATCACATTCATTGGGGTCAGTCGAGGCAAAGATAATATCATCAACATAAATTTGAACGTGAATTAAATGTTTGCTCGACTTCCGGTGAACAATGTTGGATCAACTGCCTTTGTCGAAGCCGATAGTCATTCGGATCATCATGTTGGTTTTGTTGATACTTTGAATGAACTGATTCCTCTTCATAACTCTCAAATGCAATCGTTTATTCCTTGTGCTTGGTTGTGGTGTGAGCCTCTTTTGGTTCACCCCGTCGTTGGTGTACGTGTGTACAATGTGGTAATGATATCCATAACGGGAGTTGTTTGTTTTGTGGTTCGAGGAATTCATTTGATTATGATCCTAATCGGAACTCATTTAACGACCCTCAAATTTTTCAATTACCCACCACACCCGACTTATCTTCATATAACCAACATTATCTGTGAATTTTGTGGAGGTCCTCACCAAGGATTTGAGTGTCAATCCGGAACACGCGTTGTCTATGAACAGTTTTCCCGGTGATGCTCGAGAACTTTGGTTATAACCAAAATCCATATGATTCACCAGGTCCCGACTCAACAGCTTTTATTGCATAGAGTACTGGTGGAGGTCCCCACTTACTGATTGTCAAATAGGGAACCCAGTTCCTTGTAGCAATCATGACTCTTACATGTTTGACAATTTCCAACCTCCACAGCACTATACGGTTCAAACTCCACCTGAGCCGTTGCCTAAAGAAACCTCCCAAGATTTTGAAACCACAATGAAAAAACTTGATGATATAATTCAAAACCTTAAGAATCAAGTGAGTGGTGAAAAACCATTGGAGAATTGCTAGCTGAAGAACGGGAGGCTCGCAAATCTAGGGAAGAATTATTAGCCCTAGAGCATGCACTCTAAAGCTCCCAATTTCTTAAAGCCTATATGATGATGACGAGGAGGGTTTTATCCTTTAAGAATATTATTTCTCAACCCCTCGGCCATTGATATCCCGCAGCTTGAGATTCCATCTCAAACAACTGCTATCACACCGATATTCCCACTCACAGCATGGGGACGGAGCATCTTGACACTATTCCTGAAAAGGAATCGGACTAATTCATAAAGTCTAGTGTTGAGAACCTTGTCCCAATCCCAGAGAGTCATGGGAATTCTTGATCATGTGTGTGATATCCCTCCTCCTTTTGTCTTCCAAAGTAATCATGTTGAGATGTGCTCCGATTCTATTGATGACGATTCGTTATCTTGTGGAGACATCAGCTATATGGAAGATTTACCTCTGAGCTTGTTAGCTTAGAAGAAGAGAATGATGAAGTTATCGACACGGAAATCAAAGAAGAAGCACGTGCAACATTATGAATGTCAGTCTTCTCATTTCTAAAATCGAGGCTTTCAATGAAAAACCTATTTCATCTCCTATCCCCATAAAGGATAGTGACATTTTATCCGATGATTCTATTCCGGAAATGAAAGCCTTCTGTTTTGATAATATGGAGAGAGAAGATTAGTGGCAGTACCACTTTTCATTTTCATAATTCTCTCCCCGATTATGAATCATGTACATTGGAGGAGTTCACCGGTGAACCCACTCATATCAATTTCGAATATGATTCATTCACCTTCAAGGAGTTCTCGGATGAACTCACTCATATCTGACTCCGCCGAATGATTGCTTGGATGGCAAAAATCATGATCGGGGGAAAAAGTTCTCAATCATGAGAGTTTGTATTTCTATGACAAATTTTCCAACCCCCCCTCCCGAGATGCTTTCCAAGCCAAAGAGCTCAACCAACAAAATCCAAACGAGTGTCAAGCACTTGATCTTGAGGAAGAAGATCTTATCATGATCGCATCATGATTTTTCCTTTTCTTCACCACCGGTGACTTCCTCTCTTCTTCACTCGCTCGGGAGTGAGGACACTATCTTTGACCCCAGCATTTCCATGTACCATTTGTGAGCCGGGGTCGCTCAGATATATCTCATCGGTTTGGAACTTTCACGTGCTTCAAATGTTTGTCCAAACATCTTGAATGAAAGTCCGATGGAGATTGTCTATTCCACTTACTTCCCATGAACCAATAATGAAGTCAAGCTAGCTACTTGAAATCAAAAAAACAAGAGCACTCACCATATGGGTTTTCACCCATATTTTTGATTTCTTACTTTCTACCACCTGTGGGGTGATGCCCCACATGTTATATATATATATCTCTAATAATAAAAAAAAAAATCTTTCCAAATAATGGCGTAGTATTTCCCTTTACGCTCGGCCGATAACTCCGGTACTTTGAATATTGAGGGCAATATTCATTTCTAAGTGTGGGAATTCACTCATTTTATCATGTAATTATTTACCCAATTCGCTTTTTGGCCAAATTTTTTTTGGAGTAAGTGTTTTCACTTACTCAGCTTGGTTATCATCGCCATGTCTAATAGACAAAAGGATTGGCTAATCCAGAGCAGGCTCTTGGTAAAGATATCTCAAATCCTTGGAGCTGCAATTTGCCCAAAATTGTATGGTATTCAACTCACCATATCCTAAAGAAGAGAGTTGGCTAGCCCGCAAGTTTATGGCTTGTGGTAAAGGAAGTTGGAAAACCATAATTGGTAATCAGCTCACCAAAGATAATATTGATAATTTATCTAAGAGTTGCTAGTCCGAGCAACTACCGGTAAAGACAAACCAAATCCGTGAAAGTCGGTGGTTTGCTCAAACTCACATGGTTATCGGTGTACCATGGTTCTTACTTGAACTGAAACATTTGGCTACTGTAAGTAATGGTTTTGGTAAAGAGATTGAAATCCATTAGTTTTTCTCAAAAAGATTGCTAGGGACTAGCAATAGTTTAGGCATGGGGATTGATGAGTGTGTAAATACTCATCATTTTTAGTCAAATCAACCGCAAAACGCTTAAAAATGCTCGAAATGCATCAAAACACCAAATATTCCAAAAGTGCATTTTATATGTTTCGATGCAAAATGTTCAAAATCGATGAAAACGAGCAAAGTTTGCATAATTAGGCCTCCGACTTTAAAATGGCAAATCAATTCCTAGGCATTTATTTTAAAAGAAAAGTCACCAAAGGTCCTTTTGTAATCATAAATGTCATATTTAGTCCTTGGTGGAAAATCCAAAAATATTTGGGAAATTACAGTTTGGTCCCTGAATTTTATGGTCAAAATTAATCCTTGGAATTTCAAAATTGGCAACTGTGATCCTTGGATTATTTGAGATGGCAAGATAGGCCCTTGGATCATAAATTCAGAAAGTACATGTTTGGTCCCCTGAAATTCAAGCTATTACACTTTTGGTCCTTATGTTATTATTTCCACAAACCAAACGGACCTTTGTTATAATCCCTAGCCCAAATAAATCCATTGGCCCAAATCCATTACCCGGTCCAACAAACCAACCCGACCAAACCAAACCCAAAACCCAACGCTAAAATAACCCGCCCCTATAAACCGTCTTCCCCACAAAATGTTCCGAATCCTCTCCTCCACCAACATAACCACCCCTACTTCACACCTTGTCTCTCCTCACCTACCAAACCCATCACATTTAATGCACCTTCCCCTCCCAACTGGCTTGTACCAGCTTTTGGCCCAAACCATCAAATGGCCAAGATTGATTTCAAGACATCCAAGGGCTCAGATTAACGGGAAGTGTCCAGAGAGGAGAGAGCTGGTGCATAAAGAAGGAGAGAAGCAAATGAGAAAAGAGTAGTTAGTTTTAGTTTTAAAAATGTATGTCGTGTTTTAAATTATTATGTCTTAAATAAGTTTTTAGTTATAATTTCAAGTTATTTGTATCAATCTAAGCTATCTAAGTGTATTACAACTGCCTTCAAAGTATCAATTCAAGCTTTGTAGATTTCATCTTTATGTTCACTGTTGGTATAGCTTCAATTTTAGACATTCAAAGCTTTACATAGCTTCTTTCTAAATCCCAATAAGCTTAAATAAGCTCTATACTTTTGTGATAAGCTTGCATACTAGCTCAAACAATTTTCAATTTTAGTCAACAAAAGTCAACTGGAGCTCAATGAGACTTGGAAATGGGTAATGGTGTTGCAGAAATGGATTTTGGGCTAAATTAGACTAGGATAGAGTAATCTGTTTGGTTTTGGCTCGCAAGCAAGCCGGACCCCTATGAGTATTTGTCTCATTTTTCATTTTCACATCTATTTTGCATATTGTGATCATAGGTGTATCTGTGGTCATTACTAGTTTTAACCTGTTAATATAGTTGTGTTATAGTTATTTAATCTTAGTTTGATCATTGGAACAAGTTGGATTAGAGTTTAGTTCATTTAATTTTCATGACAGTAGTTTTAAGGGATGTTTGGATTTAACGCTTAAATGAAATTAGAGGATAGTGAAGTTAGGACTTGGTGTTTTAGGTTTGCATAACTCATTTGAGCTCATTTGCTCTTAAACTCCGTGCTGCAAGAGCTCATAGTCAAAATTCTCTTTAAACCATCTTAGCAGCCTTTTACTCGTTGAGGTTTTGTCAAAACAAAATCTGATTTTGTGTTTAAAATGCATAGGGAGAGAGTGTGAATCTTATTTCATCTATTAAGCTCATAATCAATCCACAAATTTGATCCAAAGTTCAAGTAAGTCTTTTTAGTTTTGTTAAAAGTCAATTGCACAAAGCCGGTTTTGCTCAACCAAGGATTTTATTGGACTCATTTTGAAGTCATTTTCTCTGAAACTTGTGGATTTAGAAAGTCCTACTGGTCTATTTTCTTATTTCTATTTTAGTAGATTTTTGTAATTTTTTCTAAAAGCTCAAAAGAGCTTGTCAATATGGTGGCTGTTCTCAGGTAGGCATCAAGTCTCATTGGACTTGTCCAGATTTTGCAGAGCTTGGCAGAGCTCATTGAGCTCACCTAGGTCTGATATTTGGTTTACATGTTCCCACCAGTGTCTAGTGTAAGTTCTAAGTTTTAGTTTTTAGTTGCTAGCTTATTTGATTGCTTATTCTTGGGCTTAAAGTTGGCCTCAAACTGCTCTAGCTTATTTCTCAAATCATCAAATCTTTTGAGCTTGTTATCCAGAGGTTATGGCTTGTTGATTTCAGTTGCTTTAGAGTTATTTTAGCTTATTGTTGCCTCTGTCTCCCAGCCTACCTTTTGGTGTGCTTTTGGCTTATCCAAGTGCTTATTCTTAAGCACATTCCACTTCAGTTTCAAATTCCTCCACACAAGCCCCTGTTTTTCCAATTTTCCTAGCTTTCTAATATTATTTTATAGTTTTCTCCGAATTTTCAGATTTTTCTAAGTTGATTTGCTATTTTTCTTAATTTAAACTAGTTTTTAGGCATTTTTAAATAGCTTTAAATACAATTAATTAAGAAAAGCTTCAAAAAAATAATTTTTCATTTTTATTAAGTTTAGATAAATATAAAAAGGCAAAAAATATTTTTCTAGATTTTCTTAGTTAAATTTGTATTTTTGTAATTTTAATTAGTTTTTAATGGTTTAAAATTCCTAGAAAATAGAAAAATAATCATAAAAATACAAAAATAGTTTTGAAAATTCTATTTGATATTTTAGATTTTTCTAATTCATAATTTTATTTTTAGCTTTATTTCTATTTTCTTGCATTTTAGGTTATTATTTATTAGTTAAAAATAGTTTTTAATTAATAATAATTAGATAATTAGTTATAAAAATAATTTTCTTTTTCTAAATATTTTCTTTTGTCATTAGGATTGTAAAAATGTCATTTTCATATTTTTAGGACTTTTATTTCTTAGATATCACTTTTTATTTTGTACGTCTACGTAATTTTTATTTAAACGTAAATTTTAAGTTTTAAGTTTTAAACGTTCATCAATTTTAAAAATAGTGTTAGGAATTAGAAATTCCAGGTATTAAAGAGTCGGTCACCTCAAGTATATGTAATCGTTAGAAAGCTCGTAGTCATAGTAATATTAAGTTAAGTAGTATTTAGTTAAGTAACACCGCGGAGGACTACCGGGTCTTTACCCACGTATGCTCGATCCACGTCCATGTGTGGCGCTTATGTAAGACTATAAATACCTTCTACCTCCCAAGGTAGAGAGTTGGAGCTCATAATAATATCTTTCACTTTCTCTCACTAAGTTCCCTAAACCTCTAACTTTCTCTCTCTAGAATTCCATCTATATGCTACCTTGTGTTAATGTTATGATGTGTATGTGAAAAGTTATATTTTACAATTGGTATCAAGAGCCAAGGTTAGATCATATCTTGCACATCTTTGGATGTGTAGGTTTTAGGTGGTTTTTGAGTTTGAAAAAGTGTAGTGGTTTTTGCATCATTTGGATGATTTCTTGTGTTAAAGTTTGAATTTTGTTGGTACTTTTATGTTTAGAATCATCAAAAGTGTTTAGGTTTTCATTTGGTAAGCTTGAATCATCTTGGTTGGGTTGTTTTTAGATTGAAAAGTGAGATTTTATGGTTTTCTCAAGCTAGCTACTTAGCTCCGTTTTATATTTCTTGGTAGCGACTTGTCACATTTTGTAGCGACTTCTACGTTGTTGGAGCTAGCGAGTTAAGTACAAGTAGTGGATTCTCCACTGGTAGGTCGACTGTGGTAGCTTGGTCAAGATGAAGTTGCTTTTAGCGACTTGTGTCTCTAGCGAATTGTGGTAGTAATCTGCCAAAATTTGGTTAGCGACTTGTCTGTAGCGAGTTACTACTTACTTGCTTTCTTTCATAGCGACTTGGGACTCTAGCAACTTAGGGGTGTAATAATTGGGGTTAGCGACTTAGTGCATTAATTTCTAGCGACTTAGTGCATTAATTTCTAGCTTAATTTAGTGCATTATCTTCTAGCAATTTAGTATTTTATCATCCAGAGTCTTGAGTGATTGTTTACGGTTTCTTTGATTCAAGTAAAATCCGTGAAAGCTATCTATTTCCTCATAGAGTTATAAAATCCCCGTATCTCTGTTAACATGTCTACCAACGTTCCACTATCATCTCCACGCTTGCGAGGATGTTCAAGCACTGGCTCAGATACTCGTCCACCCATGTCACAGAACTCACTATTCTCGGCTCAACTAATTAGACTGTATTGCCTTGGAAAGGAAAATGGTGTCAACATTCTCAAATCCATTGATGAAGGACCATATCGAAGTTGAGACGACTAGAGACATACCATACTAATGAGATGGTGCTACCCATTTTACGGAATGGAACGACCTAAGATGATGTGATGAGCTTGATGATAAGGATAAAAAGAGATTTGATGATATCGGGCTTCAAACATTGTTCTTCAAGGTCTTCCTAAAGACATCTACAAGTCGATCAATCATAACACGATGCTAAGGCCAGACAATGTTAAGATGCTTCTCTCGGGTTCGAATTAACTATGGAAGACAAAGAATCCCAACTCTATGACGAATTTGAGCATTTCAAGATGAAACCAGATGAGAGTGTCTATGAGTACTATGTGAGATTTCATAAGTTAGTTAATGACATGAGGAACATCATAATGACTATGCCTAACATTCAGTTGAACTCAAAATTTGTGAACAACATGAATCTCGAATGGCACAAGTTTGTTACATTGAAGCTCACTAAAGGATTGAAGAATACAAACTATGAGCAACCTATGCCTTCCTCCTTCGAGAGACATGATATGTTTGAAAAATTAATTCTCAATCAGTTCAAAACCAACCAGGGAGAGACAAGCTCGTCTAATGACTCTACAGTTTTCACTCAAACATCGAATCACAACCAAAGCATCACAAGTCATACCCTTGGGTAATGGTAATCACAAACTCATTCCGATCCAATGTACAAACAAGGCGATGCCGATGCTCACGGTAACTTCATTAATCAACTAGCTCTTCTCATCACCAAAACATGAATTCTCCCACAAACCAACAACAACCTCGAAGCGATCTAACCCCACAATCAAGCCACTATTAAAGATGGAAGGATCGCAACAACCGTGAAAGACAAAGATGATCGTACGAGGTGGAGTCGGGAGAGGTATGTTGGAAACGAATCGAGGAAGGAATGGTAACCAAGGTCAAACTAAGCTCATCAAATGTTATAACCTGTGGTAGGGACACATTGCAAGGAACCGTACATCTCCAAAGCCCATGCACGTTGATTACCAGAGATAAGATGTCTCGGCCTGCCGGACAATGGTGCTACTCGAAATGAAGAGGAATTGCTGTTTCTTGCTGAGGGCAATGCCAAGACCTATGATGCAGATGTGGATGAGCGACCTATTCGGAGAGATAGGTCACAATCATCGAATGCCTTTCAAGTCACGATCGCGGATGCATACGACGATGTGGATGATGGACCCTCGACACAATAATTTTATGGCTAGCATTTCTCCAATGGTTTCTTCATCACTAGCAGGCCATCCCATGACAAGCTCATCTCCAGGTATTAAAACTATATCGATGATGTCGATGTGCACGAGATGCATGACAAAGTACAATCAACTCAAACTATTGAATCAAATATTGAAAATATGGGTAATATCAATATTGTCCCATATGATCAATATGTGAAACAAAGTGAAAGTGAAGTTGTACCAAGTGATGCATCTTCCGCAGTCAACAATGACTATGTTTTTGATGAATACACTACATGCCTCGATGATTCCATTATTTCAGAACTAAATGCCTATAAAGAACGTGTTGCTATTTATGAACAACGTGCTAAGTTTGAGTTGACCACCTGTGAGCGGTGAAATGGATAACCAAGTACAAATAATTAGAAAAGTAAGTTTAGAGAAGAAGTATTGAAACAAGAATTAAATTCCTTGCAAGAAAAACTTTCTAAAACATCTAAACAAAAACAAGAACTTTAAGAAAATGTGAAAATGCTTAAGCAAGAATTCAATGCAAAGGAATCAAAACTCTTGAGAGATTTTTCTAATCTGAAAACTTTGAAAACAAACTTGAGAACAAGTTGTACATACAAGGAACACCATTCGTGCTCTCACATGGTCACTAAACATTCGAGTCTTGCGATAAGCATAGCATTCCCCTTGTTGAGGAACCGAATCCAGAGGTAATTAAAGAGGCTAGGAATGCTCATAAGGTGCTTTATGATGGTAATGAAATTCTTAAGCCTAGTGAAACCTAGTTGCATTGAGTGCATCGAGGAAGATAAGAAATCAAATGAAGTCACTAGGGAAAGGATGAACAAAAAACTAGATGACCCGAAATGCAAAGAGAAAAAAGATTATTATCACTCACCATGACTACAAGAAGGAAAACTGGATTTCCTTGAACATGTTTAAGCCTCAAACATTGCCGACTCTGAACAAGTGTTCTCGGAAAAAGGATATGGACTTGCAAAAGTCTGAAAATCTTGTTGAAAAGAATCCCTTGTAGGAAATTCCTAAAGCAATCGTGTATCCTCCAAATAAACCAATGCATTTAGTTCCTAGAACTATTGCCACTAAGAGCAAGACCTTAATCAGCCAATATGTTATTCTTCAACTATTTACCGATTTTGAGAAAACTTGTAAGAAAAGGATCACACCCAATCGGATAACCGGAGGGGTTTTGAGCAGATGAAAGAATGTTATTTAACTGAGGTCATGCCTTTCTTTAAACAACTAAAAGATCATTTTGAGAGTCTTAAAAGGGGATAAAATCAGATATTAAAGAAATGGAAAAGGAATTTGATGCAATGGTAGTTGAAGTTAGTGATTATGAGCGAGAATTAAAATATAATGAGATTGAGAGGAAGAACTTGCATACCTTTAAATGAGAGACTCTTATTATTGAATGTGTTGCTCAAGATATCTTTTCACCGCTCAAATTACTCTATTAATGCTTCCAAATTTCATGAACTCTGTGGCCCTAAAGTCTCCCATGATCGTCGTTGAGCTTGAAAAACTAATTCTAAACTAAACGAGAAAATTGAACTGATGATCACTTATAATTTTGTTAAACATTTTTCTAAACTAGAAGTTGAGCATTTTAATTTACAACTCAAATATCAACATCTCAAAGAAAATGTCAAAACTTCAAATATCAAGACATTTCAGATGCTCCGAGTTTGATGCAGCTTTTCAAATTAACAAACGTGATGAACGATTCAAGCTCAGCAAGCAACACCATCGAAAGTTGAAAGCCCAAATCTCAATTAAAGGGTCAAACGAACAATATGACAGCTCCCAAATCCTCTCTTTAGATTCTCAGAATTCTCAAACGTTTCATCTTCAAAACCTAGTAAATGCTTTACAAAAGGAAAACGAAGTTTTCAAGAAAATGAAAAAGGTTAAACGACATTTTAAAGAGTTATATGATTCAATAAACGTCACGCGTGACCAAAACAACTAAAAATAACGCCTTTACAAAAGGAAATTGAGAATCGAGAAGTCGGGAATGGGAAACCGCCACTTGTTTTCAATAAGAATGTTGTCTCAAAATCACCCTTAGATTGCAAATACATCGATGGATAAATATATTCCTCCTCATCTTAGGAATAATGAACATGCTTTTCATGACTACCGTGCTCACCTTAAGGATAGTCTAGAATGTCTCCGTGAGATTGTCGAAGAGGATTTCATTAACAAACCCTTGAGTGAAATTAGGTTTGCTTGCCTCCATGCCAAACGATCTCAAGAGTTGCTAGAATGTGTAATTGCCACATGTCCAAAATCCTTAACCTTAGGTGCAAAAGGCAAAGTCAGTGATGCCCTGTTTCTATGCCTAGTGCCAAGCAGAAATCCGCTCTATGCCCGCCTTAAAAAGGAAACACTAGTGTGCCTTCAAGTAGTTCAGATTCCAGATATGTTAGTGCTAAGAAAGAACTTTAGTGTCCGAAAAAGCTCAAATCACAGCCTAAAGTATACACTAATGTGCCTCTAGTACTTCGGATCCTTGCACATCAAGTTCGTGAATGCAAAATTAGATCAACCAACTAATGTTCCCATTCCCCACAGAGTAATCAATGACTTTAAAGCAGCGTGTCAAAGTCTCAAGACAATACAAGGAATGATAGGACCCAAGCTAAGAATGTGCAACGTGGAGAGAGTAGAAGACCAATCTAGGAACTTTAGGCTTGAGTTGAATAAAACGAATCGTTTTGATTCTAGTATTAGCCTTAGCGCATCAGTAATTAACTCAATTCGACTATTTGCAAACCTTGTAATGATGTGCGCTTTACCGCTTGTTAATCATGAATGTGGTGTGAATGCTTTGTCTAATGCCGTCAAATGCCCGCTAAAATTGTAATGCTAATAATCGTGCAAATAAGGCAAAAGGCAAAACGAAGATAGGAAAACAATGGAAACCCACAGGAAGAACTTTTATAAAGATAGGTTATTATTGGATACCTTTTGGCCATAAGAATAATCACCAACAGAACAACATATTCACTATTCACTGAATACATATTTTATCAAATTGATCCCATCATTGCATCTATTCCCAATGATTCCATT
The DNA here is from genome assembly GCA_910596185.1 of Chrysanthemum makinoi. Lineage (NCBI taxonomy): Eukaryota > Viridiplantae > Streptophyta > Magnoliopsida > Asterales > Asteraceae > Chrysanthemum > Chrysanthemum makinoi. The sequence goes on from OU343218.1 coordinate 160,911,640, forward strand.
GTACCAATGATGATCGCTCAAATCGCTGGGTACCTCCGGACTTGTTCCGTTCGGGCATATGTCTCAAACCGGTCATGGTTTTAACTCGCGAGCAAGTTCACTCGAGACCGGCAGGGATTTGGTAATGATCATTTTAAGTTAATTATGGGTTATGGAGATTATGTTGTTGGTGATAGTGTCATCTCGAGAGTCTACTATGTGGAAGGTCGGGTCATAATCGCTCTCTGTTGGTCAACGTGACTCATCTAGAAGTTGCCTTCTAAAACATACCGCGTTAGAGATCTTAATGGTAAGGAACCGTTAAAAGGAACTCGGTCAAACTCTTTACACCATCTCTATCGATGACATGATGAGCTTCTCCAATGCTTGTTATCAAAGGCTTCAAAAAAAGTCATGGCATCGCCACTCAATCACTTGAACTTCGGCACCATCAACGATCTTTCTAGAAAGGACCTAGTTGTAGGTTTACCTAGACTAAAGTATGAAAAGGATCATCTTTGTTCAGATGTCAATTGGGAAAAGCAAATATGCCCATAAACCCAAACCTACTAACTCTACGTAAGTTCTTCATATGATCTATATGGATTTATGTACCAATGAGGGTACATAATATCTTTGGGAAGAAATATGTGTTAGTTGTGGTTGATGATTACTCTAGATTCACCGGGTCAAGTTCTTAGGACAAAGGATGAAACTCGATATCATCATCAAACTCACAACAAGTTCAACTTAACAAAACCGCCAATTGTCGTAATGCATAATGGAACCGAAGTTTGTCAACAAACAACTTAATGAATTCTATGAAAGCGCTGGAATCACCATCAAAGAAGTGTTTTCAACTCCTCAACAACGTGTAGTTGAGACTAAATCGGAACTCGGTTGGAAGCCGCTAGAACAATGTTGATTTACTCAAAGGTTCCAACTGGTCAAGCAATCGCCATCGCATATACAAAATCGCTCCCATCCACCGTATATGGAAAACTCCATATGAACTTGTCCACAACAAAACCTAATCTCTTTCCTTTGTGTTTGGTGCATTGTGCTATCCAACCAATGAGGGTCAAGACTTAGGGAAACTTAGGGCTAAAGCTGACATTGGAGTATTTGTAGGATACGCACCAAACAAAAGGGATACCTAATCTATAACAAAAGAACCCAAATATCATGGAAACCATTCACGCACGCTTGATGAGTCATCGGTCAAATGGCTCTCAACACTCCAAACCAGACCCCCACTTCAAGACAACCCCATTGGTCATCTCTTGTTCCAAACTCTACTCAAGAAACTCCATATGTACCTCCATCCGAAGATGATGTAAAGAAATTGTTTGATCCTATGTTTGATGAACTTTATGATTCAAACACTAATGAGGTGATGATTCCCTACAGAGGATGCTCATATTCCCTGAATGAAGTCAATCCTTCGCCTCAATATCTTTAAGTCAAGAAGCACCGCCACGATCCTTCGGCCTCATCAACAAATCATCATTCTTCAAATGTACATCATGGAAATGTTTCTGACATCAATGATGAAGTTAATCCCTTTGCTACTCCTGAGGATGCTCCATTTGAAAACATATTTGCTACTCGAATCACATCGTAACCATCTTCTTGAGACATCGACTCCTACCTCGCCTCAACAACTCACATGAACACCTCAAAAAATGGACACACGATCATCCATTAGACAACATCATTGGAAATCCCTCTCAGATCAACCCGAAACAACTTGCAACCGATGCCTTATGGTGTTTCTTCAACTCGCATTCTAAGATCGAACCAAAAGATGTTAAAACCGCCATGAATGAAGATACCTGGTTCAATGCCATGCAAGAAGAAATTCATGAGTTTGATCGACTTGATGTATGGGAGTTAGTACCGCCCAGACTGTGCTATGACTATAGCTCTCAAATGGATCTTCAAAGTAAAACTTGATGAGCATGGTGATGTGTTGAAGAACAAGGCTCATTTAGTTGCTAAAGGATATCGTCAAGAGGAGGGTATAGACTTTGAAGAATCTTGTTCGCTGTTCTAATCGAGGCATCGTAATCTTCTCGCCGCTAGTAAGAACATGGTAGTGTATCGATGGATGTGAAGAAGGCATTTCTCGAACGGAGATCTTAAAGAAGTCGCCACGCTACCAACCTAAGGATTTGTGAATCAAGAGCATCCTACTCACGCTTATCGTCAAGAAGGCTTTCACGGCTTAAAGCAAGTTCCAAGGGCATGGTATGATACACTATCAAAGTTTCTTCTATCAACCGGATTCAAGAAAGGAGCAATTGATCCTACTTTGTTCACCAGAAGTCGTGCAAACATTTAACTCATGTTCAAATTTATGTTGATGATATTATTTTTTCCTCGACCGACCCAATGGAATGTGATCATTTTTCTAATGAAATGAGTTCTAAGTTTCAAATGTCAATGATGGGACAAATGTCGTTTTGAGATTACAAATTTCACAAAGTCCCTGAGGCATTTTCATAAATCAATCTAAATATGCAACAGAGATTTTAAAGAAATTTGGATTTGATTCATGTGACCTCATGACACCCCATGATTGATCGAACCAAACTAGATGAGGACCACCAGGATCATGATTGACCAAACGTAAATATCGTAGGTATGATTGGATCCCTAATGTACCTCACCCACCAAGTAGACCGCATATCTTGTTCGCTTGCATGTGCGGTATGTGATACCGTGCTAAGCCTACTAAAAGCACCTTGAAGTAAAGCAACGCGTTTTCTTTATCTCCAAGGAACCATCAATATGGACTATGGTACCAGACACCGTATGTCACTAACGGCCTATGCATGCCGATCATGGAGGTTGTCAAGATACACGTCAAGTACATCTGGAGGTGCTCGCTTTGGGTGATAAGCTGGAAGTATGTTCTCGAAGCAAATGAGTACTTCTATTTCTGATGTGAAGGATATAGCTGTCATCTTGTTGTGCTCAAATCTTATGGATGAGATCTTCAACTACTATGGTTTAATTCAACAAATCCCCATCGGATAGATACGTAAAAGCATTATTTCTCATGCAACAACGCTCAACACTCTGCATAT